>CM066587.1:45918367-46340867 GCA_033816785.1 Picus viridis
CTTGGCTGAGGGTCTCCTAGTTATAGCCTGGCTGACACCATAGTTGAGCTATCTAGGGAAGGAGGCCAATCAATGCAGCACTGTGCTCATGGCCAGTTGATCTGGGTTTCTGGCTGTCAGTCAAGCACCCAGGCCCCTTCTGAAGGTTCACAGCACTTTCTGTTGTCCACTTCTGGATCAAATTTTCACCAGAATTGTCAGGGTTGGGAGGGACCTCAAGGATCCTGCAGTTCCAACCCCCTGCCATGGGCAAGGACGCCTCACACGAGAGCAGCTTGCTCAGGGCAGCGCATTTCTGCTCTGCCATGCAGCCTCAGGGAGTGTGTCATTAAGCTGCTAACCTAAGCATCTGTTTAAAAGCATTGCTTGGCTGGGAGGTGCAGAACACCTTTGCCAGCTGCCTCAGATGGCTGGATTTTAAAAAGCTTTGCTGCCTTTTCTCCCTGCCCTCGCCTGGGACAGGCTTTGCTCCTCATGGAGGGGGTTGTTCGTGTAGTGATAGAACCAGGAGCAGCGGCTTTAAGCTGGAAGAAGGCAGGTTTGAACCGGACATTAGGAATAAATTCTTTCCCTGTGTGGGTGGTGAGGCTTTGGATGCCCAGGGTGGTGGTCAAGGATAGTTTGGACGTGCCCCTGAGCAACCTGCAATACTGTGTCCAGTTTGGGGTCCCCAGGTCAAGAGAGACAGAGACCTGCTGGAGAGAGTCCAAGGCAGAGCCACGAGGATGATTAGGGGACTTGGGCATCTCCCCTGTGAAGAGAGACTGAGAGCCCTGGGGCTGTTTAGTCTGGAGAAGAGAAGGCTGAGAGGGGATCTGATCAATGTCTATCAAGAGCTGAGGGCTGGGGGGCAAGTGGAGGGGGCCAAGCTCTTTTGGGTGCTGCACAGCAATAAGCCAAGGACCAATGGAGACAAACTTGAAGAGAGAAGGTTTCAGCTGAACATGAGGAGAAACTTCCTTGCAGTGAGGGTGACAGAGGCCTGGAGCAGGCTGCCCAGAGAGGTTGTGGAGTCTCCTGCTCTGGAGCCTTCCCAACCCCTCCTGGATGCATTCCTGTGCAGCCTCCCTGGGTGATGCTGCTCTGGCAGTGGGGATTGGACTGGATGATCTCTGGAGGTCCCTTCCAATCTCTAATGTACTGTGGTGCTGTGAAACCTCCTGTGCTCTAGCTGCCCTTTTCCTCTGATTTCTCTGCTGACCCCGAGAGCCCCATTGGGAAGCTGATCTCCACATCCACGCACAGGTAAGCCTCAGCAAACTCCCCCAGAGGGACGTGGCATTACCAAGCACATCTGCCCATGGAGAAACCCCTAACAAAAATCATTTCCAAGTGTTTTGTAAGAGTGTCTCTGCAAAATCAGCTGCACCCCAGGGCTGTGCAGCTGCAGAGGCTTGGTGGCAGATGGCGCTACAGGAACAGGGATCCGGGCTTTCAATCTCTGCTCCTCCATCAGTCTGTACTGGTGCACAGGAAGGGCACCCAGGCAGGAAACTAGTCAGCATTTTAATTATATCTTGCCCGTGCAGAAGCTATATATTAAAAATAAACCCTTGCAAGACCACTTATTGAGATCACAGAACGGTAGATGTTGGAAGAGACCTCTGGAGAGCTGGTCCAACCCCCCTGCCAAAGCAGAATCACTTAGGGCAGGTCACAGAGGAACACATCCAGGTGGGTTTTGAAGGTCTCCAGAGAAGGAGACTCCACAACCTCTCTGGGCAGCCTGCTCCAGGGCTCTGTCACCTTCACAGTTAAGTTTCTCCTCATGTTTGAGGTTGAACTTGCTGTGTTCCAGTTTGCATCCCTTGCCTCTCATCCTGGCATTACTGAAAAGTGCTCAGCCCCAGTCTCATACAATACAATACAATACAATACAATACAATACACCAGGTTGGAAGAGACCTTCAAGATCATCGAGTCCAACCCATCAACCAATCCAACCCACCCAACAACTAGACCATACAGCCAAGCACCCCATCAAGTCTTCTCCTGAACACCTCCAGTGATGGTGACTCCACCACCTCCACGGGTAGCCCATTCCAATGGGCAATCACTCTCTCTGTGTAGAACTTCTTCCTAACATCCAGCCTAAACCTGCCCTGGCGCAGCCTGAGACTGTGTCCTCTTGTTCTGGTGCTGGCTGCCTGGGAGAAGAGGCCAACCTCTGCCTGGCTACAACCTCCCTTCAGGTAGTTGTAGAGAGCAATAAGGTCACCCCTCAGTCTCCTCCTCTCCAGGCTAAGCAACCCCAGCTCCCTCAGCCTCTCCTCATAGGGCTTGTGTTCCAAACCCCTCCCCAACTTCGTTGCCCTTCTCTGGACACCTTCCAGCAAGTCAACCTCCTTCCTAAACTGAGGGGCCCAGAACTGGACACAGGACTCAAGGTGTGGCCTAACCAGTGCAGTGGACAGGGGCAGAATCACCTCCCTGCTCCTGCTGGCCACACTCTTCCTGATGCAGGCCAGGATGCCATTGGCCTTCTTGGCTGCCTGGGCACACTGCAGGCTCATGTTCAGCCTACTATCAACCAGTACCCCCAGGTTCCTCTCTGCCTGGCCGCTCTCCAGCCACTCTGACCCCAGCCTGTAGCACTGCCTGGGGTTGTTGTGGCCAATGTTCTTCCCAGAAAGAGTTGTTAGCCTTTGGAATGTGCTGCCCAGGGAGGTGGTGGAGTCACCATACCTGAAGGGGATTGGATGTGGCACTTGGTGCCATGGTTTAGTAGTGATGAGGTGTTGGGTGCCAGGTTGGACACAATACTCAAGGTGTGGCCTAACCAGTGCAGTGTAGAGGGGCAGAATGACCTCCCTGCTCCTGCTGGCCACACTGTTCCTGATGCAGGCCAGGATGCCTCTCTCCTCCTCTCTTCTCTTTCTCTTCTCTTCTCTTCTCTTCTCTTCTTCTTCTCTTCTCTTCTCTTCTCTTCTCTTCTCTTCTCTTCTCTTCTCTTCTCTTCTCTTCTCTTCTCTTCTCTTCTCTTCTCTTCTCTTCTCTTCTCTTCTCTTCTCTTCTCTTCTCTTTCTTCTCTTCTCTTCTCTTCTCTTCTCTTCTCTTCTCTTTCTTCTCTTCTCTTCTCTTCCCTTCCCTTCCTTCCTTCCTTCCCTTCCTTCCTTCCCTTCCCTTCCCTTCCTTCCCTTCCCTTCCCTTCCCTTCCCTTCCTTCCCTTCCTTCCCTTCCCTTCCCTTCCCTTCCCTTCCCTTCCCTTCCCTTCCCTTCCCTTCCTTCCTTCCCTTCCCTTCCCTTCCCTTCCCTTCCCTTCCCTTCCCTTCCCTTCCTTCCCTTCCCTTCCCTTCCCTTCCCTTCCCTTCCCTTCCCTTCCCTTCCCTTCCCTTCCCTTCCCTTCTTTTTTCTTTTCCCCCATGCCTTTAAATGTCAAGTGGAAACAATACTTTTTGCAACTCCTTAGTGCTTCTGAAAGCCTCTTTAGACCTAAAAAAACATGTCCCTGCTGACTGCAGAGGGGTTGGACTGGATTGACCTTTGGAGGTCACTTCTAGCCTGGACCATTATATGATTCATGATTCCATGACTCTATGATTTGATGATTCCATGATTCTATGACCCTCTATGATTCTGTGATTCTATGATTTGATGATTCCATGATTTGATGACCCTGTGATTCTCTGGTTCTCTGATTCCATGATTCTGTAGTCTCTGACTCGCCTTACACCTCCCTCCTTTATTTAAAGTGGCATTTAGCTCATATTTAGCAACATTTGCACCCAAACCAGGCACTTTTCCCTTGCAAATACTACAAGCTTTCCATCTCCATACACCTAAAAAAAAAAACCTCCTCTGCATGGACACAGCTTGGAGCTTGAAGCCCTTTACTCCAGTTTTGTGTTTGCTTTTAGTTCTGCTCAGCAGCCAGAAAACACAAAGGAGGCCAAAGAAAACCTGGGACACTTGCACCAAGAAAAGATCTTTTTTTGTTGGGTTTTTGGGTTTTTTTTTTCAGAGTTTGAATTTATTCAACCTTTCTGCTATGAAGTGAAGCTTTGTACTTGTGGGTGATGCACAACCCAAAGCAGCTGAAGCAGCCCGGAATGCGTCGGGCAGGGCTTTAATAACCTTTTCCACTTGCCCAGCTGAGTGGGTTAAAGACCTATGTGTTGATTTCATCTGTGGCCTTAACACCTGGCACAGCAATGGGAACCCCTCTTAGCTTTCTGCCTTGGTTAAGCAAGGAGTCAGAGGTGAGGTGCCCAAGAGGAGCCATCAGTTCATGCAGCAGAAGGCAAGGAGACAGCTTAGCACTCTGGAAGTGGTTTTCCATTCCCAGTGCCAACCATTGTCACTGGAATAAACCTCAGATTTTCCCCCAGAAGCTTTGCAGAGCCCTTATGTGTCTTTTGGTGGTTCACATGCTCAGACTTCCCTGGATATTACTGTTCCTTGGCATCCCTAGGAGAAGGAGCAGGTAGATTCTGATTCTATGATTCTATGACTCATGAGGCTCAACAAGAGCAAGTGCAGGGTCCTGCACCTGGGCTGGAACAATCCTCACTGTCAATAGAGACTGGGGAGGAGAAAGCAGCCCTGAGGAAAAGGACTTGGGGGTGCTAGTAGGGGAGAAGCTGGGCAGGAGCAGGCAGTGTGAGCTTGCAGCACAGAAGGCCAAGGGCAGCCTGGGCTGCATCCAAAGCAGCATTGCCAGCAGAGCCAGAGAGGTGATTCTGACACTTTGCTCTGCTCTGCTGAGACCTCACCTGCAGTGCTGTGTGCAGGGCTGGAGCCCTCATCACAGGAAGGACCTGGACCTGATGGAGAGGGTCCAGAAGAGAGCCATGAAAATGATCAGGGGGTTGGAGCAGCTTTGCTCCAGGCTGAGGGAGCTGGAGGTGTTCAGCGTGGAGAAGAGAAGGCTCTGGGGGGACCTAAGAGCAACCTGGCAGGACCTGAAGGGGGCTACAAGAAGGCTGCAGAGAGACTGTTTGCAAAGGCCTGCAGGGACAGGACCAGGGACAATGGCTTCAAACTAGAGCAGAGCAGATTGAGATTGGATGTGAGGAGCAAGTTCTGCACCATGAGTGTGGTGGAACACTGGAACAGGTTGCCCAGGGAGGTGGTTGAGGTCCCATCCCTGGAGATATTCACGGTGAGGCTGGAGAGGGCTCTGGGTAACCTGGATGTCCCTGCTGACTGCAGAGGGCTTGGACTGGATGACCTTTGGAGGTCCCTTCCAACCTGGGTGATTCTATGAGTCCAATGAAGGCTATACAGACAGTGGGTAGGTTTGGTGTTTGCTTTCCTTTGCTTTGCTTACAATTGACTGGGCAATCACAGAGTGGCTGCAGTTGAAAGGATCAGAGACCATCTAGTCCAGAGATCATCTAGTCCAACTCCCCTGCTAAAGCAAGCTCACCCAGAGCAGGTTGCCCAGGATCACACCCAGGAGTGCTTTGAAAGTCCCCAGAGCAGGAGACTCCATGACCTGCCTGGGCACCCTTGAAATAAAGACGTTTAACAAAGGCCATGCACAGGATGCCTGCAGGGTAGAAATTACTCAGCAGTAAGAGGCAGAGGGGCCAGACAGTTAGGGACTAACTAAACTAAACATAGAAAACAGACAGAGGAGCCATTTTTAACAGGAAAGAAAAGGATCTGACTGGAAAAGCTTCAGCTACACCTGTAAGGCAGCTGGAGATGAGGCTGCTCACCAAGTGCCAGTGCTTCAGTCAGGTTCTGGGTTTCCTTTGTCTCTAAGAGCAGCACCACCCCTGCTCATGTACAAGTGGTTTAAGGAGCTGACTGTGGAAGGGAGAGGTCAGAATGACATATCCAGAGAGCAAGGATTGCGACCTGAAGCATAGTCGGATAGGAGCTCCATTTCCAAATACGTTTTACTTATCACCGCGTCAGAGGATGTTAGGGGTTGGGAGGGACCTCCAAAGGTCATCCAGTCCAACCCCCTCTGCCACAGAATCCAGCACATGTCACACAGGAGCACATCCAGACAGGGATGGAAAGGCTCCAGAGGAGACTCCACAAGCTCCCTGGGCAGCCTGTTCCAGTGCTCTGGAACCCTCACAGTGAAGAAGTTCCTCCTCATGTTGAGGTGGAACCTCCTGTGCTGGAGTTTCCATCCATTGCCCCTTGTCCTATCACAGGGTGCAACTGAGCAGAGGCTGTCCCTGTCCCTTCCTCCTTGACCCCCAGCCCTCAGCTACTGATAGACATTGATCAGATCCCCTCTCAGTCTTCTCCCCTCCACACTAAACAGCCCCAGGGCTCTCAGCCTCTCCTCACCAGGCAGTGCTCCAATCCTTTCAGCATCCTTGCAGCTCTCCCTTGGACTCTCTCCAGCAGATCCCTGTCCCTCTTGAACTGGATGCAATATTCCAGGTGAGGTCTCAGCAGGGCAGAGTAGAGGGGGAGGAGAACCTCCCTGGATCTGCTGGACACACTCCTCTCAATGCACCCCAGGATCCCACTGGCCTTCTTGGCCCCCAGGGCACATTGTGTCCCCTGCAGCACTTGTTGTCCACCAGCACTCCCAAGTCCAAGCATTATCAAACTCTGCCAAGGTTGGTACTAAAGGATGGCCCTCATCACCAGGGATAGGGATCCAACCACCTCCATGGGAAGCCTGTTCCAGTCTTTGAGAAGCCTTCCAGTGAAGAGATTTCTTCTAATATCCAACCTAATCTCCTCTCTCAAAACTTGAGGCCATTTCCTCTTACTCTATCACTCGTTACATGGATGAAGAGACCAACCCTCTCCTGGCTTCAACCTCCTTTCAGGCAGTTGCAGAGAGCAAGGAGGTCTCCCCTGAGCCTCCTTTTCTCCAGAATAAGCAACCCCAGTTCTCTCAGCAGCTCCTCCTAAGACCTGTTTTGTTGCGCTTTTCTGGCTCTGCTGCAGGATCTCAGTCACCTTCTTTCTTGTAGTGAGGGCCTCAAAACTGAGCACAGTCATCAGGATGTGAATGTCTTGAGCTCAGTAATCACCAAGACTTGGCATCCTTGAGATTCTGCAGACTCAATTGCAAGGAAATTCCAAGGTCCAGAGGGACCTGGACAGGCTGCAGAGCGGTGCCCAAGCCAACCTCACGAGGTTCAACAAGACCAAGTGCAAGGTCCTGCAGCTGGGTCAGGGCAATCCCAGGCACTGATACAGGCTGTGCAGGGACTGGCTTGAGAGCAGCCCTGAAGAAAAGGCCTTGGGGGTGCTGGGGGAGGAGAAGCTCAACAGGAGCCAGCAGTGAGCACTTGCAGCCCAGAGAGCCAAGCAGAGCCTGGGCTGCAGCAAGAGAAGTGTGGCCAGCAGGGCCAGGGAGGGGATTCTCCCCCTCTGCTCCACTCTGCTGAGACCCCACCTGCAGCACTGTGTCCAGCCCTGGAGCCTCTATTCCAGGAAGGATCTGGAGGTGCTGGAAGGTGTCCAGATAAGGGCCACAAGGATGAGTAGAGGGCTGGAGCTGCTCTGCTCTGAAGACAAACTGAGAGAGTTGGGGTTGTTCAGTCTGGAGAAGAGAAGGCTCCCAGGAGACCTTCTTGTGGCCTTCCAGTATCTGAAGGGGGCTACAAGAAAGCTGGGGAGGGACTTTTTATGGTGTCAAGGAGTGATAGGACTGGGGGGAATGGAGCAAAACTAGAAATGGGTAGTTTGAGATTGGATGTTAGGAAGAAGTTGTTCCCCATGAAGGTGGTGAGACACTGGCAGAGGTTGCCCAGGAGCTGGTGGAAGCCTCATCCCTGGAGGTTTTTGCAGCCAGGCTGGATGTGGCTGTGAGCAAGCTGCTCTAGTGTGAGGTGTCCCTGCCTATGGCAGAAGGGTTGGAACTGGCTGATCCTTGAGGTCCCTTCTAACCTTGACAATCCTGTGATTCTGTGATGTGCTCAGACAGCCAAGCCCATTTCTTTTGGCAAGGGATTCAGGGTATGCTCTTTAACTGACTGCAAAAGATGGCTCTTTAAATATTTTACTTTTAAGCTAATCTATCCTCAAAACAATGGAAGTTAACAAGAGATTAACTCAAACTTCAGTTACAACGAGCAGAACCTACTTCAGTGGGGTTAGAGGTGGAAGAGTCACACCCCCACCTTCCACACACCACCGCAGCATATGAAATGACTCCTGCTAGGAAAGAGTTTGAGAATCAGCCCCAGAGTCCAAACAAAAACCCTCAGAATGTGACCAGATGAAGTTGTTTAAGATGCTGGGGCATGTGGAAGTCATCAACCACTGACACCAAATGGAAATCAGGCTTCTTTGCTGAAAGAGCTGGACACAGGGCTGGGGCTTGGGGTAGGATCAGCAGCTTTCCTGGCCTGCTTCCTCCTTCCAGTGGTTTGGCAAAATGCTCTTTCAAAGTGCAACAGATAGCCAAAAGGCTCTTACAAAGTGACCTAAAACTCTAGCTCTTATTTCAGTAGATAGGAGGGTGGCTGCTCTCAAGAGCACACTGCAAGCAGGGGATAAAAGCCACTGTTAAAGAGATGTGGGTTTGAAGGCCGTGGGGATGTGGTGCTGGGGGACATAGAATCATAGAATCATAGAATCATAGAATCAATAAGGTTGGAAAAGAGCTCAGAGGTCATCAAGTCATAGGATCATAGAATCAGTAAGGTTGGAAAAGACCTCAGAGATCATCAAGTCATAAGATCATAGAATCAATAAGGTTGGAAAAGACCTCAGAGATCATCAAGTCATAGGATCATAGAATCAATAAGGTTGGAAAAGACCTCAGAGATCATCAAGTCATAAGATCATAGAATCAGTAAGGTTGGAAAAGACCTCAGAGATCATCAAGTCATAGGATCATAGAATCAGTAAGGTTGGAAAAGACCTCAGAGATCATCAAGTCATAAGATCATAGAATCAATGAGGTTGGAAAAGACCTCAGAGATCATCAAGTCATAGGATCATAGAATCAGTAAGGTTGGAAAAGACCTCAGAGATCATCAAGTCATAAGATCATAGAATCAATGAGGTTGGAAAAGACCTCAGAGATCATCAAGTCATAGGATCATAGAATCAGTAAGGTTGGAAAAGACCTCAGAGATCATCAAGTCATAAGATCATAGAATCAATGAGGTTGGAAAAGACCTCAGAGATCATCAAGTCCAACCTGTCACTACAAACTTCATGACTATTAAACCATGGCACCAAGTGCCACATCCAAGCCTTTTTGGAACATCTCCAGGGATGGTGACTCCACCACCTCCCTGGGCAGCACATTCCAATGGCTAACAACTCTCTCTGGGAAGAACTTTCTCCTCACTTCCAGCCTAAACTTCCCCTGGCGCAGCTTGAGACTGTGTCCTCTTGTTCTGGTGCTGGTTGCCCGATGCCTGGTTGCCTGACATGGTTTGGTGGTGACCTGGCAGTGCAGGGTTAATGAGCCAATGATCTTACAGTCACCTAGGATGGAAGAGACCTTTGTGATTCTTCTCAGCGGGGCCCAGCAATAGGGCAAGGGGCAGCAAACACAAACTGAAACACAAGGGGTCCCCTCTGAACCTCAGGAAACACCTTTGCACTGTGAGGGTCACAGAGCACTGGCAGAGGCTGCCCAGGAAAGTGCTGAAATCTCCACCCTTGGAGATATTAAAAGCTATCTGGACATGTTGCTGGAAAAGCAGCTCTAGCTGGCTTTTCTTGACTTGGATCAGATGAGTTGTAGAAATGGGGAGATTGGATGTCAGGAAGAAGTTTTTCCCCAGGAGGGTGGTGAGACACTGGCAGAGGTTGCCCAGGGAGGTGGTGGAAGCCTCATCCCTGGAGGTTTTTCAGGCCAGGCTGGATGTGGCTGTGAGCAAGCTGCTCTAGTGTGAGGTGTCCCTGCCCATGGCAGGGGTTTGGAACTGGCTGGTCCTTGAGCTCCCTTCCAACCCTGGCAATTCTGTGATTCTGTGATCACTTTTACAGGCATGTCCCTCTGTGTCTTAAGAGGAAAAAGCTTAGAGACACTTAGGAGGAAAAAAATTATGCTTTTACTGAACTCATTTCAGGTGATTAGGAACAGAACAGTGATGATGACCTCCTCTGTAGGGTCTGCTGGATCTGTTGCATGAGGAGATAGGACAAGGGGTAAACTGCAGCACAGGAGGTTCCACCTCAATGTGAGGAGGAACTTCTTAACTGTGAGGGTCCCAGAGCACTGGAGCAGGCTGCCCAGAGAGGTTGTGGAGTCTCCTTCTCTGGAGACTTTCAAGCCCCATCTAGATGCACTCCTGTGTGACCTGTGCTGGGTTCTAAGGTCCTCCTCTGGCAGCAGGTTTGGCCTGATGATCTCCAGAGGTCATTTCCAGCCCCTAACATCCTGTGATCCTTTGAGATCCTTCCTTTAATGCTGTGAAAAGTGTCCATTGTGGAATGATTATTCTTTTTCTAATCAAGACAAGTGAAAGGAATTTGTGTCTGTGTCTCTGTGTATGTTCATAACGACAACACACACAAAGCTCTTACCCAGGTTAAATGGAAGGCATCACACACTCCAATTCTTCAGTAAGAGCAAAGACACCAGCAGGCTCAGAGGCACAGCTCATTTTGGATATGATCTATCTGGACTTCTGCAAGGCCTTTGGCACACTCACCCACATCCTGCTGGCCAGTTGGAGAGAGATGGAATTGCTGGGTGGAGTGTTCAGAGGGTAAGGAATTGGCTGGGTGGTCCCATCCAGAGGGTGGTGCTCAATGGCTTGAAGTCCAGATGCAGAGCAGTGACAGTGGTGGCCCTCAGGGGTCCTTACTGGGACCTCTGCTGTTTAGTATTTCTATCAGTGCTATAGACAGAGATTGAATGCACCATCAGCAGTGTGCAGATGGCACCAAGCTGAGTGGTGCTGTTGATACTCCAGAGGGACAGGATGGCATCCAGAGGGACCTGGACAGGCTGCAGAGGTGGCGCCCAGGGGAACCTCATGAGGCTCAACATGAGCAAGTGCAGGGTCCTGCACCTGGGCTGGAACAATCCTCACTGTCAATACAGGCTGGGGGAGGAGGGGATAGAAAGCAGCCCTGAGGAAAAAGGACTTGGGGGTGCTGGTGGGGGAGAAGCTGGACAGGAGCAGGCAGGGTGAGCTTGCAGCACAGAAGGCCAAGGGCAGCCTGGGCTGCATCCAAAGCAGCATTGCCAGCAGAGCCAGAGAGGTGATTCTGCCACTTTGCTCTGCTGAGACCTCACCTGCAGTGCTGTGTGCAGGGCTGGAGCCCTTAACACAGGAAGGACATGGACCTGATGGAGAGGGTCCAGAGGAGGGTGAGGAAAATGATCAGGGGTTGGAGCAGCTCTGCTCTGATGACAGGCTGAGGGAGCTGGGGGTGTTCAGCCAGCAGAAGAGAAGGCTCCAGGGAGACCTAAGAGCAACCTGCCAGTGCTTGAAGAGGGCTACAAGAAGGCTGCAGAGAGACTGTTTGCAAAGGCCTGCAGGGACAGAACCAGGGGCAATGGCTTCAAAGTAGAGCAGAGCAGATTTAGATTGGATGTGAGGAGCAAGTTCTGCACCATGAGGGTGGTGGAACACTGGAAGAGGTTTCCCAGGGAAGTGTTGGAGGTCCCATCCCTGGAGATATTGAAGGTGAGGCTGGAGAGGGCTGTGGGCAACCTGATCTAGTTGGGGATGTCCCTGCTGACTGTAGGGGTTGGACTGGATGACCTTTAGAGGTCTTTTCCATCCTGGAGTTTCCTAGCCTGCAGCCCTGCCTGATCTTGCCTCCCTGCCACATTTGCCCCCAGTTCCATTCAGCACAGCATTTACTGGGCTGAACAGCCTCGGAAAGACATCACACAGCACAAATGGGTCCACCTTTCTAGTCCCCAGCTTTGCTAGCACTTGCAGGCCTTCACTCCCCTCCCAACCTTATCCTTCTTCCCCCTATGGAACCTTGTGCACTGGTGGGTTTTGCCCCCGGGTCTGTTAATGGCCACGGTGCAGCTGAGATCTGAGCAGAGCAGCGGGGCAGAGAGAATACTCAGGAGGAGAATACTCAGGAAGGGACAGGAAAGATGCATTGCCAAAAAAATGCAGTGGAATGCATGGAACTAAGGGGAGAGAGATGAAACGTTGGCTGAAGATAGGAACGGTAGAAAAAAGGAGGAGGGAGAAAACTCTGCTTCAGATCCTCCAGGGTCACAGGGCACTCTTTTGTGAAGGGCGCATTGAGAGAGCCCCGAGGGGCTGAAAGAGACCTTTGGTGGTGGGGGAGGGAGCAGGGAGTGAGAGCAGTGAAGGGAAAGCTGTTTGTTAAAATAGGTTTTCCACGAACAGGCTGGCAAAACACCCTGACATTTACCTTTCCCTCTCCACCTTCCAGGAGCTAAACACTCTGAAATCCAGCTGACTGAAAAGAGATGTCTGCTGGCTCCGGTGGAAGCTGCCTTTGGCACATTTGTTTGCCATGGTCTGTATCACTCTTCAAGCTCACAGAGGGTATGAATTCATTCCCCAGGGTTGATCCAGCCCTCTAACCCTGCAAAAATGTCTGCATCACTAAAACAAAGAATTTCCTTGCTCCCAGGCAGGAAAGGTTAACTCCTTCCTCACTGAGACTGCGACCTTTAAAAACCTGCTCTGAAATTCAAATGCATTCAGGTCAGCCAGCAGGAGCAAAAGCTCTGGACAGACTTTAGGGTGCACATAGAATCACAGAATTGTCAGGGTTGGAAGGGACCTCAAGGATCAGCCAGTTCCAACCCCCCTGCCATGGGCAGGGACACCTCACACCAGAGCAGCTTGCTCACAGCCACATCCAGCCTGGCCTGAAAAACCTCCAGGGATGAGGCTTCCACCACCTCCCGAGCAACCTGTGCCAGTGTCTCACCACCCTCATGGGGAAGAACTTCCTCCTAACAGCCAATCTCAATCTACCTACTCCTAGTTTTGCTCCATTCCCCCCAGTCCTATCACTCCCTGACACCCTAAAAGTCCCTCTCCAGCTTTCATGGAGCCCCCAACAGATACTGGAAGGCCACAAGAAGGTCTCCTCAGAGCCTTCTCCAGACTGAACAGCCCCAACTCTCTCAGTCTGTCTCCAGAGCAGAGCAGCTCCAGCCCTCTGCTCATCCTCGTGGCCCTTCTCTGGACACCTTCCAGCACCTCCAGATCCTTCCTGGAACAGAGGCTCCAGAACTGGACACAGTGCTCCAGGTGGGGTCTCAGCAGAGTGGAGCAGGAGGGGAGAATCCCCTCCCTGGCCCTGCTGGCCACACTTCTCTTGCTGCAGCCCAGGCTCTGCTTGGCTCTCTGGGCTGCAAGTGCTCACTGCTGGCTCCTGTTGAACTTCTCATCCCCTCCAACTCTCTGCTCATAGAGTTTGGTTTCTGGCACGGGGAAGTTCTTGGAAATGAAATGCTGATTGCACAGAATCATAGAATTGTTAGGGTTGGAAGGGACTGCAAAGATCATCTAGTTCCAACCCTCCCTGCCTTGGCGGGGGGAAAAACTTGTAAACTTGTAAACTGCTGCACAGCAGAGGGTGATTCACAGATATGGCCAAGTGGTGGCTGGGATGAGCAACAAAGTCCCAACCTTTAGCTCTTGCAAATTCAGTCTCTGAAAGCACATAGGATGCCCACCAGTCTTGTGCAGCTGCTGCTCAGAGCCTTCCCCTCATTCCCATTCACCCCATTCACAGAGCACTGGAGATCTTCCCCCCACCTCTGACAAGCAGTGTGCAAGGAAGACAAATGAACCCTCCTGGAGCCAAACATCTGGCTGGTCCCAGAAGGACAGGCAATGGCAAGAAAGCCTCTGCCTGTGACCACATGGGCTGGCACAGGATAGCTCCCTGAAACCTCTTCACCACTGGGTTCATCACAAGTATTCCCCAGGAGTCCTCACAAAGCCTTTGTTACAAATGTAAATGGAGCCCCAGAGTCATCTAAATTCTCTCCCAAAAAATTGGGAAAGATGGGGATGCAAATCAGGAGGAAGGACAGCAAAAGAGAGAAAACAAACAAATAAATGAAATTAAATAATTATATAAAATAAAATATTAAAAAATAATAATTAAAATAAATGAAATGAAAAATTAAAAATGTTAAAATTAAAATAAATTTTAAATAAAAATTAATGACATAAAATAAAATAAAAAATAATGACATAAAATAAAATAATTAAATTAAAATTAAATTAAATTAAAAATAAAATAAAAGTAAAATAAAATTAAAATAAATAAAATTAAATTAAATAAAAATAAAAATAAATAAAACAAAATTAAAATTAAAATTAAAATTAAAAATAAAAATAAAAATAAAAATAAAAATAAAAATAAAAATAAAAATAAAAAAAAAATAAAAATAAAAATAAAAATAAAAATTAAAAATAAAAATAAAATTTAAAGTAAATAAAAAAAATTAAAATAAATAAAATAAAAATAAAATTAAAATAAATAAAATAAAAAAATAAAAATAAAATAAAAAAAATAAAAAATTAAATTAAAATAAATAAAACAAAATTAAAATAGAATAAAATAAAAATAAAAATAAAAATAAATAAAATAAAATAAAATAAAAATAAAAATAAAAATAAAAATAAAAATAAAAATTAAAATTAAAATTAAAATTAAAATTAAAAAATAAAATTAAATTAAAATAAATAAAACAAAATTAAAATAAAATAAAATAAAAATAAAAATTAAAATAAATAAAATAAAATAAAAATTAAAATTAAAATTAAAATTAAAATAAAAAATTAAAATAAATAAAATTAAAAATAAATAAAATAAAATTAAAATAAAATCAAATAAAAATAAAAATAAAAATAAAATAAAATAAAATAAAATAAAATAAAATAAAATAAAATAAAACAGAATAAAAAAGAATTTTAGCTGAAGAGAGTCAAACAGTCATCTGGGAATTAACAGAGACTCTACAATGGATAAGGGAAGGTTGCCAGCATGGAAATTCAAGGATTAAAGACCTTGGAGTTAACCTGCTCTCAGGGCACTGGTGGAAGGAATGTGCCCATCAGCATTTGCTTCCCCATTTACTTTGTGATGGTAAGCAGGGGGAAAGGACCAAAGCCTGACTTGATCTTCAGGGCCATTCAAGGTGAAACTGCACTTCTTGGCTTTCTGGAGGTGGCAGTTTAGGCTGATGCTTGGGGAAACTCCCACATAAAGGAGTAGAAATGTTAATAAATCACCACTGGAGGTAAAAGGAAAACAATGATAAGGTCTAAATAACCCCCTTGGTCTGCTGACTGGCATAAAGTTAGTTGTATAAACTATTCTGTCTCTCTCTCTTGGCTCTAGCTGATGGCTTCTGCTTGGCTGTTGCTGACCTCAGCTGTGTTCTTTGTTGTGGCTAAGTACTAACAGCTACACTCTCTGCTTTCTCCTTTCTCTCTCTTTCCCTTGTACAGGGGCAAGGGGGAGAAAGAGATGGAGGAGGGGGAGCTCTTGGTAGCCCCCTGGTTTTATCCAGGGGGATCTCTGTGTTGCTTATAAACTGTAAATAGAGATAGAGATACAGAGAGAGAGAGAGAGATAAGGTAGAGATTGAGCTGGACATAGAGATAGAGAGATGGAGATAGATAGAGATAGAGGTAGAGATGATAGAGATAGAGGTAGAGATAGAGATAGAGATGATAGAGATAGAGATAGAGATAGAGATAGAGATAGAGATAGAGATAGAGATAGAGATAGAGATAGAGATAGAGATGAGAGAGAGATGATAGAGATGATAGAGATTAGAGAGATGATAGAGATGAGAGAGTTAGAGATGAGAGATGAGAGATAGAGATAGAGATAGAGATAGAGATAGAGATAGAGATGATAGAGATGATAGAGATGATAGAGATGATAGAGAGATAATAGAGATAGAGATGATAGAGATAGAGATGAGAGATGATAGAGACAGAGAGAGAGGTGAGAGATGAGATAAAGATAGAGATAGAGATAGATAATAGAGATAGAGATGATAGAGATGAGAGATGATAGAATCATAGAATCATAGAATCATAGAATCAGTCAGGGTTGGAAGGGACCACAAGGATCATCTAGTTCCAACCCCTGCCATGGGCAGGGACACCCTACACTAGATCACGCTGGCCAGAGCCTCGTCCAGCCTGGGCTTAAACACCTCCAGGGATGGGGCCTCAACCACCTCCCTGGATAACCCATTCCAGGGCTTCACCACTCTCATGGGGAAGAACTTCTTCCTCACATCCAGCCTGAATCTCCCCATTTCCAGCTTCATTCTGTTCCCCCTAGTCCTATCACTACCTGATAGCCTGAGAAGTCCCTCCCCAGCCTTCCTGTAGGTCCCTTCAGATACTGGAAGGCCACAATGAGGTCACCTGGGAGCCTTCTCTTCTCCAGACTGAACAGCCCCAACTCCTTCAGTCTGTCCTCACAGGAGAGGTGCTCCAGCCCTCTGATCATCCTCGTGGCCCTTCTCTGGACACCTTCCAGCACCTCCACATCCCTCCTGTAACAGGGGCTCCAGAACTGGAGGCAGTACTCCAGGTGGGGTCTCAGCAGAGCTGAGTAGAGGGGGAGAATCACCTCCCTTGACCTGCTGGCCACACTTCTCCTGATGCAGCCCAGGATCTGATTTGCTTTCCGGGCTGCAAGTGCACATTGAGAGCTCATGTTTAGCTTCTCGTCCACCAGCACCCCCAAGTCTCTCTCCTCAGGGCTGCTCTCCAGCCAGTCAGAGAGATATCATAGAGATGATGATAGAGTTAGAGAGATGAGATAGAGCTAGAGATAGATAATAGAGATAGAGATGATAAATATGAGAGAGATGATAGAGATAGAGACAGAGATAGAGATAGGGATAGAGATAGATATTGTAGATATTCACTGCATTTCATGTTTCTTGATTTTTAGTGTGCTTGTAAATAGACCTTAATTTGCTTCCAAAACCTTCTGAGCTAGTCTGGTGATATCTTTGGGGGAAATTTCTCAGAATTCATGTTGGGGGGAGTATTTCCTCAACCCACCACACTGAAGCCATTTCCAGAAACACCTGGAATGCACAAGAATATTTTGGGCTCCACTTACGAACTTTGACAAAGCCAAGTGCTAGGACCTGCACTTGGGTCACAACAACCCCAAGCAGTGCTACAGGCTTAGGGCAGTGTGGCTGGAAAGCTGCCTGCCAGAAAGGGACCTGGGGGTGCTCATGGACAAGCAGCTGAAGAGAAGCCTGCAGTGTGCCCAGGTGGCAATGCTGTGTCCAGCAGCAGCAGGGAGGGGATTGTCCCCTGGCACTCAGCTCTGGGGAGGCCACACCTCGAGTGTTGTGTCCAGTTTTGGGCACCTCAAGACAAGGGAGATGTGGAGGTGCTGGAGCCAGGGCAGAGGAGGGCAAGGAAGCTGGGAATGGCCTGGAGAAGAAATCTGATGGAGAGCAACTGAAGGAGCTGGGGATGGTTAGTGTGAAGAAGAGGAGGCTGAGGAGAGACCTCAATTCCTTGAAAGGAGGTTGTGGAGAGGTTGGTGCTGGTCTCCTCTCACAGGTCATTAGCCATAGAACAAGAGGGAAGAGCCTCAAGCTGCAGCAGGGCAGCTTCAGACTGGACAGGAGGAACAATTTTTTCCCATCCAGAGTGGTCAGGGCTTGGAATGTGCTGCCCAGGGAGGTGGTGGAGTCCCCACAGCTGGATGTGTTTCAGGGTGTTTTGGCTGTGGTGCTTGGGGCTGTGGTTTAGGGGTGATCCTTGTAGAGTAGGGTTCTGGTTTGGACTTGGTGATCCTGAGGGTCTTTTCCAACCTGAATGTTTCTGTGATTCTGTGATACCAAACAGTTGCCACAGCTGGCTGGATGAGAACCTCTTTGAAGCAGAGCTTGTGGGCTGAATACCCCCCCAGCCCTGTCCCCAGCCAGCCCTCCTGCCAGCTGCAGATGCACTGTGACGTTAAACAAGCAGGAACGTGCTAAAACCATGGCCTGAGAGTCAACTATCTTCTTTTATTAATTCCTTAAGTAGTAGGCTAAGAACATCCTGTGCTGTGTTTTGTGCTGGAGAGGGAACTGGCCATGCTGGGCAATGTGGTGTTAGTCAGTACTTAGATATCAGCTGAAGGGCTTCTCAACATTGTAGTATTTAAGGCTGCCCAACACTTCTCCTCCTAATCACAACCAGTTCTCTCTTGCCAAGCTGTCAGGCTTGAGCTGGAATATTGAAGCCACTTGAATAGTTGCACAGCCTGGAATATGAACTATCAGCTGTCTGGGGGCTGGGGCTGGTTTGTTTTGCTCTGGTTTCAGGCACAGTCGTTTCCAGGGGGCAAAGCAAGAGAAGAATCTGTTGTCCACCCACGCAGGTGAGATGAAGCCAGGCCTCCCTCTCAGCAGCTCCAGCATTTGCAGTCCTTGGCAGGCTGGGGTGGGCTGGGGGAAGAAATCTGACATTTGACATGAGGGCTGTCACAGAGTCAAGGATGTATCAAGAGCTCTTGGGAATTTCAGTTTATCACTGAATGTTAGAGATTGAAAGGGAACTTCAGAGATCATCCAGTCCAACCCCCCTGCCAGAGCAGCATCACCCAGGGCAGCCTGCACAGGAATGCATCCAGCTGGGGTTTGAATGTGTCCAGACTCCACAATCTCTCTGGGCAGCCTGCTCTATCACCCTCGCTGGAAAGAAGTTTATCCTCTCTGAAGATTGGGCAGGAAGCTGGGAAGGGCCTGGAGAAGAAATCTGATGAAGAGCAACTGAAGGAGCTGGGGATGGTTAGTGTGAAGCAGAGGAGGCTGACGGGACACCTCCTGGCTCTCTACAGCTCCCTGAAAGGAGGTTGTGGAGAGGCTGGTGCTGGTCTCTTCTCACAGATCAATAGCCATAGAACAAGAGGGAAGAGCCTCAAGCTATGATTGGGTAGGTTTAGCCTGGAGAGTAGGAATGAGTTTTTCCCATCAAGAGTGGTCAGGGCTTGGAATGTGCTGCCCAGGGAGGTGCTGGAGTCCCCAAACCTGGATGTGTTACCTTAACTGACACCCACAGCCCACCTTGAAAGGGGGACACAAGGTGAGGGGAGGAGGCAAACCTGAACTGGTTAAGGATGCTGCTGCTGACTGCAGAGAGGATTGGACTAGATGACCTGTGGAGGTCTCTTTCAACCCAGGCCATTCTGTGATTCAGAAACGTCCCTGGTAGCCATCAGCCAGCGGCAGCAGGCTTGGCTCCAGCTGCAGGCACCGGGGACAATGAGAGGAAGAAAGGGAGATAAGCAGGCAGGAAGCAGGCAGGGGAGAGCAGGGCAGAAAGCCACGAGAAAGCAGAAAGGGAGAGCTGCAAGGGGAAAGGCAGGACCGGCATCCAGCGGGGAACGGGAGGGAAGCCTCTATCGCAGAGGAAGCCCTCAGGAAACATCAGACGGGCTGTCGGAGCAAGGGCGCCAGGGTAAAGGCTCTGTGTGGCCTGGGAAGCAGGAAAACAACACCAGCAAGGGGGAGCAGAGGGACTAAGAGGTTCTCTGTGAAGTCCATGGGGAGAGGGGCCGGAGAAGCCTGATTATCCCACGCTTTGGAGGGGAACAGGCACTTGGACAAACAGCTTGGACAAGCTGGGATTACGGAGGCAAAACCTGGTGACCAAGGTTCACTTACAGATACTCAATCTGGGAACAACAAAAAAACCACACCCCACCCCCCAAAAAAAAACTCCCAACCCCCCCCCCAAAACCCCCAAACAAACCAAAACAACCCCCCCCACAAACAACAACAACGAAACCCCACCAAACAAAAAAGACCAAACAAAAAACCCCAACCAAACAACAAAAAAAAAGCCCAATAAAACAACAAAACAAACCCAAAATATCACAGAATTAACCAGGTTAGGAAAGACCTCTGCAGGACAGCAGCAGGCTTCTTAGTTGGGCTTGAGCACCTTAAAGGTGCCTAAATGATTCCATGATTCAAGGTGCAGAAAGGAGGGTGTTCAGTAGGTGTAGTGCAGAAGAGGGACCACAGAATCAACCAGGCTGGAAAAGGCCTCAGACATCATCAAGTCCAACCTATCGCCCAACACCATCTAATCAACTCACCCATGGCACTGAGTGCCTCATCCAGGCTGGTTTTAAACACTGCCAGGGATGGTAACTCCACCACCTGCCTGGGCAGCACATCCCAACAGCCAGTCTGTATTCCTGTGAAGTATTTCTTCCTCACATCCAGCCCAAACCTCCCCTGGTGCAGCTTGAGACTGTGTCCTCTCCTTCCCTCACTGGTTGCCTGAGGAGAGATAGAGCAGACATCTTTCATACCACTCTTGGCCAGTGCTTTGGCTTTTATGAAGAGCAACTGAAGGAGCTGGGGATGGTTAGTTTGGAAAAGAGGACACTGAGGGGAGACCTCATGGCTCTCTACAGCTACCTGAAAAGACAGTGTGCCTAGCTGGCCAAGAAAGCCAAAGGCATCCTGGCTGGGATCAGCAGTGCTGTGTCCAGCAGCAGCAGGGAGGGGATTGTCCCCTGGCACTCAGCTCTGGGGAGGCCACACCTCGAGTGTTGTGTCCAGGTTTGGGCACCTCAGGACAAGAGAGATGTGGAGGGGCTGGAGCCAGGGCAGAGGAGGGCAAGGAAGCTGGGAAGGGCCTGGAGAAGAAATCTGATGGAGAGCAACTGAAGGAGCTGGGGATGGTTAGTGTGAAGCAGAGGAGGCTGAGGGGAGACCTCCTGGCTGTCTACAGCTCCCTGCAAGGAGGTTGTGGAGAGGTTGGTGCTGGTCTCTTCTCACAGATCAATAGCCATAGAAGAAGAGGGAAGAGCCTCAAGCTGCAGCAGGGCAGGTTCAGACTGGACAGGAGGAAGAGTTTTTTCCCATCAAGAGTGGTCAGGGCTTGGAATGTGCTGCCCAGGGAGGTGGTGGAGTCCCCACAGCTGGATGTGTTTCAGGGTGTTTTGGCTGTGGTGCTTGGGGCTGTGGTTTAGGGGTGATCCTTGTAGAGTAGGGTTCTGGGTTGGACTTGGTGATCCTGAGGGTCTTTTTCCACCTGAATGAATGTTTCTGGTTCTATGTTTCTGTTTCTTTTTTCAGGCTCGATGGACTGGAAGCCTAGAAGCCTTATCAAGGCTGCAACCTGCTCTGGGTGAACCTGCTTTAGCGATGGGGGGTGTGTGGATTAGATGGTTTCCATAGGTCCCTCCTATCCCTTGCCATTCTTTGAGTCTGTGATCCCCCCACCTCCCCTGATTCCAGCTGAGCTCTGGGACACATCCTGGGCCGATAGCTTCTCCTCCCTTTAAAAGCGCTGACAAATTCCACTTGCCCCCTGGCACCGCAGCACACACACACCACACCCCCAGCCTCCCCAAGGAGCTCAAGTTTGCATTTTTCTCTGAACAAAAGCTTTCTGAAAGCAGGAGGCCTCCAGCTGCCCACTGCAACCCCCTCCAGCTGAATCCTGCTCTTCTCATTAGCATGAATGGGAAAGTTGTTCTCACCATCTACGCTCTGCTTGTGGCCGGCTTTCAGGGAACCAAAATAACCACAGCCGGGCTCAACTTCGTCTCCCTTAATTTTCCTGCCGTTGCCAACATCTCCAGAGGAGGTTTATGAAAACCATAAGTCGAGGCAAGCCAGGAACTGGAGAGGTTGCTTGGCAATAAGCAGCTTTGGGGATCATTCCTCCTACCTCGCTGAGCTGCTCAGGGCAGGGATTGTGCTGATGCCTAGGATAATTTTCCATACAGCCAGTAGGAAAGGGGCAGAATGTAAGTAAATTGCCATGTAAATAGACTGCAAATAACTTCTCAGGTAAATAGAATGCAAAGAAATTACTAACAAGCTACTCTCTGCTCTTTTCTCTCTCTTGCCTTGTAGTGGGGGGAAGGGAGAGGAGGAGGGGGAAGCTGTTGGTAACCCCTGGTTTTGTCCAGGGGGGTTCTTGTGCTGTTTGTAACTGGTACATGTTGTGTATTTTGGACATACTCATTGCATTCCTTGTTTCCAGATTGCAGTTGTGCTTGTAAATAGAGCTTCAGTTGCTTGCCAACTGATCTGATCTGGTGATTTTATGTGGCGGGGGGTGTGGGGAGGCAATTTCAACCTACCACAGGTGCCTTCTGAGAAGCACCATGTCGGGCTAATTAGCCCCAGAGGTTTAAAAGCTGCATATTTTACTCTCTGCACTAATGTAAGCCAGCTGTGGGAAAGGGCTGGCTTCAATCAGCCCCTTCCACACATCCCATGACACTTGGGCACGCGTGCACACGGAGCTGTGTGCGTTACCCGGCAAAAGAAGCACCTTGTCCCCAGCTCTTGAGTTGGCTGCCACGAGCCAGCCTGTTTGCCTCCCTTCTGTAAGCTTTTAGTGGTGGCTCCAAACAAACACATCACAGAATTGTCAGGGTTGGAAGGGACCTCAAGGATCAGCCAGTTCCAATCCCCCAGCCATGGGCAGGGACACCTCACACTACAGCAGCTTGCTCACAGCCACATCCAGCCTGGCTGCAAAAACCTCCAGGGATGAGGCTTCCACCACCTCCCTGGGCAACCTCTTCTAGTCTCTCACCACCTTCATGGGGAAGAACTTCTTCCTAACATCCAATCTGAATCTACCCATTGCTAGTTTTCCTCCATTCCCCCCAGTCCTATCACTCCCTGACACCCTCCAAAGTCCCTCCCCATCTTTCCTGGAGCCCCCTTCAGATCTCCTCAGAGCCTTCTCTTTTCCACACTGAACATCCACAACTCTCTCAGTTTGTCTTCAGAGCAGAGCAGCTCCAGCCCTCTGCTCATCCTTGTGGCCCTTCTCTGGACACCTTCCAGCACCTCCAGATCCTTCCTGGCACAGAGGCTCCAGAACTGGACACAGAGCTCCAGGTGGGGTCTCAGCAGAGTGGAGCAGAGGGGGAGAATCCCCTCCCTGGCCCTGCTGGCCACATTTCTCTTGCTGCAGCCCAGGCTCTGCTTGGCTTTCTGGGTTGCAAGTGCACACTGCTGGCTCCTGTTGAGCTTCTCATCCCCCAGCAGCCCCAAGACCTTTTCTTCAGGGCTGCTCTCCAGCCAGTCCCTGCCCAGCCTGTATCAGTGCTTGAGATTGCCCCAAACCAACTGCTTCTGAAAGGGAACAAGCAAATGTTCCTAAGGGTTATGGAGCACTCTTCCCAGAGCTACTCAAGTTTTCATGAGTGATTGACCATGATGCTCAAGTAGTCTGCAGGTAAAAAGGGAATATGAAAGCTATCCTGTCTTCATGCTGGGCAGATTTAGGTTGGTCACCAGGAGAAGTTCTGCACAATGAGAGTGGTATAATACCGGAACAGGTTGCCCAGAGATGTGGTTGAGTCCCCATCCCTGGGAACACTCAAGGTCAGACTCCATGTGGCCCTGGGCAGCCTGCTCTAACTGGAGGTGTCCCTGCTGCCTGCAGGGGGATTGGACAAGATGACCTTAGAGGGTCCTTTCTGACCCAATGCCATCTGTGAATCTCTTTGTGAGCATGGCAGAGCAGGAAAGCAGAAGTGTGATTTCACGTGTGTTGCAGCTATCTGCAAAGAATTCTATAGGAGCACAAAAAATGAAGAGGATTTCTTTTCCCCTTTTTTCCCCCTCTCTTTTCCCCCTCTATTTCCACCAAGGAGTATAACAAAGAATGACACTGGTTCAGGAGTGAGATAAGGTCTGTGTTGGCAACTACAATTCTTTTTATTGGACATATTTTACTGAGCACTGAATGCTTGTTTATGTAGGCACAGATTGAAGAATAACACCACAAAATCCAAAGGATAGAAGTGCAGACCTGCACTGAGAAGCAGGCCTGGTAAGTCTGTCTACTCCTACACCTCAGCAGAGAAAAGAAAGAAAAGGGGGTGGGAAAAAAAACCAAACCAACCAACCCAAACCTGCCATTATAAGAGGAGAAGCAAACTGTACATCAGGTCCTGGGGTTGGGCCCACATCCCTGGAGATATTCAAGGTGAGGCTGGAGAGGGCTCGGGGCAACCTGATCGAGTTGGGGATGCTCCTGCTGACTGCAGAGGAGGTTGGACCGGATGACCTTTGGAGGTCCCTTCCAAGCCAGCTCATTCTGTGACTGTGTAACAGAGCTACACAACCTCCCCTGCAAGGTCCAGAGCACTGCAAAAACCCCAGGGCCCCTGTGTACAAGCACACCAGGTCTTGCTGCAGGAAACATTTTAAGTTAGGCTTTGGCTTACACAAGTGGTTTATTTTTGAAGAAAGCTTTAACAAAGGTGGACTGATTCAAACCATTCTCTTAACAGGATTCCTTCATAGGTATTTCAGAATAATAATTAAGGATAAAAAAAAACCCAAACCAAAACAAATTAAGACACTTCAGGCCAGGTAACAGCCTCCCTCCAACACAGGAAGGTGGCCAAGGAAGAGGGTGAAGGGAGAAGCCACTACAGAGAGTCACAACTTTAAGTGCTGGCTTTTGCCAGATCTCATTCCTGCTTGCAGGCTTTTCCTCCCTAAGAAGGCCCAGGGGCTAGAATGGTCAATCCATCACCTCCTTGTCTTTCCCCATCTCATAAGGGCACTTTCCTACAGGTCTTAGTAACAGGTGGGGGGAAAAAAAACAACACCAAGGAAAAAGAAAGGGGGGGGGGTGGGGAAAAAAAACCCACAAACCAAAAAGACGACAAAAACGTTGTTTCCAGATCTTGCTTGCACACATCCGGAAGGAAAAAAGACACGAGGCAGAAGAGAAGAGAAGAGGGAGGATAAAACCAAACCCAACTATGATAAGCTAGAACCAATTATCTTGTAGTAAACAATAGAATATAACGTGCAATAGTGCAATTTCTCCTTGGCTGCTCCACCAGTTGAAGTCTCGGGAGAGAGGCCCCCCCCCCCCCCCCCCACACTGCACGTCCAGCGCGGGGCGTCCCACCTCTAGCTCCGTGCCTGCCGGCCACTGCTGGCTCTGCCAGGCCTGGCGGCCACAGCCTCGCCGTGCCCAGCCTCTCCCTTCCCCTTCCCCAGGGGCGAAGCTTCTGGTCCCAGCGCTGCAGGAAGGACAAGAGAAGTTAATAAACAACACAGAATTAACCAGGCGAGGCTGGAGGTGAGGAGAAAGAGCTTCAGGCTGGAGGTTAGGAGGAAATTCTTCGCAGAGAGAGTGATTGCCCAGCGGAATGGGCTGCCCGGGGAGGTGGTGGAGTCACTGTCACTGGAGGTGTTCAGGAGGAGACTTGATAGGGTGCTTGGTGCCATGGGTTAGGTGATTAGGTGGTGTTGGATGGTAAGTTGGACTCAATGATCTTGAAGGTCTCTTCCAGCCTGGTTAATTCTATTCTATTCTATTCTATTCTATTCTATTCTATTCTATTCTATTCTATTCTATTCTATTCTATTCTATTCCATTCCATTCCATTCCATCCTGTCCTATCCTACTCTATTCTACTCCACTCTAACCTATTCCACTCCACTCTAACCTATTCCACTCCACTCTAACCTATGCCACTCCATTCTATCCTATGCCACTCCATTCTATCCTATGCCACTCCATTCTCCTCTATTCCATTCTAAAGTTCTTCCCAGAGAGAGTTGTTAGCCTTTGGAATGTGCTGCCCGGGGAGGTGGTGGAGTCACCATCCCTGGAGGTGTTCAAGAGGGGATTGGACGTGGCACTTGGTGCCATGGTTTAGTAGTGATGAGGTGTTGGGTGCCAGGTTGGACTTGATCTTTGAGGTCTTTTCCAACCTTATTGATTCTATGATAAGACTTTCAAGGTCATCCAGTCCAACCTATCACCCAACACCATGTAATCAACTCACCCATGGCACTGAGTGCCTCATCCAGGCTCGTTTTAAACACTGCCAGGGATGGTAACTCCACCACCTGCCTGGGCAGCACATCCCAACAGCCAGTCTGTATTCCTGTGAAGTATTTCTTCCTCACATCCAGCCCAAACCTCCCCTGGTGCAGCTTGAGACTGTGTCCTCTCCTTCCCTCACTGGGTGCCTGGGAGAAGAGACCAAAACCCACCCGGCTACAACCTCCTTTCAGGGAGTTGGAGACAGCAAGAAGGTCTCCCCTGAGCCTCCTCCAGCTCCCACAGTTGCTCCTCACAGGGCTGTGCTCCAGACCCCTCCCCAGCCTTGTGCTCCAGACTCCTTCCCAGCTTTGTTGACCTGCTCTGGATGCATTCCAGCATCTCAACATCTTCCTTAAACTGAGGGGCCCAGAGCTGGACACAGGACTCAAGGTATGGCCTAACCAGTGCTCAGCGCAGGGCAGAATGACCTCCCTGCTCCTGCTGGCCACACTTACAAAGGAGGTCGCAGAAGAAGAAAGAAAGAGGCATAGATGTAGTGCTAATGGCCAAGAAGGCCAATGGGATCCTGGGGTGCATTCAGAGGAGTGTGTCCAGCAGATCCAGGGAGGTTCTCCTCCCCTCTACTCTGCCCTGCTGAGACCTCACCTGGAATATTGCATCCAGTTCTGGGCTCCCCAGTTCAAGAGGGACAGAGATCTGCTGGAGAGAGTCCAAGGGAGGGCTCCAAGGATGCTGAAGGGACTGGAGCACTGCCTGGTGAGGAGAGGCTGAGAGCCTTGGGGCTGTTTAGTGTGGAGAGAAGACTGAGAGGGGATCTGATCAATGTCTATCAAGATCTGAGGGCTGGGGGTCAGGAAGGAAGGGACAGGGACAGCCCCTGCTCAGTTGCACCCTGTGATAGGACAAGGGGCAATGGATGGAAACTCCAGCACAGGAGGTTCCACCTCAACATGAGGAGGAATTTCTTCACTGTGAGGGTCACAGAGCACTGGAAGAGGCTGCCCAGAGAGGTTGTGGAGTCTCCTTCTCTGGAGTCTTTCCAGCCCTGTCTGGATGTGTTCCTGTGTGACCTGTGCTGGAATCTATGGCCCTGCTCTGGCAGGGGGCTTGGACTCGATGATCTCCAGAGGTCTCTTCCAACCCTTAACATCCTCTGTTCCAATGAAAGTTCTGCCAAATCAAACAGTAACTTGAAATAACATCCCTGTATATTCACTCATGTAATCTCCGTGGATGTGCACAGCAAATCCCATGTCTCTGACAAGAACTTTGTTGTCTATAGTTATTACAACTATAGAATCATAGAATGGTCCAGGCCAGAAAGGACTTCCAAAGGTCATCCAGTCCAAACCCCTCTGCAGCCATCCCCAACTAGATCAGGTTGCCCTGGGCCCTCTCCAGCCTCACCTTCAATATCTCCAGGGATGGAGCCTCAACCACCTCCCTGGGCAACCTCTTCCAGTGTTCCACCACCCTCATGGTGCAGAACTTGCTCCTCACATCCAATCTAAATCTGCACTGCTCTACTTTGAAGCCATTGCCCCTGGTCCTGTCCCTGCAGGCCTTTGCAAACAGTCTCTCTGCAGCTTTCTTGTAGCCCCATTCAGGTACTGGAAGGTTGCTCTTAGGTCTCCCCGGAGCCTTCTCTTCTCCAGGATGAACACCCCCAGCTCCCTCAGCCTGTCCTTGGAGCAGAGCTGCTCCAACCCCTGATCATTTTCCTCACCCTCCTCTGGACCCTCTCCATCAGGTCCATGTCCTTCCTGTGTTGAGGGCTCCAGACCTGCACACAGCACTGCAGGTGAGGTCTCAGCAGAGCAGAGCAAAGTGGCAGAATCACCTCTCTGGCTCTGCTGGCAATGCTGCTTTGGATGCAGCCCAGGCTGCCCTTGGCCTTCTGTGCTGCAAGCTCACCCTGCCTGCTCCTGTCCAGCTTCTCATCCACCAGCACCCCCAAGTCCTTTTCCTCAGGGCTGCTTTCTATCCCCTCCTCCCCCAGCCTGTATTGACAGTGAGGATTGTCCCAGCCCAGGTGCAGGACCCTGCACTTGCTCTTGTTGAGCCTCATGAGGTTCCCCTGGGCACCACCTCTGCAGCCTGTCCAGGTCCCTCTGGATGCCATCCTGTGCCTCTGGGGTATCAACAGCACCACTCAGCTTGGTGCCATCTGCACACTGCTGATGGTTCTTTCAATCTCTGTGTCTGTAGCACTGATACAAATATTAAACAGTAGAGGTCCCAGTAAGGACCCCTGAGGGCCACCACTGTCACTGCTCTGCATCTGGACTTCAAGCCATTGAGCACCACCCTCTGGATGGGACCACCCAGCCAATTCCTTACCCTCTGAACACTCCACCCAGCAATTCCATCTCTCTCCAATTGGCCAGCAGGATGTTCTGAGGGAGTGTGTCAAAGAAAGATGTTAAGATGCTTGAATGTGTCCAGAGAAGGGCAAGAAGGCTAGGGAGGGGGTTGGACCCCAGCCCTGTGAGGAGAGGCTGAGGGAGCTGGGGGTGTTTACAGTGGAGTATGGGAGGCTCAGGGGAGACCTTGCTCTGTACACCTCCCTGAAGGGAGGTTGCAGCCAGGTGGGGGTTTATGTCTTCTCGTACGCAACAGTGACAGAACAAGAGGACACAGTCTCAAGCTGCGCCAGGAGAAGTTTAGGCTTGATCTTAGAAAGAAGTTCTTCCCAGAAGGAGAGCTTGGCCATTAGGATGTGCTGCCCAGAGGGGCAGTGGGGTTGACATCCCTGGAGGTGCTTAAGAAAAGCCTGAATGATGCACTCAGTGCCAAGGTCTGGTTGATAAGATAGGGTTGGGAGATTGGTTGCACTTGGCGATCTTACAGGTCTCTTCTATCCCAGCTGATTCTGTAATCAGATCCATAGGTCATCCCTTATCTCCTGACATAGTCACTTTGTCACAGAAAGCTAGACCAGGTCCAGGCAAGTGCTTCATGGTATCTGCAGGGTATCTGCTTCAGGGGAGGTATTTCCTTACCTTGACTTTCTTGCCAAGACGGTCTTTCCATTTCTCAGCTATGGAGCCTTCCACCAGGAGCAACCTGCATGGCACAGACAACCAGTTACTCTGTCAGCAGAAAGGCACAAGCTATACACCTGCAAGGCTAAGGTCTCTGTGCCTGCAGAGAGCCTTCGCTGGACAGATGGGCAGAGTCCAAGGGCAGGAGATTGAACACATCCAAGTGCCAGGTGCTGCACATTGGCCACAGCAACCCCAGGCAGTGCTACAGGCTGGGGGCAGAGTGGCTGGAGAGCGGCCAGGCAGAGAGGGACCTGGGGGTGCTGGGTCGATGGTAGGCTGAACATGAGCCTGCAGTGTGCCCAGGCAGCCAAGAGGGCCAATGGCATCCTGGCCTGCATCAGGAAGAGTGTGGCCAGCAGGAGCAGGGAGATCATTCTGCCCCTGGACACTGCACTGGTTAGGCCACACCTTGAGTCCTGTGTCCAGTTCTGGGCCCCTCAGTTTAGGAAAGATGTTGACTTGCTGGAAGGTGTCCAGAGAAGGGCAACGAAGTTGGTGAGGGGTTTGGAACACAGCCCTGTGAGGAGAGGCTGAGGGAGCTGGGGTTGCTTAGCCTGCAGAAGAGGAGGCTCAGGGGAGACCTTCTTGCTGTCTACAACTCCCTGAAGGGAGGTTGTTGCCAGGTGGGGGTTGGTCTCTTCTCCCAGGCAGCCAGCACCAGAACAAGAGGACACAGTCTCAAGCTGTGCCAGGGCAGGTTTAGGCTGGAGGTTAGGAAGAAGTTCTACACAGAGAGAGTGATTGCCCATTGGAATGTGCTGCCCAGGGAGGTGGTGGAGTCACCATCATTGGAGGTGCTCAGGAGGAGACTTGATGGGGTGCTTGGTGCCATGGGTTAGTTGTTTAGGTGGGTTGGATTGGTTGATAGGTTGGATTCGATGATCTTGAAGGTCTCTTCGTGGTTAATTCTATTCCAACCTATTTATTCTATTCTATTCTATTCTATTCTATTCTATTCTATTCTATTCTATTCTATTCTATTCTATTCCTCCCTGAATTCCACTTAGGAGACGTACAGAGATGTCATAATTTGAGGCTGGTACTTTAGCCTAGTGTCTTAATTGCTGGGACGTGCCCAGAGAAGGGCCACAATGATGAGCAGAGGGCTGGAGCTGCTCTCCTGTAAGAACAGACAGAGGGAGTTGGAGTTGTTCAGTCTGAGAAGAGAAGGCTCCAAGGAGACTGAATTGTGGCCTTCCACTATCTGAAGGGGGCTCCAAGAAAGCTGGGGATGGACTTTTGAGGGTGTCAGGGAGTGATAGGACTGGGGGGAATGGAACTAAACTTGAATGGGGAGATTGATTTTTGCTCCATTCCCCCCAGTCCTATCACTCCCTGACACCCTCAAAAGTCCCTCCCCAGATTTCCTATAGCCCCTTTCAGATATTGGAAGGCCACAATTAGGTCTCCTCAGAGCCTTCTCCTCTCCAAACTGAACAGCCCAAACCCCCTCAGTCTGTCTCCACAGCAGAGCAGCTCCAGCCCTCTGCTCATCCTCATGGCCCTTCTCTGGACACCTTCCAGCACCTCCAGAGCCTTCCTGTAACAGAGGTTCCAGAACTAGATGCAGTACTCTAGGTGGGGTCTCAGCAGGGTGGAGCAGAGGGGGAGAATCCCCTCCCTGGCCCTGCTGGCTATTTTGTCCATATTCCTGGCATTGCATATTTCTAGACTGTAGTTTTGCTTGGAACTGGAGGTTCATTTGCTTCCATCCCCAACTGAACTAGTCTGGCAACTGTATTTTTGGGGGGAATTTCAACCCACCACCCCCTGGCTCCAGAATAACAGTAATAATGATGTCTCTCTCTCATTCCATTGGGTTGCTGATTAGGATAAAGTTTCCTGCACAGCTTGTTCTGTTTCCTGGGGACTTTTTGCTGCTTCTCTCTGCCATTCTGCTTTGCACTGCTCCCTTATCTCTTTCCTGACCTTCTGCTGGCTGAACTGACTTTGTGTTGTTGGCTCTAAGGTACCAGGGAAGGGAAGGGGGAGATGGTTGCTAACAATCCTCTGGGCTGTCCAGAGGGGGTGTGGAACAATCCGGGGGGGTCCTTGCATTGCTTTTCTGATTTATAAATGCATGTAAGTATATTTTGCACACATTCATCACATTTTATACTGCTAGATTGTAGTTTACCTCTTTGAAAATATAACTTTCATGGCTTGTTCCCTCATCTCTTTCCAGGGAAGGGAAAGGGTAAAGGAAAAAGGGGAAAAGGGGGAAAGGGGAGAAAGGGGGGGGAAAGGGGGGAAAGGGGGGAAAGGGGGGGAAAGGGGGGAAAGGGGGGAAAGGGGGGAAAGGGGGGAAAGGGGGGAAAGGGGGGAAAGGGGGGAAAGGGGGAAAGGGGGGAAAGGGGGAAAGGGGGGAAAGGAAAGGAAGTTCAGCTTTACAGGCAGGGCAACCAACCCAGCAAAGAGGCTTCAAGCACAACGCAGGAAACGTTACCTGGAGCGCTCCTCATCTTCATAGCCCATAATGATGTACTCCTCATTGGCGCTGAGAGGGGGGCACAGGCAGCCAGAGTTGGTGTGAAGGTTTACAGTGTCCTTTGGGATGTTGACCAGGGAAGATTTGAGGACCTCCTTTACTTCCACTACTGCGGTGACATCGTGACATTTAGTCTTCACCTCCTTCACTTTAGCCCGAATGACTTGGGGAAGGCACAAAGAGAGCAGTTAGCAGCAGAGAATGCAGCTCACCCCTGGGCTGCTTTCGGTGACCTCTGGGATTAGTCTTTTGTATGGTCCATTATCAAAAGCTTAGCTGAACTCCCTGCCCCCATCTCTTCATTTCATCACTTCACCATCCACCAAGAGGCTCCAGCCAGCTCAGTCTAGCTCCTAACAGCATGGCCACGAGTAGCAGTTACACAGGAGCTGGATTTATGTCCCGTTGAAGTTGGTCTCAAACAGGGCTGGTGAAACTGGATTCGTGTCTTTGCACGTTGGGCTTTAGCATCCCTTCTTCTGCACCCTTCCCACTTTAAATATATGCAACCATGCACTCTCCTCCTCCCTCAAGCTGTATCTGCTCCCTCTCTGCTTGCAGCACTGATGACCAAACTTCATTCGCCACTCTCAGCCTTTCAAGGAAAGGGGGATGTGCATCAAAGCTCCTTGTTTCACTACTTCTGCTAGATGACAGGCCCTTACCAGTTTTATTCTCCCTTCAGTGCACTGCCCAGCACCAATCTGCCCTGCTCTTTATGAACTCCAAACGCTCCTGATCTTGACCTGCTGACCCATCTAATTGTTTCCACCCTCACCCTTTCTTTTTTTTTTGGCCTTTCAGAGGCAATCCATTTCTCTCCTGGTGAGCAGGGAGCTGAACACCACACCCAAATGCAAAGCCAATCCTGAGGCCATGCTCCGGGGGATGCCCCAATCTTTCACAGCCAGCAAACAAGACTCCCCTTCCACAAAGAGATTTCCTGCATTCCAAATTTCTCCTAACCTATGGGGGAAAAAAGGGAATATGGAAGTAAAAGAACCAGGGAACATCTCTCTTCACGTGCACTGACCATATAGAGCATCAGTCAGCAACATACTGCAGCCACCTTAACCGCAGCTGCCAGCAATTAGTATCTTGTGCATTTAACAGATACAACTGACCCCAAGTGCTCCACTTCCTTAAAGCCCTTTAAGAGCAAACCAAACCCTTCCCCTTGCTTTCATCTGGAGTTATTGCACAGGGGTTTTGAAACCTCTTTCCTTTCCAAAGCCTGGAGAGATGATGAGCAGGAGCACGCTCAGCAACTCTCTACCACGTGCAGGAGCCCGGCTAAAGAGCAGTCGCTCTGGCATTGTTTTCCAGACAAATCCACCCAAACAAGAGAAAACTGAGTAGTCCCCTTAAAAAAAAGAAAGAATAAATAAACCACCCAAGGATGTTTATTATTATTATTATTGTTGTTGTTGTTGTTGTTGTTGTTGTTGTTGTTATTACTACTGAAGTTTAATAGAAACTGTAACAAAGGCTTGTCTGACCATGGTTATCTGACCAACCCACCACACTGGCCCTGTGATATGCCTGAAGACCAGGACAAGCTGGACAAGAGAAGACAAGAGATGTACACCATGTACTTTCCTGAGTGTTCCTGGCAGCATAACACAGGACTGGAAATCAAGGGGGGCTGTTCAGGCACAGCATCTGTGGCAGTTTTAGGCTGATGCCTAGGAAAGTTTTCCACAGGTCTTGAGGAGAAGTGATATAAATCCATATGAACCCATCATCTTTAGAAAGATATTAGATTTATCTCTCTATATATAACATATATTATATAAATATCTATTTCTATATCTATATTAATATATAACTATATCTCTATATATTATATATGCATTGATACATAAATGTATTCTATGTCTAGATCTATATTACATATTATGCAACCACTACCATTTAAATGAAGCCTTTAAAGTTCACTGAGCCTAAGGCCTTCCAACCCTGACTGATTCTATGATTCTATGATTCTATGATTCCCATGATTAATGGAGGAAAGGATGGCCCAGCTCTTCAGTTCCTGTGGTGTGTACTCACTGCCTTCATCACTGCCTGGTTTGCTTCAAACAGTGTGAGGGAAAATTGCAGCCTGGCTGCCCTAGCTGAGAGGGGAACAGGTTGCTCTGGTGCTCCAAACAGTAAGGCTGACACACAGATGGATTGGAGAGTGATGGAAAGGTTAAATGGAGAAGCAATTCATACACTACACAAACTACCAAGCACAGTGGTGAGCATAGAAAGCATATAAAGTCCAAAGAAATCCCCAGTCTAATCTTAACACCCAAGTTCCTTTACACCAGACCAAAAACTTCCCTTCTCCCCACCTGTGGTTCACCAAACCCCCAGGGCTCTTTCTTCCCCTTTCTAGGGGAAGGTTTCAGGCTGGCCAGACCTGAACTGCCCCCATCCTTTCTACCCTGGCATTAGGCCTGAACAGGGCAAGATTGTGCAGGAAAAAAACAGTTAAGCCAGGCCAAAGAGGCCTCTGATACTCCCCCATCATTACCAGATAAGAGAGAGTCTCTCTCCCACAGGAGCAGAGAGGGAAGAAAGAGAGAAACAATAACTTTGTGTGGTGGGTTGAAATTATGCCCAAAATGAAACTGCCAGACCAGCTCAGCTGGAAAAGCAAATGAAGCTCTGTTTACAAGCAAAACTACAATCTCAAGCACAAAATGCAATGAATCTGTACAAAACATCCAATGTTTACATGGAATTATGATACATAAACAACACAAGAACCCCCACCCTGGATAAAACCAGGGGTTACCACCAACTTTCCCCCCCTCCCTGCTCCCTTCCCCTACCCTATACAGGAGGAGAGAGAGAGAAGAGCAGAGAGTAGCTTATTAGTACTTAGCCACAGCAAAGAATGTAGCCAAGGTCAGCAACAGCCAAGCAAAAGCTACCAGCTGGTATCTGCTAGAGCAAAGAAGTCACAAAGAGAGAAAGCTTACACAACTAACTTTATGTTAGCAATTAGACCAAGATGATTATTTACACCTTATCATGATTTTGCATCCAATGTCAATTTCTTTACACCCTACCACTTTCTGTTCAATCTGTGGGAGGTTTTCCCAGGCATCAGCCTACAACTGCCACACACATTTTGCAGCCAGATTCATGAGGGTGCAGGATTTATGGGAAGAAACAGACTGTTGCCTGTGTCCACCCACAGGGCTGGACACTCTGGACACTGGAGGACTCAATGTTGGGGCTTCTTTTTTTTTTGAGGTATCCAGCCTAAAAGGCCACACTGGCTGTCACAGTTTGATGTCCACGTGGAGGCCAGCGGCGAGTGGAGTCCGTACTGGGACCAGGCTGGTTTAACATCTTTGTGGGTGACAGGGACGGTGGCATGGAGGCACCCTCAGAAGGCTTACTGATGACACCAAGCTGTGTGGTGCAGCTGACAGGCTGGAGGGAAGGGATCCATCCAGAGGCACCTGGACAGGCTGCAGAGCTGGGCCCATGCCAACTTCATGAGGTTCAACAAGACCAAGTGCAAGGTCCTGCAGCTGGGTCGGGGCAATCACAGGCACTGATACAGTCTGAGCAGGGACTGGCTTGAGAGCAGCCCTGAAGAAAAGGCCTTGAGGGTGCTGGGGGAGGAGAAGCTCAACAGGACCCAGTAGTATGCACTTGCAGCCCAGAGAGCCAAGCAGAGCCTGGGCTGTAGGAAATGTTGCCAGCAGGGCCAGGGAGGGGATTCTCCCCTCTGCTCCACTCCGCTGAGACCCCACCTGGAGCACTGTGTCCAGGTCTGGAGCCTCTGTTCCAGGAAGGATCAGGAAGTGCTGGAAGGTGTCCAGAGAAGGGCCATGAGGATGAGCAGAGGGCTGGAGCTGCTCTGCTCTGGAGACAGACTGAGAGAGTTGGGGCTGTTCAGTCTGGAGAGGAGAAGGCTCCCGGGAGACCTTCTTGTGGCCTTCCAGTATCTGAAGGGGGCTACAGGAAAGCTGGGGAGGGACTTTCTATGGTGTCAAAGAGTGATAGGACTGGGGGGAATGGAGCAAACCTAGAAATACTTAGATTGAGATTGGATGTTAGGAAGAAGTTCTTCCCCCTGAGAGTGGTGAGAGACTGGCAGAGGTTGCCCAGGGAGGTGGTGGAAGCCTCATCCCTGGAGGTTTTTGCAGCCAGGCTGGATGTGGCTATGAGCAACCTGCTGTAGCATGAGGTGTTCCTGGCCATGGCAGTGGGGTTGGAACTGGCTGATCCTTGAAGTCCCTTCCAACCCTGAACAATTCTATGATTCTAAGGGGGAACTTTAGCCCAGTCCCTGGTGGAAAAACTGAAAGTAAAAATAAGATTATTGCCATTGGATGCAAAAGAAAAATAATGCTAAGCTCTATAGAGTTCATTGGGTTGTTAATGGGGATACAGAGCAGAGGCAGAAAGAGTTCTTGCTCTTTTCTTCTTCTGTCCCTTCTGCTTGCAACTTCTCTCTCTTCTGTGGCCTTGCCAGGTGTGGCAGCTGTAGGCTGATGCCTAGGAAAGTTTTCCACAGATTGAGTAGGAAAGGGGTAGAATGTAAATAAATTACCACTGGATGTAAAGGGAAAATAATGATAAGGTCTAAATAATCCCCTTGGTCGCTGTTTTGACTACTGTGTGAGGCAACAGGAAGGAGGAAGGGAGTGGGGGAGGAGGTGAATGGTCCCCCTGGATCAACCCAGGGGGTCTGAGGAGTTTCTGAGTCACCATCATTGGAGGTGTTCAGGAGGAGACTGGATGGGGTGCTTGGTGCCATGGTTTAGTTGATTAGGTGGTGCTGGATGATAGGTTGGAGGTGATGATCTTGAAGGTCTCTTCCAACCTGGTCTATTCTATTCTATTCTATTCTATTCTATTCTATTCTATTCTATTCTATTCTATTCTATTCTATTCTATTCTATTCATTCCATTCCATTCCATTCCATTCCATTCCATTCCATTCTATTCTACATCCATTGTGTATTTTGTACATATCCATTGCATTTCATGTTTCTAGACTTCAGCTTGCTTGTAAATAGAGCTTCATTTGCTTCCATTCCAAACTGAGCTTGCTGATTTATTCTGGGGGGTAGATCTCCAGATTAGTTGGGGGAGTGGGGATGTGTGTAATTTCAACCCACCACACTGGCCCTGTGATATGCCTGAAGAACAGGACAATCTGGACAAGAGAAGACATGAGTTGGACACCATGCACTTCCCTGGGTGTTCCTGGCAGCATAACACAGAGCTGGAAATCAAGGGGGCTGTTCAGGCACAGCATCTGTGGCAGTTTTAGGCTGATGCCTAGGAAAGTTTTCCACAGGTCTTGAGGAGAAGTGATAGAATGTAAATAAATTACTGTTGGGTGGAAAAGGGATAATAAGGTCTAAATAATCCCCTTGGTCTCATAAATAGCATAAATTAGTTGTATAAACTCTTTCTTTTCAGCTTCTTCACTCTAACTGATACTAGCTGGTAGCTTTGGCTTGACTGTATCTGCCCTTGGCTGTGTTCTTGTGGTGGCTAAGTAATACCAAGCTACTCCCTGCTCTTCTCTCTTTCCCTTGTATAGGGTGAGGGGAAGGGAACAGGGAGGAGGAAGCTGCTGGTAACCCCCTGGGTCTTTTTTTGTCCAGGAGGAGGTTCTTGTGCTGTTTATGAATTGTGAATCCATGCAAATGTTGTCTACTTTGTACATACTCCTTGCATTCCACGTTTCTAGATTGTAGTTTTCCTTCTTGTGGCAGCTGTGGGCTGATGCCTAGGAAAGTTTTCCACAGATTGAGTAGGAAAGTGATAGATTGGATGGAAAAGGGAAAATAATGATAAGGTCAAATAATAATCCCTTTGCTCTGACAACTGACATAAATTAGTTGTATCATCCAGCTGGCAGCCTGTCACTAGTGGTGTGCCCCAAGGATCAGTGCTGGGCCCCATGCTCTTTAACATCTTTATTGATGATCTGGATGAGGGCATTGAGTCCATCATCAGTACATTTGCAGGTGACACCAAGCTGGGGCAGGAGTTGATCTGCTGGAGGGTAGAGAGGCTTTGCAGAGGGACCTCGACAGGCTGGACAGATGGGCAGAGTCCAAGGGCAGGAGATTGAACACATCCAAGTGCCAGGTGCTGCACATTGGCCACAGCAACCCCAGGCAGTGCTACAGGCTGGGGTCAGAGTGGCTGGAGAGTGGCCAGGCCTAGAGGGACCTGGGGGTGCTGGTGGATGGTAGGCTGAACATGAGCCTGCAGTGTGCCCAGGCAGCCAAGAGGGCAAATGGCATCCTGGCCTGCATCAGGAAGAGTGTGGCCAGCAGGAGCAGGGAGGTGATTCTGCCCCTGTCCACTGCACTGGTTAGGCCACACCTTGAGTCCTGTGTCCAGTTCTGGGCCCCTCAGTTTAGGAAGGAGGTTGACTTGCTGGAAGGTGTCCAGAGAAGGGCAACAAAGTTGGTGAGGGGTTTGGAACACAAGCCCTATGAGGAGAGGCTGAGGGAGCTGGGGTTGCTTAGCCTGGAGAAGAGGAGACTCAGGGGTGACCTTCTTGCTGTCTACAACTCCCTGAAGGGAGATTGTAGCCAGGCAGAGGTTGGTCTCTTCTCCCAGGCAGCCAGCACCAGAACAAGAGGACACAGTCTCAAGCTGTGCCAGGGCAGGTTTAGGCTGGAGGTTAGGAAGAAGTTCTATACAGAGAGAGTGATTGCCCATTGGAATGGGCTGTCCAGGGAGGTGGTGGAGTCACCATCATTGGAGGTGTTCAGGAGGAGACTTGATGGGGTGCTTGGTGCCATGGTTTAGTTGTTTGGGTGGGTTGGATTGGTTGATGGGTTGGACGTGGTGATCTTGAAGGTCTCTTCCAACCTGGTTTATTGTATTGTATTGTATTATTAACTCTTTCTTTTCAGCTTCTTCACTCCAGCTGATACTAGCTGGTAGCTTTTGCTTGACTGTATCTGACCTTGGCTGTGTTCTCGTGGTGGCTAAGTACTACCAAGCTACTCCCTGCTCTTCTCCCTCTCTTTTCCTTGTACAGGGTGAGGGGAAGGCAGCAGGAAGGGGGAAGTTGTTTCCCCTTTTCCATCCAACAGTAATTTATTTACATTCTATCACTTTTCTACTCAATCTATTTTGCACATATTCCTTGCATTCCATGTTTCTAGATTGCAGTTTTGCTTGTGAAAAAAAAAACAACCCAGCTTGGCACCTGAGTTTGGCCTGGCAATTTTATGTTGGGGGAAGGGACTTTCAACCCACCACACTGGCAAAAATGGCTTCATTTGCTGTCAACTGAGCTGCTCTGGCCAAGTTCACGTCAGGGGTATTGTGCTCCAAAAGAGTTAGGGGGTGGGGGTGGGGATGGTAATGTCAACCCACCACAGCATCCCACAAGGGTCATTTTTTTTTTTTGGTCCTGTCACTTTTCACACCACAGGAAAGTGCAGGAACCCCAAATGCCTGCAGTGACACCAGAAGAACACTCGAGAAGGCAACAACTCCTTCGCTAGCAATTGAAGCTAATCCGCTCCATCCTCCTCATCTGGAAGTGTTTCAGGACACACCCTCACAGAATCAGCCAGGTTGGAAAAGACCTCAGAGGTCATCAAGTCACAGAATCATAGAATCAATAAGGTTGGAAAAGACCCCAAAGATCATCAAGTCCAACCTGTCACCCAACACCTCATGACTACTAAACCATGGCACCAAGTGCCACATCCCATTCCCTCTTGAACACCTCCAGGGACGGTGACTCCACCACCTCCCTGGGCAGCACATTCCAATGGCTAACAACTGTCTCAGTGAAGAACCTTCTTCTCACCTCAAGCCTAAACTTCCCCTGGCACAGCTTGAAACTGTGTCCTCATGTTCTGAAATCAGCCAGGTTGGAAGAGACCTCCAAGATCATAGAATTATAGAATGTGTTGAGTTGGAAGGGACCTTGGTCCACCACCCCTGCAGTCACAGCAGGGAGACCCTCCACTAGATCAGGTTGCCCAGAGCCCTGTCCAGACTGACCTTGAATGCCTCCAGGGATGGGGCCTCAACCACCTCCCTGGGCAACCTGTTCCAGCATTCCACCACCCTCATGATGAACAACTTGAACATCCAAATCTACTCTTCACACAAAGGAGCTGTGCTTTCCACCTCCTCCCTGGGCAGCACACTCCAGTGGCTGACAACTCTCTCTGTCCAACCTATAAAGTCCAACCTTCCCCCTCCCGGACTAGACTAGACTAGAATAGAATAGAACAAACCAGGTTCGAAGAGACCTTCAAGATCATCGAGTCCAACCTATCATCCAACACCACCTAAACAACTAAACCATGGCACCAAGCACCCCATCAAGTCTCCTCCTGAACACCTCCAATGATGGTGACTCCACCACCTCCCTGGGCAGCACATTCCAATGGGCAATCACTCTCTCTGTGTAGAACTTCTTCCTAACATCCAGCCTAAACCTGCCCTGGCACAGCTTGAGACTGTGTCCCCTTGTTCTGGTGCTGGCTGCCTGGGAGAAGAGACCAACCTCCACCTGGCTACAACCTCCCTTCAGGGAGTTGGAGAGACCAAGAAGGTCTCCCCTGAGCCTCCTCTTCTCCAGGCTAAGCAACCCCAGCTCCCTCAGCCTCTCCTCACAGGGCTTGTGTTCCAAACCCCTCACCAACTTTGTTGCCCTTCTCTGGACACCTTCCAGCAACTCAACCTCCTTCCTAAACTGAGGGGCCCGGAACTGGACACAGGATTCAAGGTGTGGCCTAACCAGTGCAGTGGACAGGGGCAGAATCACCTCCCTGCTCCTGCTGGCCACACTCTTCCTGAGGCAGGCCAGGATGCCATTGGCCCTCTTGGCTGCCTGGGCACACTGCTGGCTCATGTTCAGCCTACCATCCACCAGCACCCCCAGGTCCCTCTCTGCCTGGCCACTCTCCAGCCACTCTGACCCCAGCCTGTAGCACTGCCTGGGGTTGCTGTGGCCAATGTGCAGAACCTGGCACTTGGATTAGTTCAGTCTCCTGCCCTTGGCCTCTGCCCATCTGTCCAGCCTGTCGAGGTCCCTCTGCAAAGCCTCTCTGCCCTCCAGCAGATCAACTCCTGCCCCCAGCTTGGTGTCACCTGCAAATGTACTGATGATGGACTCAATGCCCTCATCCTGATCATCAATAAAGATGTTAAAGAGCATGGGGCCCAGCACTGATCCTTGGGGCACACCACCAGTGCCTGGCTGCCAGCTGGATGTGGCACCATTCACCACCACACTCTGGGCTCAGCCTCCAGCCAGTTCCTAACCCAGCTCAGAGTGCTGCTGTCCAAGCCAGGAGCTGACAGCTTGGCCAGGAGTTTGCTGTGGGGGATGGTGTCAAAGGCCTTGCTGAAGTCCAGGTAGACCACATCCACAGCCTGCCCCACATCCACCAGGCAGCCACCTGAGCATAGAATAAGCACCACTGCATTAACCACAGGAAATGGATACCATTGGCTTTTTGTTTGTTTGTTTGTTTGTTTGTTTGTTTGTTTGTTTGTTTGTCTGGGGGTTTTGTTGTTGTTTTTCAGTAAGAAACTTCCCCTCAGTGTGGGCTTGGAGGAGCTGGGAGCTGGGCAAGCAGCTGCTCTTACCGTAGTTGTAGTTGTTTCGCAGATAGGTCTTCTGGGTGGCTTTTATGGGCTTGCACTTGCAGCGCTCTGTAAAACCAGAAAGCTTGCTTTAGGCAGAAGACACAAGAGAAGACTTAAGGGGAGACCTCATAACCACCTACAAGGACACGAAGGGTGGCTATCAAGAGGTAGGAGAATCACAGCACCACAGTACGTTAGAGCTTGGAAGGGACCTCCAGAGATCATCCACTGCCAGAGCAGCATCACCCAGGGGAGGCTGCACAGGAATGCATCCAGGTGGGGCTGGAAAGGCTCCAGAGGAGACTCCACAACCTCTCTGGGCAGCCTGCTCCAGGCCTCTGGCACCCTCAATGCAAAGAAGTTTCTCCTCATGTTGAGCTGAAACCTTCCCTGTTCAAGTTTGTCTCCATTGGTCCTTGGCTTATTGCTGTGCAGCACCCAAAAGAGCTTGGCCCCCTCCACTTGACCCCTAGCCCTCAGCTCTTGATAGACATTGATCAGATCCCCTCTCAGTCTTCTCCTCTCCACACTAAACAGCCCCAGGGCTCTTAGTCTCTCTTCACAGGGGAGATGCTCAAGTCTCCTAAGCATCCTCGTGGCTCTCCCTTGGACTCTCTGCAGCAGGTCTTTGTCTCTCTTGAACTGGGAAGCCCCAAACTGGACACAGGATTACAGCTGTGGTCTCAGCAGGGCAGAGCAGAAGGGGAGAAGAACCTCCCTAGCCCTGCTGGCCACACTTTCCTTGCTGCCCCCCAGGATCCCCTTGGCTCTCTCAGCCACAAGGGCACATTGCTGTCCCATGCAGAACTTGCTGTCTCTGATGATCTCTGGAGGTGCCTTCCAACCTCTAATGCTCTGTGATTCTGTGATCTGCTGTGTAAGATTTCTGCATATCAAAACCAAACCAAACATGGAATGACATGGTTAGGGATTTCTCAGATCTTTCTCAACCCTTTACCTTTATCTTCCTCAACCCTTTACCTTTATCTTCCTCAACCCTTTCTATTCAAAAGGTTGCTTTGGGGTTGGGCTTTTTCATGTTTTTTTGTGGCTTTGGGGTTGGGTTTGTTCATGTTTTTTGTGGTTGACAATGCAGCACAGGAAAGAGGAGAACATTTCAGAAGAAGAGTATTATTGTTTCCTTGAATTTCAAACACATCCTCAGGAATCTATATATAGAAGCCCTCCAGACTTCAGCTTTTGTGCTTAAAGAAAAACAAAGTTGGGGAAAGGAAGTGATTTTTGGCTTCCTTTCTGCCTGGGGGAGCTCACAGGCATACTTTAGGCCAAATTATGGCCCATTTTATAAGCTGCATTGGAACAGGCCATAAGAGATGGGCTCCCATGGCCCATACTCAGTGTCCAGCAAGCCATGGACTTCAAGATACTTCTGCTCTGCAGCAGTTAGCTCTGTGGCACAAGCAGAAGAAAATAATCTCAATTGGAAGAGAAGAAAGCACAACCTTGCAGTCCCCTCAGGTTTAAGACAGACTTGGATTCTTTTCTGCTATTAGTTTGATGAATGCCTTTTGTAAGTCCTGTTCTTATACACCTGGCCATGTTCTCAATGAAAGCTCTCTCAGTTCACAGGATCATAGGATGTTAGAGTTTGGAAAGGACCTCAGAAGATCTTCCAGTTCATCCTTTCAGCCAGAGCAGGACCGTAGAATCCAGCACAGGTGACACAGGAACACATCCAGACAGGGATGGAAAGGCTCCAGAGAAGGAGACTCCACAATCTCTCTGGGCAGCCTCTTCCAGGGCTCTGTGACCCTCACAGTGAAGAAGTTCCCCCTCAATTTCCTCCTGTGCTGTAGGAATAATAAACTGCACCAGTACAGGCTGGGAGGTGATATGCTGGAGAAGTGCTGGTGGACAACAAGTGCTGCATGGGACACAATATGCCCTGGAGGCCAAGAAGGCCAATGGGGTCCTGGAGTGCATTGAGAGTGTATCCAGCAGATCCAGGGAGGTTCTCCTCCCCTCTACTCTGCCCTGCTGAGACCTCACCTGGAATCTTGCATCCAGTTCTGGGCTCCCCAGTTCAGGAGGGACAGGGATCTGCTGGAGAGAGTCCAAGGGAGGGCTCCAAGGATGCTGAAGGGACTGGAGCACTGCCTGGTGAGGAGAGGCTGAGAGCCCTGGGGCTGTTTAGTGTGGAGAGGAGAAGACTGAGAGGGGATCTGATCAATGTCTATCAAGATCTGAGGGCTGGGGGTCAGGAAGGAAGGGACAGGGACAGCCCCTGCTTATTTGTGCCTTGTGATAGGTCAAGGAGCAATGGATGGAAACTACAGCACAGGAGGTTCCACCTCAACATGAGGAAGAAATTCTTCACCGTGAGGGTCCCAGAGCACTGGAAGAGGCTGCCCAGATAGACTGTGGAGTCTCCTTCTCTGGAGCCTTTCCAGACCCATCTAGATGCATTCCTGTGCCACCTGTGCTGGATTCTATGGTTCTGCCCTGGCAGGGGGCTTGAACTTGATGATCTCCAGAGGTGACTTCCAACACCTAACATCCTCTGATCCTGTGAGAAGGAAGGTTTTGCCCATGGACACTGCTGGGGATAAAAGCAGTGATAAAACCATTCCCCTTCCTTCCCATCAGCAACTTTTCTATGCAACTTTACCCTGTTCTATTTTCGCTTTGGCTAGGAGAAAAGCATCATGAAAGCTACAGCATAACTGAAACTTGCTCTTTTCTCTCCCACTAGAGAAGAGGAGGCTCAGGGGAGACCTTACTGCTGTCTATAACTACCTACAGGGAGGTTGTAGCCAGGTGGGGGTTGGACTCTTTTCTCAGGCAACCAGTGAGAGAAGGAGAGGAGACAGTCTCCAGCTGTGCAGGGGGAAGTGTAGGCTTGATCTTAGGAAGAAATTCTTCCTATAAAGAGAGACTGGCCATTGGGATGTGCTGCCCAGGGAGGTGGTGGAGTCACCATCACTGGAGGTATCACAGTATCACAGTATGACTAAGGTTGGAAGAGACCTCGAAGATCATCGAGTCCAACCTGTAACCACAGACCTCACGACTAGACCATGGCACCAAGTGCCACATCCAGTCCCCTCTTGACCCCCTCCAGGGATGGTGACTCCACCACCTGCCCGGGCAGCACATTCCAATGGCGAATCACTCTCTCGGTGAAGAACTTTCTCCTCACCTCCAGCCTAAACTTCCCCTGGTGCAGCTTGAGACTGTGTCCCCTTGTTCTAGTGCTGGTTGCTAGGGAGAAGAGGCCAACCCCTTCCTGGCTACAACCTCCCTTCAGGGAGTTGTAGAGAGCAATGAGGTCTCCCCTGAGCCTCCTCTTCTCCAGGCTAAGCAACCCCAGCTCCCTCAGCCTCTCCTCACAGGGCTGTGCTCAAGGCCTCTCCCCAGCCTTGTTGCCCTTCTCTGGACACGTTCAAGTGTCTCGATGTCCTTCTTAAACTGAGGGGCCCAGAACTGGACACAGGACTCAAGGTGCGGCCTAACCAAAGCAGAGTACAGGGGCACAATGACCTCCCTGCTCCTGCTGGCCACACCATTCCTAATGCAGGCCAGGATGCCACTGGCCTTCTTGGCCACCTGGGCACACTGCTGGCTCATGTTTAGGTGGCTGTCAATCAGCACCCCCAGGTCCCTCTCTGTTTGGGAGCTTTCCAGCCACTCCGACCCCAGCCTGTAGCTCTGGTGTTTAAGAAGAGGCTGAATGAGGCATTTAGTGCCATGGTCTGGTTGATTAGTCAGGGTTGGGTGATTGGTAGGATTTGGAGGTCTCTTCCAACCTGGTTGGGTCTGTGATTCTGTATGACATGGTGGCTACTGCCTTAAGGACAGGCAGTGCTAATGGTTTATGGTTTGTATTTTTGGCATAAGGTGATGGTGAAGGTATCCAGCTTTGTTTTCGTACTCCAAGTGAAGCCTGCATGCTCTTTGTACAGCCACAGTTAGAGCAGGGAGCCACACTTTCTCAATCCACACAGCTGAAACTGGCTTAAAAATAAAGAAGACACTAACATTGGTAATGAACATCTTTACAGAATCACTGAATGTTAGAGGTTGGAAGGGACCTCCAGAGATCATCCAGTCCAACCCCCTGCCAGAGCAGCATCACCCAGGGGAGGCTGCACAGGAATGCATCCAGGTGGGGTTGCAAAGGCTCCAGAGGAGACTCCACAACCGCTCTGGGCAGCCTGCTCCAGGCCTCTGGCACCCTCACTGCAAAGAAGTTTCTCCTCATCTTGAGCTGAAACCTTCTCTGTTTGTGTTTGTCTCCATTGGTCCTTGGCTTATTGCTGTGCAGCACCCAAAAGAGCTTGGCCCCCTCCACTTGCCCCCAGCCCTCAGCTATTGATAGACATTGATCAGATCCCCTCTCAGTCTTCTCCAGACTAAATAGCCCCAGGGCTCTCAGTCTCTCTTCCTAAGGGAGAGAAACCTTTCAGACACAGTTCCATGCCCAAGGCAATTTCAAGTGAAGCTTGCTCAGGGGCTCACTTTTCTCAGGTTTTTCTAACTGCAGCAGGCTTTTTGAAGGATGTCCACTGCAGTTTACAGAACCTTTTCACAGGATCAGAGGATGTTAGGGGTTGGAAGGGACCTCTGGGGATCATGAGTCCAAAGTAAACATCTGAGGGCTGGGGGTCAAGAGGGAGGGGACAGGCTCTGCTCAATTGCACCCTGCGATAGGACAAGGGGCAATGCATATAAACTGCAGCACAGGAGGTTCCACCTCAACATGAGGAGGAACTTCACTGTGAGGGTCCCAGAGCACTGGAAGAGGCTGCCCAGAGAGACTGTGGAGTCTCCTTCTCTGGAGCCTTTCCAGACCCATCTAGATGCATTCCTGTGCCACCTGTGCTGGATTCCATGGAACTGCTCTAGCAAGGGGGGTTGTACTCGATGATCTCCCTTCCAACCCCTGACATCCTCTGATCCTGTGATCACACAGTATCCCTCTTCCTCGATCAAACATTAGAAGGACTTGGGAGACTGCAGCTGATTGCACAGGCTGACAGCTGGACGTACTTACCGAGGCTGGCGCCTCTGCAGTTGCCGTTGTTGGAATCCATCGGGAAATCTGGCAGGGGTTTGCAAAACACAGAAAGAAGGGTCAGCATGTCTCATATGGGACTGGTTTTCTATTACAATGCTCTTCCACCACCTCCCTGGGCCCATTCCAACGGCCAATCTCTCTTCCTGGGAAGAACTTCTTCCTAACCTCCAGCCTAAACCTCCCCTGGCACAGCTTGAGACTGTGTCCTCTTGTTCTGGTGCTGGCTGCCTGGGAGAAGAGACCAACCCCCACCTGGCTGCAACCTCCCTTCAGGGAGTTGTAGACAGCAAGAAGGTCTCCCTGAGCCTCCTCTTCTCCAGGCTAAGCAACCCCAGCTCCCTCAGCCTCTCCTCACAGGGCTGTGCTCCAGACCCCTCCCCAGCTTCGTTGCCCTTCTCTGGACACCTTCCAGCATCTCAACATCTTTCCTAAACTGAGGGGCCCAGAACTGGACACAGGACTCAAGGTGTGGCCTAACCAGTGCAGTGGACAGGGGCAGAATCACCTCCCTGCTCCTGCTGGCCACACTCTTCCTGATGCAGGCCAGGATGCCATTGGCCCTCTTGGCTGCCTGGGCACACTGCAGGCTCATGTTCAGCCTACCATCCACCAGCACCCCCAGGTCCCTCTAGGCCTGGCCACTCTCCAGCCACTCTGACCCCAGCCTGTAGCACTGCCTGGGGTTGCTGTGGCCAATGTGCAGAACCTGGCACTTGGATTAGTTCAGTCTCCTGCCCTTGGACTCTGCCCATCTGTCCAGCCTGTCGAGGTCCCTCTGCAAAGCCTCTCTGCCCTCCAGCAGATAAACTGCTGCCCCCCAGCTAAGTGTCATCTGCAAATGTACTGATGATGGACTCAATGCCCTCATCCAGATCATCAATAAAGATGTTAAAGAGCATGGGGCCCAGCACTGATCCTTGGGGCACACCACCAGTGCCTGGCTGCCAGCTGGCTGTGGCACATTGCACCAATACACCTTGTATTTAATTTTCTGAATTGTAAATATGTTCTGTGCATACTCATTGCGTTTTTCTACTTCCAGACTTTAGTTTACCTTTTGCAAAGATAACTTTCATTTCACTTCCAAGATGTGAGCTGGGGGTTTGGGGGGTAATTTCCTCTCAGCTGGGGAGGGGTAATTTCCTCTCAGCTGGGGAGGGGTAATCTCAACCCACCACACATTTCTACTGGTGCACAGCCTGGGAGGTTTAGGAAGAGGATGGAAACTTGTGGCATGAACCGAGTGCCCCTCCAGAAAGCACACACATACTGTTTGCATTTCATTAGAGGAGGAAGGAGGAATTACATTCAGTTTGGTGGTTTCTTCGGGTTTCTGAGGAAATTCAAACCAACCAACCACAATCATATCATTGAAGCAAGTGCCAAAACAAACCATAGAATCACAGAATTGTCAGGGTTGGAAGGGACCTCAAGGATCAGCCAGTTCCAACTCCCTGCCATGGGCAGGGACACCTCACACTACAGCAGCTTGCTCACAGCCACATCCAGCCTGGCCTGCAAAAACCTCCAGGGATGAGGCTTCCACCACCTCCCTGGGCAACCTGTGCCAGCATCTCACCACCCTCCTGGGGAAGAACTTCTTCCTAACATCCAACCTGAATCTACCCACTTCTAGTTTTGTTCCATCCCCCCCAGTCCTATCCCTCCCTGACACCCTCAAAAGTCCCTCCCCAGCTTTCCCGTAGCCCCCTTGCAGATACCGGAAGGCCACAAGAAGGTCTCTTTGGAGCCTTCTCTTCTCCAGACTGAATATCCCCAACTCTCTCACGCTTCAGACATTCCCTTTCCCCTCATTTAACAACACATACTGGTTATTTCAAAGGACAGATGAGGAAGAGAAGGAAAACGAGGCCCAAAGAGCTGCTCTTTCAGACACGCTGGTAAGCGGCATGTGTCCCACGTTGGTAAAACCTTCTCATTTCCAAGCTACTGTTTGTTACATCACACAGTTCAAGGTATTTGTGCACAGACTTCATCATGAAAAGCAAGCATATTTGTGGCAGGTTGAAATTACACACACACACACACACACACACACACACCCCTCTTTTCCCCAACTGATCTGGAGAAACTACCCCCAAGATAAACCCGCCAGACTTAGCTCAGTTTGGGATGGAAGCAAATGAAGCCCTATTCACAAGCAAAACTGCAATCTGGAACTATGAAATGCAATGGATAGGCACAAAATATACAAGAGATGTACAACAGAGATATATTTACACTTTATGGGCAACACAGAAACTCCTCAGACCCCCTGGAATGGTCCAGGAGACCACTCACCTCCTCCCCCACTCCATCCTGCTTTCCCCTTACATCGCACAGCAGGCAAAACAGAGGTCTCCTGCAGGGCAAGGCCATAAGGAGAGAGAGAGAATAGAATAGAATAGAGAGAGTAGAGTAGAGTAGAGTAGAGTAGAGTAGAGTAGAATAGAATAGAATAGAATAGAATAGAATAGAATAGAATAGAATAGAATAGAATAGAATAACCAGGTTGGAAGAGACCTCAAAGACCATCAAGTCCAACCTATCACCCAACACCATCTCATCAACTAAGCCATGGCACCAAGCACCCCATCCAGTCTCTTCCTAAACACCTCCAGGGATGGTGACTCCACCACCTCCCTGGGCAGCACATTCCAGTGGGCAACCTCTCTGTCTGGGAAGAACTTCTTCCTAACCTCCAGCCTAAACCTCCCCTGGCACAGCTTGAGACTGTGTCCTCTTGTTCTGGTGCTGGCAGCCTGGGAGAAGAGACCAACCCCCACCTGGCTGCAACCTCCCTTCAGGGAGTTGTAGACAGCAAGAAGGTCTCCCCTGAGCCTCCTCTTCTCCAGGCTAAGCAACCCCAGCTCCCTCAGCCTCTCCTCACAAGGCTGTACTCCAGACCCCTCCCCAGCTTTGTTCCCTTCTCTGGACACCTTCCAGCATCTCAACATCTTTCCTAAACTGAGGGGCACAGAGCAGAATGACCTCCCTGCTCCTGCTGGCCACACTATTCCTGATGCAGGCCAGGATGCCATTGGCCTTCTTGGCCACCTGGGCACACTGCAGGCCCAAATTCAACTGCTGTCCACCAGCACCCCCAGGTCCCTCCCTGCCTGGCTGCTCTCCAGCCACTCTGTCCCCAGCCTGTAGCACTGCATGGGGTTGTTGTGGCCAAGTGCAGAACCCTGCACTCACAGTTGTGACTTGTAACAGTTTTAAGTCAAAAAGGGTTGGACTCAGTGTTCTTGAAAAGGACTTTTCCAACCTAAATCATCCTATGTTTCAATGACTTCATGGTGTTTCAAAAAGCCAAGGCCAATCACAAGATCACAGGATCTCAGGGGTTGGAAGGGACCTCTGGAGATCATGCAGTCCAAGCCCCCTGCCAGAGCAGGACCAGAGAATCCAGCACAGGTCACACAGGAACATATCCAGACAGGGATGGAAAGGCTCCAGAGAAGGAGACTCCACAACCTCTCTGGGCAGCCTGTTCCAGTGCTCTGTGAGCCTCACAGTGAAGAAGTTCCTCCTCATGTTGAGGTGGAACCTCCTATGCAGACTGAACAGCCCCAACTCTCTCAGTCTGTCTCCACAGCAGAGCAGCTCCAGCCCTCTGCTCATCCTCGTGGCCCTTCTCTGGGCACCTTCCAGCACCTCCAGATCCTTCCTGGAATAGAGGCTCCAGAACTGGACACAGTGCTCCAGGTGGGGTCTCAGCAGAGTGGAGCAGAGGGGGAGAATCCCCTCCCTGGCCCTGCTGGCCACACTTCTCTTGCTGCAGCCCAGGCTCTGCTTGGGCTCTTCTTCAAACATGGATTTATTTGCAGTTTTTTTCAGGGAAGATTGGATGCTAGAAAAGTAAAACTCCCATTGAAAGAGTGGATCAGGCTGCCCAGGGAAGTGGTGGTGTCACCCTTCCTGGAGGTGTTCAAGAAACACGTGGACATGGCACTTCAGCACATGGTTCAATGGCTGTGGCAGTCTTAGAATGAACTTGCTGATCTTGGAGGTCTTTCCCAGCCAAAAAAAAAACAACCCCAGCATTCTACAATCTGATTGCAAAACCAGGCACAGCAAAGTGCAGCAGCTGTGGAGCTGATGCTGGTTAGAACTGGATACAGATCTCTGGAGCTCTGAGCTGCAGAGCAACCTGCACCATGACAACATACAATGAGTTATTTCACAGAACACATCCTCCTGGCTTTTGAGGACACTTAGCAGCCTAGGTCTTGATGCTCAGACTGCAAAAGCCACTCTATGTAACCCAGCCTACAGAGGCAGCCATGCTGAACTGATGGCATTATCCCATCAGGGCTGGAACAATCCTCACTGTCAATACAGGCTGGGGGAGGAGGGGATAGAAAGCAGCCCTGAGGAAAAGGCCTTGGGGGTGCTGGTGGATGAGAAGCTGGACAGGAGCAGGCAGTGTGAGCTTGCAGCACAGGAGGCCAAGGGCAGCCTGGGCTGCATCCAAAGCAGCATTGCCAGCAGAGCCAGAGAGGTGATTCTGCCACTTTGCTCTGCTCTGCTGAGACCTCACCTGCAGTGCTGTGTGCAGGCCTGGAGCCCTCAACACAGGAAGGACATGGAGCTGATGGAGAGGGTCCAGAGGAGGGTGAGGAAAATGCTCAGGGGGTTGGAGCAGCTCTGCTCCAAGGACAGGCTGAGGGAGCTGGGGGTGTTCAGCCAGCAGAAGAGAAGGCTCCAGGGAGACCTAAGAGCAACCTGCCAGGACCTGAAGGGGCTACAAGAAGGCTGCAGAGAGACTGTTTGCAAAGGCCTGCAGGGACAGGACCAGGGGCAATGGCTTCAAACTAGAGCAGATTTAGATTGGATGTGAGGAAGAAGTTCTGCACCATGAGGGTGGTGGAACACTGGAAGAGGTTGCCCAGGGAGGTGGTTGAGGCTCCATCCCTGGAGATATTCAAGGTAAGGCTGGACTTGAGGATGTCCCTGCTGACTGCAGAGAGGTTGGACTGGATGACTTCTCAAGGTCCCTTCCAGGCCAGACCATTCTATGATCAATGCTATATCATCAGGAACAAGATTTAAATACTCTTATTTACTCTTCCTTTCTTTCTTAAGCCTTAAAGCTTGCAATGGATTGGTTCAGTGACTGAGGAATGAGGCTGCTTCCTAGGCTTGAGCAAAGACCTAAAACCAATCTCAACTTTTAAAATGACAACCTGGGATGACTGCTCCTCCTCAGCACAGTCTAAAACCCTCTACTAACACCATTCTGCATTTCTGCTGCTCCAGGCAGAGCTATGCAAAGTCTGACTCACAGAAAACAACATCTGGAGTTAGGAAACCACTGTTTTGGAAATGAAGTTAATAACATATGAGAAACAAGTATGGGAAGCAGCTCCTTCATTCCTTCCTTGAAGGATACAACACAGAGTTTAAGTTCAACAAGGCAAGGGGAGAGTCCTGCATCTGGGAAGGAACAACCCCATGGAGCAAGATATGTTGGGGACTGACCTGCTGGAGAGAAGGGAAGGGGAAGAGGACCTGGGGGTCCTAGTGGATGGGAGGTTGACCATGAGCCAGCAATGTGCTGTGGTGGCCAAGAAGGCCAATGGCATCCTGGGGTGGATTAGAAGGGCTGTGGTGAGTAAGCCAAGAGAAGTTCTCCTCCCCTCTACTCTGCCCTGGTGAGGCCACATCTGGAATATTGTGTCCACTTCTGGGTCCTTCCATTCAAGAAGGACCTCAGGGAACTGCTTGAGAGAGTCCAGCACAGAGCCACAAAAATGATGAAGGCAGTGGAACATCTTCCTGATGAGGAGAAACTGAGGGAGCTGAGGGCTCTGGAGCTTGGAGGGGAGGAGCCTGAGAGGTGACCTCATTGCTGTTGCTAAAGATGTGGAGGGTGAGTGCCCAGAGGCTGGGGCCAGGCTCTGCTGGGGGATGCCCAATGCCAGCACAAGGGGCAGTGGTGGAAGCTGAGGCAGAGGAAGTGCCATGGTACCATGGGCTAAAAATTCTGATTGTGAGGGTGCCAGAGGCCTGGAGCAGGCTGCCCAGGGGGTTGTGGAGTCTCCTTCTCTGGGTATACTCCAAATCCACCTGGATGTGTTCCTGTGTGACCTGCTCTAGGTGATGCTGCTCTGGCAGGGTGGGGTGGACTGGATGAGCTTTTGAGGTCCCTTCCAGCCCCTAACACTCTGTGATGCTGTGAAAATTCACCTTGTGGATTCCTATGCATTCAGCTAGGCATGGATGCAGGACTTGGCCTACCTGGGGAAATGATGGATTGAAGAGAATACCTCTCCATCACTTGAATGATTTCTTTCATGTTCAGGAGGTAGCATTCTTTTAAAATGATTCAGAGTTCTTCTCAGTCATCTCATGACAAGCACCCAAAACAATGTGGGCATGGAGGACACGCAGTTGATACCTTGTGATGCTGCTTTCCTGTCCTCCAACACCTCATCAACAACCTAAGATGCCTTCGAGCTATCTTCTGCCTAAATAAGATGGGATGAGAGAGATATCCAACCGAGGGCTCTGTCCTCCCATACACATGGTATCCATCACACTGCTCTGTGTGCTGCCAGTTCCCTCTTCCAAACAGGAACAAACAAATCACTTTGAGGCACCAAACCCCCTGCCAGACAGCAGCAGCCAAACACATGCAGTGAGTCAGCATTTCACCAGCAGCAACAAGGACTGGGGTCAGGCTGCCCATTGATGATGTGGGAAATTAAGAACAGGTCCCACTCTTGGAATTTCAGATTCATGACCATTTTTGCCTACATGCACTTCTTGCTGCTGATAGGACAATGAACAAAAGGAAGGAGACAATTTGATAGATGTGAGGTAGAGTCACCACGCACCCTCAACACAAGGAAAACAAAACACATGGAGCAGGCAGGGTGAGCTTGCAGCACAGAAGGCCAAGGGCAGCCTGGGCTGCATCCAAAGCAGCATTGCCAGCAGAGCCAGAGAGGTGATTCTGACACTTTGCTCTGCTCTGCTGAGACCTCACCTGCAGTGCTGTGTGCAGGGCTGGAGCCCTCAACACAGGAAGGACATGGACCTGATGGAGAGGATCCAGAGGAGGAGGGTGAGGAAAATGATCAGGGGGTTGGAGGAGCTCTGCTCCAAGGACAGGCTGAGGGAGCTGGGGGTGTTCAGCCTGGAGAAGAGAAGGCTCCAGGGAGACCTAAGGGCAACCACCTGCCAGGACCTGAAGGGGGCTACAAGAAGGCTGCAGAGAGACTGTTTGCAAAGGCCTGCAGGGACAGGACCAGGGACAATGGCTTCAAAGTAGAGCAGAGCAGATTTAGATTGGATGTGAGGAAGAAGTTCTGCACCATGAGGGTGGTGGAACACTGGAAGAGGTTTCCCAGGGAGGTGGTTGAGGCTTCATCCCTGGAGATATTCAAGGTGAGGTTGAACAGGGCTGTGGGCAGCCTGATCTAGTTGGGGATGTCCCTGCTGACTGCAGAGGGGGTTGGTATGGATGACCTTTGGAGGTCCCTTCCAGCCCAGACCATTCTATGATTCTATGTGAATGGGATGTCCTGCATACAGATCCAGCTTGCATTCAGGTCTGTGTGCAGAACCACTGTCAGTCCCAAAAGGCAAAGGGCAGGAATGCAGGATAAATGCCATGCACCAGCCATTAGCATGCACTGACCTCACATCTGGCACATCAACACATTGTCCAGAGGCTTTTTCATAGAATCACAGAATCAACCAGGCTGGAAGAGACCTGCAAAATCATCAAGTCCAACCAATCACCCAACCCTAACTAATCAACCAGACCATGGCACTGAGTGCCTCATTCAGGCTTTGCTTAAACACCTCCAGGTCCATCGACCCCAACACCTCCCTGGGCAGCACATCCCAATGGCCAATCTCTCTTGCTGGGAAGGACTTCTTTCTAAGATCAAGCCTACACTTCCCCCTGCACAGCTTGAGACTGTGTCCTCTCCTTCTGTCACTATTTGTGTGAGAGAAGAGACCAACCCCCACCTGGCTACAACCTCCTTTCAGGGAGTTGTAGAGAGCAAGAAGGTCTCCCTGAGCCTCTTCTTCTCCAGGCTAAACACCTCCAGCTCCCTCAGCCTCTCCTCACAGAGCTGTGCTCCAGACCCTCCCCATCCTCAGCTCTCCCAAGAAAAGCCAAACTATTCAGTACCACACCTCCCTCCAGAACAGCCACACGGTGCTCAGAGTGTCCCTCAACTACCTGGGTGTAAAAGGACCTGTTTCCCACAATGAAAAACCAAGAAAGAGAAGGTTTCCCACAGGATCTCTGTCTGAGGCTGACCACCAGCAACTTGATGAACCTCAGAACTCCAACCTAGCAAATTGATGGAGCAGCCCACACTCAGGTTTTGGAGACCAGAACAAGCTGCTTTTCCTCTAAGTGAGCCCTAAGCAGGGCACTTCTCCTGTTCTCATCAGCCTTCTCCACCACAGACACAGCAGCAGCTACCTCCCCCTTTCAGTGTGTCAGCAGCCCTAGCTGCTGGTGCACGAGAAGCTCAACAGGAGCCAGCAGTGTGCACTTGCAGCCCAGAGAGCCAAGCAGAGCCTGGGCTGCAGCAAGAGAAGTGTGGCCAGCAGGGCCAGGGAGGGGATTCTCCCCTCTGCTCCACTCTGCTGAGACCCCACCTGGAGCACTGTGTCCAGTTCTGGAGCCTCTATTCCAGGAAGGATCTGGAGGTGCTGGAAGGTGCCCAGAGAAGGGCCACGAGGATGAGCAGAGGGCTGGAGCTGCTCTGCTCTGGAGACAGACTGAGAGAGTTGAGGTTGCTCATTCTGGGGGCTACAGGAAAGCTGGGGAGGGACTTTTGAGGGTGTGAGGGAATGATAGGACTGGGGGGAATAGAACTAGAAATGGGTAGATTCAGCTTGGATGTTAGGAAGAAGTTCTTCCCCATGAGGGTGGTGAGACACTGGAAGAGGTTGCCCAGGGAGGTGGTGGAAGCCTCATCCCTGGAGGTTTTTGCAGCCAGGCTGGATGTGGCTGTGAGCAAGCTGCTCTAGTGTGAGGTGTCCCTGCCCATGGCAGGGGGTTGGAACTGGCTGATCCTTGAGCTCCCTTCCAACCCTGACAATTGATGCTGTGATTCTATTTTGCAGGCAGCACAAACATGAATGAAAAAAAATTCAAAATTCCACTCCTGAGGAATAAAGAAATATCACCTCCCACAACAGGAGCCCATGGAAAGAAAATACAGACAACCACCATAGAAGACCCCAACAGATTTCTGTCTCTGCCTGCCCAATAAATGCAGTTTACAGGCAGAATAATGGGTAGAGTATCCAGGAGAGAAAATAGGAACACTCCACCTGGTCCCCATTAGGCAGCTGGTTATTTGTATCTTCTGCTTGGCTGCAAACCTTTATTTGGGGAATTGGATTTGGAAGTGCTCACCTTACCTCTTCCTAGAACAGGAATGCTTCCCTCTGCTTTCTAAAGGAGCAGTTCTATTCCTCCAAGAAGGATTCTTTCAGCCTGGTGCATAATGCATCAGTTCAAACTTTGCAGCCCAGAAATGAGAAATGTCATCAGGTTCTCATTCACTGAAAGAGAGTTTTCATGGATCTGGCCCTGGAATCCCTCAAAGAGGTTATTGTGCTGCTGAGGTCCTCAGAAATAGGTAACTTGGGGGCAATTTTAGCCAAACTTCCTCCCTCCAGATTTGAATGCAATTGCTTTCCAGGGGCTGCAGACCTGCCAAGCCTGCCTGAACGTGGAGCCATTTTTAAGGCAGCTCTGAAAGCACCTCAGAGAGAAAGGTGCTGGATGGTCAAAAACCCCCACATTTGCCCAACCCATCCCAGCAGCTCCTGTGGCCACCCCCTCCCCAGAGAGACAGAGCAGCTGTGAGGGAGCTGCAGGCAAAAACAGATGGTTGGGTTCACAGGCTGGGGACAAGAGTGGGGGAGGAAGGGTGGAAAGGTGAGAGGGGAGCAGCTAGAAGGGTGAGACAGAAATCAAGAGGAACAGAAAACTTTAAGGGGGCTACAAGAAAGCTGGGGAGGGACTTTTGAGGGTGTCAGGTAATGATAGGACTGGGGGAATAGAAAGAAATTGGGTAGACTCAGATTGGATGTTAGGAAGTTCTTCCCCATGAGACATTGGAAGAGGTTGCCCAGGGAGGTGGTGGAAGCCTCATCCCTGGAGGTTTTTCAGGCCAGGCTGGATGTGGCTGTGAGCAAGCTGCTCTAGTGTGAGGTGTCCCTGCCCAGGGCAGGGGAGTTGGAACTAGCTGATCCTTGAGGTCCCTTCCAACCCTGACAATTCTCTGATTCTATAGGAAGAACTGGAGATGGCTGCATCGAGATTTGAAGAGGTGGAGCTGGTAACTGAGTGCAGTCAGAGAAGAAGAAGGGGTTAGGCTGGCCAACAAATAAATAGGGGCGAGTGGAGAGAGCAGCTTACCTGGGAAGGCTGAGCTGGGAGCACAGCCAGGAGACTCCATTAGGAGAGGAAAACAGGAATGACAGTGTTTGGCACTGCTGGCAGTGGGATACAGAAGCATTTGGTAACAGCACAGAAGCACAGTCAAATACTTGTGCTGAGCATGGTGTGAAAATAACCCCATCTTCTGTTTACAGGACACTGCTGGGGGAGGATGGAGAGGTGAGATCTGCTGCTCCTCAGCAAGACGCCACAACCTGCTGTTGCAGCTGGGAGCGCCAAAAGAGCTGGAGGGCACCACAAGGAGCCCATGGGTGCTGCTCTGCCACAGCCTTTGACCCTACCTGCTGCTCCCCTGTCCCAGCTCTGCTCTCCCAGCCCTGTGATGGAGAGGTCTGGCAGCCTCACTGACACTGCAGCTCTCCAGCAAGGAAACACAGCTTGGTTCCACCAGCAGCACATGCTTTCCTCCAGTTGTGGGCCCCTCAGTATAAGAAAGACGTTGAGATGCTGGAATGTGTCCAGAGAAGGGCAACAAGGCTGGGCAGGGGTCTGGAGCACAGCCCTGTGAGGAGAGGCTAAAGGAGCTGGGGTTGCTTAGCCTGGACAAGAGGAGGCTCAGGGGAGACCTTCTTGCTCTCTACAACTACCTGAAAGGAGGCTGCAGCCAGGTGAGGGTTGGTCTCTTCTCCCAGGCAACCAGCAACAGGAGAGGACACAGTCTCAAGCTGCACCAGGGAGGTTTAGGCTGGATGTTAGGAAGAAATTCTTCCCAGAGAGATTGGCCACTGGGATGTGCTGCCCAGGGGAGGTGGTGGAGCCACTGTCTCTGGAAGTGTTTAAAAGCAGCCTGGATGAGGCACCCAGCACCATGGGTGAGTTGATTGGATGGTGTTGGGCGATAGGTTGGACTTGATGATCTCAGAGGTCTTTTCCAACCTGGTTAATTCTGTATTCTGTAACTGTGGTCGTTCTACAAAGGTCAAAGCTCACTCGCGACAGCCACCCCTGGCTTGCTTCAATTTCCTAGGCAACAGCTCCTTCAGTTTGGCATTTTTGTGGTGCTCAGCTCACCATCTTGGAGCTGTGCTCTGAGAACTCCTCCAGCCCAAAGGCAGCCACTACAGGAGCCCACCCCTAGCCGAGCAGGCTCCCCGAGGAGCAGTAAGTTTGCAGCACGGAGGTTCCATCTGCCTTGCCCCTACCTCCCTTGGACCCCCAGAGAGCAGCTGGACACCCAGTGCCAGCTGTCCTGTGGGACCCTAGTGAGCAAAGTCGATGAAAAAGCATTCAGCAAGAAAACTGAGAGGCTCCAACACCCCCTCTGATGCCCGTGGGGGTTCAGGTAGCATGAGAGCTATGCTGGAGCTGCCCCAGTGCTGGAGGCTGCCTTTTGGCTTGCTCAGGGATGCTGAGAATCACAGAATCGTTTGGGACGGAAAAGACCTTTAAAACCATCGAGTTCAACCATTAACCCAGCACTGCCAGGTCATCACTAAACCACGGCCCTCAACACTACATTTACAGGACTTTTAAACACCCCCCAGGGATGGTGACCCCACCACTTTCCTGGGCAGCCTGTTCCAGGGCTTGACAACAGTTTTGGGGAAGAAATTTTCCACACTGATCAAACTTAACCTCCCCTGGAGCAACTTGAAGCTGTTTGCTCTTATCCTGTTGCTAGTTACTTGGGAGAAGAGACAGAGCTCAGCTCACCACAACCTCCTTCCAGGTCTCCCTCCTCTTCTCCAGCCTAAATAACCCCAGTTCCTCAGCCCCTCCTCACAAGACCTGTTCTCCAGACCCTTCAACCAACTTCACTGCCCATCTTGAAGTGAGGGACCGGGGCACACGGGCCGGTAGCGCTCCCTCGGCTGGCTCTGCCTTCCAAACAGGCGGCCGGCCCGAGGAACAGCGGCCGCGGGTACCGACACGTCCCCGGTGAGGTGAACCGGGGGTCCGAGCGCTGCCAGAGAAGCTCGACGGGGCTGTCATTTGTCACACATGCCCGCAGCCAAACTTTGCCAGCAGCCAGGAGACTAAGAAAGGCGGGGAGAAGAGGAAAAAACAAACAAACCCCGAAGGGTTGGGGAAAAAGTGGAGGGTTAGAAAAGAGGCTCAGAGGAAAGCTGCGGGAGGTGCAGCAAGGCTCCCCGGGGGTGGGCTCCGCTCCCCGCTGCCCATTGTCCGGTCGGCGGCGCGGGGCGGAGCGGGCCCATTCCGTCCCCGGGGCACTCACCGGCGCCCTCGGCGGTGACGATGGCCTCGGGGGAGATGCAGACGCCACGGTCGTAGAGCGGCAGCTCGTCGCAGGCCAGGCTGTCGGGCCAGGCGTGGCGGTAGCGGATGAGGACCGGCTCGCAGCCGGCGCGGGCGCGCTCACAGACGGACTTGCAGGGCTTGATGGGCTCATGCTGGAAGTCGATGGTGCAGATGGGCGCGTACATGGCGCAGAGGAAGAAGAGGAGGTCGGGGCTGCAGTTGGTGCCCAGCAGCCCCTCGAACTGCTCCATGGCCAGCACGGCGTTGGCCTGCGTGCTGTGGTGCAGGTGGTTCGGCATCTTGGTCATGTTCCAGGGCAGCGGCTTGCACAGCGGGATGCGCACCGGCTCGCAGGCCGCCGCCCGCCCCGCCGGCGCCCGCCCCAGCACCAGCAGCCCGGCCAGGGCCAGCACCGGCAGCCCCCGCCACATGCCGCCCGCCCCGACGGCGCGCCCCGGCCACGCCGCGCCGAGCCGAGGGGCCGAGCGGGCAGACCTCGGCGCGGGGGGCGGCTCCTCCGGCGCCGGCAGCGGCAGCCGCGCCGCCGCGGGGGCCCCGCCCGCCGACCGGCCCCTCCGCGCCTCGGGCGGGACGGGACGGGCTGGGCCGGGCCGCGCCGCTCCGCCGGGCCCGCCTCTCCAGCCGGCGGGGCTGCGGGTACCCCGCTCCGCCGCGGGGTTTGGCCCCCGAACAAAGAAGAGCCCCGGCGGGAGAGCAGCCGGGGCAGCGGGCACCGCTCCGCCCCCGCGGGGGCGAGCGAAGCTTCCCTTTCTGATGTGGAAAAACAAGAAAGAAAGAAAGAAACAAAACCTTCCCCGTCGTCTCGGGAAGGCGAGGGGGTGCCTCGGGAAGAAACTAAGCGTGAGAAACGCTTGCTGCTAGCGCAGACACAAAGTGCATCGATCGAAGAGCGCACACACGCGCGTTCCGGTCTGGAGACGCCGCTTTTTGTGCGGGAGAGGAGCACGGAGAAAGGGACACAGCATCAGAGAAGTTGTCTTCCCCAGGAGGGTGGTGAGACACTGGAACAGGCTGCCCGGGGACGTGGTGGCAGCCTCATCCCTGGAGGTTTCTGAGGCCAGGCTGGATGTGGCTGTGAGCAAGCTGCTGTAGTGTGAGGTGTCCCTGGCCATGGCAGGGGGGTTGGACCTGGCTGATCCTTGAGCTCCCTTCCAACCCTGACAATTCTGTGATTCTATGACCTCAGTTGGAAAAGACATCTAAAATCATCGAATCCAACCACCAACCTCACACCACCAGGGCCATTAAAACAGGGCCCAAAGGGCCATGTCTAGGCCTTTTTTGAACACTTCCAGGCGCTGTGACTCCATCACCTCCCTGGGGGACCTGTTCCAATACATGACTACTCTTTCCACAAAGACATTTTTCCTATCATCCACTCCAAACCTCCCCAGTGCAGGAGGATGGAGCCAGACTCAGTGGTGTCCAGTGACAAGGCAATGGGCACAAACTAGCACACAGGAGGTTCCACCTAAACATAAGGGGAAAAAATGCTTCACTTTCAGGGTGGTGGAGCACTGCAACAGGCTGCCCATGAGGGTCTTGGAGGCTGCTTCCTTGTGATTTACTCTAGCAGCAGGGGGGTTGGACTGGATGATCTTCAGAAGCTCCTTCCAACTCTTAACGATTCTGTGATTGGTGCTGTTTAAGTAGCTCAGCAGAGCAATGGCACAACAAAGGTATCCCCATCTGAGCTGCAAAAAAACCCCCACCAAACCCAAGCAAGCTAACAATTTAACGACAGGATAAATGCTTCCTAGTTATAAAGGGATCAGCAACTACATTAGGTTTGGTTTTACTGTGGTATTAACAGCTTCATTATTTCAGATTCTGCCTTTAAATCAAACCTGAGCAGAAACACACCTACCGGAAGCCAGTGCACAGAAACCTGTTCTCCTCCCCCTCTACACTGCCCTGGGGAGGCCACATCTGGAAGAGTGTGTCCAGTTCTGGGCCCCTCAGTTCAGGAAGGACCTCAGGTTGCTGCTTGAGGAAGTCCAGCACAGAGCCACAAAGATGATGGAGGCAGTGGAACATCTTCCTGATGAGGAGAGCCTGAGGGAGCTGAGGGCTCTGGAGCTTGGAGAGGAGGAGCCTGAGAGGTGACCTCATTGCTGTTGCTAAAGATGTGGAGGGTGAGTGCCCAGAGGCTGGAGCCAGGCTCTGCTGGGGGATGCCCAATGCCAGCACAAGGGGCAGTGGTGGAAGCTGAGGCAGAGGAAGATCCATGGAAACAGGAGGAAGAATTTTTTCCCTGTGAGGGCAACAGAACCCTGGAGCAGGCTGCCCAGGGGGGTTGTGGAGTCTCCCTCTCTGGAGATCTTCAAACCCCACCTGGATGTGTTCCTGTGTGACCTGCTCTAGGTGATGCTGCTCTGGCAGGGGGTTGGACTGGATGAGCTTTGGAGGTCCCTTCCAGCCCCTAACACTCTGTGACTCTGTGCAACATGGGTAGGCTGTGAAAGCAGCCATGGACACAGGCTCAGAGCCCCAAGCCCAGAAAGGCTTTTTTTGGGGTTGTTTTTGCATTTCTTTAACCTTTTATCACTGCAGGTGACACTTTGCTCCCTTTCACCCAGCTGCAAAAGTCCAGTTGGCTCCAGTGGAGGCATGTGTCAAACAAACAGGGAGCTGTAATCCTTCAGCACCAGTATTTGACCTTTTATTTGTCCACCTCTGCAGGCAGATGCTGATTTCAAGGACTGAACTGTTCTCTCCAATCCCAGAAGAAACTTTGGGCCTCAGAAATAAGTAGAAACATCCACAGACACGTGTGTGTGTGTGTGTGTGTATGGGTAACAGTCTCAAGGGCCATCAGTCAGGCTGCCCATGCCCCTCAGCTCGCATCTGGACTTGCAGAATTGTCAAAGGGGACCTTGTTTGTCTGCAGGGGCAATTAAGAAAGAGATCTGGTTTGGCTCACTCTCTCTCCCAGCTCCACAGATTTAGGCAGTGCGCAGTCTGAGGCTTGAATTTCCTCCTGTAGTGTAAAGTAAATGTTTTTAAAGTACGTGGGGTAATGAAAAAAACAAACCAACAACAAAACAACTGTTACCCAGCTGGCTGGGAACTGACCATGCTGCCTTGCCCTGCGGGACCTGGGCCTGCAGTACTGTGTCCAGTTCTGGGCTCCCCAGGTCAAGAGAGACAGAGACCTGCTGGAGAGAGTCCAAGGGAGAGCCACCAGGATGCTTAGGGGACTTGAGCATCTCCCCTGTGAAGAGAGGCTGAGAGCCCTGGGGCTGTTTAGTCTGGAAAGGGGATCTGATCAATGTCTCTCAAGAGCTGAGGGCTGGGGGTCAAGTGGAGGGGGCCAAGCTCTTTTGGGTGCTGCACAGCAATGAGCCGAGGATTAATGGAGACAAACTTGAACAGAAAAGGTTTCAGCTGAACATGAAGAGAAACTTCTTTCCAGTGAGGGTGACAGAGGCCTGGAGCAGGCTGCCCAGAGAGGTTGTGGAGTCTCCTTCTCTGGAGCCTTTCCAACCCCACCTGGATCCATTCCTGTGCAGCCTCCCCTGGGTGATGCTGCTCTGGCAGGGGGGTTTGGACTGGATGATCTGTGGAGGTCCCTTGCAACACAACAAAGAAATTAGTGGCAGCTATCTGGAAGCAGTTCCTCACCCAGCTTCCTCCCGGGGAAGGGTGAAAGAATCATAGAACTGTCAGGTTTGGAAGGGACCTCAAGGATCATCCAGTTCCAACCCCACCTGCCATGGGCACCTCACACTAGAGCAGGTTGCTTACAGCCCGGCCTGCTTACATCCAGCCCGGCCTTAAAAAGCCCTCAATTCCTGCTGATGTTCCTTTCAGCCCTCCTCATGCTGCCACAGGAGCACTTGGCCATCCACAGAGCTGTCAGGGTCATCCAGCCACTTCCCACTGAAATCCATCCCAGAGGCACTGCAAGGCCAGGGAGCTGGGTTTTAAGTGAGGGTCGTTTGGCCCTGGGGACCGGTCTGCACTGTCGTGGGTTAGAGTAATTCTTGTGGGGCATAACAGAATCACAGAATCAGAACAAAATCACAGAACATTAGAGGTTGGAAGGGACCTCCAGAGATCATCCAGTCCAAGCCCCCTGCCAGAGCAGCATCACCCAGGGAGGCTGCACAGGAATGCATCCAGGTGGGGTTGGAAAGGCTCCAGAGGAGACTCCACAACCTCTCTGGGCAGCCTGCTCCAGGCCTCTGTCATCCTCACTAGAAAGAAGTTTCTCCTCATCTTGAGCTGAAACTTTCTCTGTTCAAGTTTGTCTCCATTGGTCCTTGGCTTATTGCTGTGCAGCACCCAAAAGAGCTTGGCCCCCTCCACTTAACCCCCAGCCCTCAGCTCTTGAGAGACATTGATCAGATCCCCTCTCAGCCTTCTCTTCTCCACACTAAACAGCCCCAGGGCTCTCAGTCTCTCTTCACAGGGGAGATACTCAAGTCCCCTAAGCATCCTCGTGGCTCTCCCTTGGACTCTCTGCAGCAGGTCTCTGTCTCTCTTGACCTGGGGAGCCCAGGACTGGACACAGGATTGTAGGTGTGGTCTCAGGAAGGTAGAGCAGAGGGGGTGGAGTTCTCCTCCCCAGCCCTGCTGGCCACACTTTTCTTGCTGCCCCTCAGGATCCCCTTGTCTCTCTTGGCCACAAGGGCACATTGCTGTCCCATGCAGAAGGACCCACATTGTGCATCGAACAGTTATGCTGCAGATACCATAAACCCCATGGGCACCATGGGGAACAGCTTCCATTAAGCTGCAAGCCCTAGGTGACATCATTTTAAGTCACCTTTTCCCTTTCAGTTTGCATCTCCTGCCAGCCCCTTCAGAGCAGCAAATGATTGTTCAGAGAAGCAAATGCTGGGCTTACAGCCTCCTCCAGGTTTTAGGCTGCCCTTGTGCCTGGTGGGGTAGCTGTTTATAAGCCAGGTACTGTGTTTTACTGTCTGCTGCTGCCCCATTCCAGCTGAAAAATAAAACCCAAACAAACCAAAACAGTGCAATCACAGCCATGTCCCTATTTAGGGTGTTCCTAAAAAGAAAACTAGCCTGGATAAAAATACTTCTTTTCCAATACTTCTTTTCAGGACAGGTTTTGGCTTTTGGGAGCCCTTCTACGGCAGTCTGAGGCTTAGGTGCAATTTAATGTGCTTATATTCACTGCCTTCTTACAAAAACAAACACCCAGCCACAAACCCAAAACAGCCCAGGAGCTGGCCAAACCCCTGAAATGCTTCTCACAGAGCTGGTACTAAAACCATCCAATCATTTACTTTGAGAGTCATAAAAATGGGATTTATTGTACACTTTCCATTCCAACCAGGCTCTTGTTTCGGCTCCTGCAGGTAGACAAAACACAGGGAGCTATCAGCTTGCTGGCTTGGATTAGAAATGCATCCTGGCTGGGATCAGCAATGCTGTGTCCAGCAGCAGCAGGGAGGGGATTGTCCCCTGGGACTCAGCTCTGGGGAGGCCACACCTCGAGTGTCGTGTCCAGTTTGGGGCACCTCAAAACAAGAGAGATGTGGAGGTGCTGGAGCCAGTGCAGAGGAGGGCAAGGAAGCTGGGAAGGGCCTGGAGAAGAAATCTGATGAAGAGCAACTGAAGGAGCTGGGGATGGTTAGTGTGAAGAAGAGGAGCCTGAGAGGAGACTTCAGGCAGCTCCCTGAAAGGAGGCTGTGGAGAGATTGGTGCTGGTCTCTTCTCACAGGTCATTAGCCATAGAACAAGAGGGAAGAGCCTCAAGCTGCAGCAGGGCAGGTTCAGACTGGACAGCAGGAAGAATCTTTTCCCATCAAGAGTGGTCAGGGCTTGGAATGTGCTGCCCAGGGAGGTGGTGGAGTCCCCAAGGCTGGATGTGTTAGGAGGTGTTTTGGCTGTGGTGCTTGGGGCTGTGGTTTAAGGGTGATCCTTGTAGAGTAGGGTTGTGGGTTGGACTTGGTGATGCTGAGGGTCTTTTCCAACCTGAATGGTTCTGTGATTCTGCAATAAATCTTTCAAGCTTCCCCATGGACGACCGGGAAGTTGTGAGGATGGAGATAAGATTCTTTCGCAGAATCAACCAGGTTGGAAGAGATCTCCAAGATCATTAGGTACAACTGATCACCCAACCCTATCTAATCAACTAGACCTTTTGTCCTTGGGGTCTGTGTACTTCTTAGAACACATCTTTCCATGTCAATATTTGCTCACATCACCTCTTGATGTCCCAGCAAAAAAATAAGCCAACCAAACAGGACACTGACTTGCCCTATGTTCTGCACCCCATAGAATCATAGAATGGGTCAGGCCACAAGGGACCTCCAAAGGTCATCAAGCCCATCCTCCCTGCAGTCATCAGGGGCATCCCCGACTAGATCAGGTTGCCCACAGCCCTCTCCAGCCTCACCTTCAATATCTCCAGGGATGGGGCCTCAAACACCTCCCTGGGGAACCTCTTCCAGTGTTCCACCACCCTCATGGTGCAGAACTTGTTTCTCACATCCAATCTCAATCTGCTCTACTTTGAAGCCATTGCCCCTGGTCCTGTCCCTGCAGGCCTCTGCAAACAGTCTCTCTGCAGCCTTCTTGTAGCCCTCTTCAAGCACTGGCAGGTTGCTCTTAGGTCTGCCTGGAGCCTTCTCTTCTCCAGGCTGAACACCCCCCACTCCCTCAGCCTGTCCTCAGACAAGAGCTGCTCCAACCCCCTGAGCATTTTCCTCACCCTCCTCTGGAGCTGCTCCATCAGGTCCATGTCCTTCCTGTGTTGAGGGCTCCAGAGCTGGTGCAGGCTGCTCACCAGAGCAGAGCAAAGTGTCAGAATCACCTCTCTGGCTCTGCTGGCAATGCTGCTTTGGATGCAGCCCAGGCTGCCCTTGGCCTTCTGTGCTGCAAGCTCACCCTGCCTGCTCCTGTCCAGCTTCTCACCCACCAGCACCCCAAAGTCCTTTTCCTCAGGGCTGCTTTCAAGTTACTGGTTAGATTCCCAGTATGGCTAGAAAAAAGATGTTGCTTTACCTTCAAGGACCAAGCAGCCCAGCTAAGATGCATCATAAAGACACAATGGTGCCTGGACCTGAGCAAAGCATTCAACACTGTCCCATGTGACATCCTGGTAAGCTGGTTAAATATGGGTTTGATGGATGGACCATTCAGTGGATACAGAACTGGATTGATGGCTGCACCCAAAAGGTGGCTGTCAATGTGTCCATGTCCAAGTGGAGGCCAGTGACAAGCGGAGTCCCTCAGGGATCAGTACTGGGACCAGACTTGTTCAACATCTTTGTTGGGGACATGGAGAGTGGCACTGAGGCACCCTCAGCACCAAGGTGTGAGGTGTAGCTTACAGCTGGAGGGAAGGGATCCATCCAGAGGGACCTGGACAGGCTGCAGAGCTGAGCCCAAGTCAACTTCATGAGGTTCAACAAGACCAAGTGCAAGGTCCTGCAGCTGGCTCAGGGCAATCCCAGGCACTGATACAGGCTGTGCAGGGACTGGCTTGAGAGCAGCCCTGGAGAAAAGGCCTTGGGAGTGCTGGGGGAAGAGAAGCTCAACAGGAGCCAGCAGTGAGTACTTGCATCCCAGAGAGCCAAGCAGAGCCTGGGCTGCAGCAAGAGAAGTGTGGCCAGCAGGGCCAGGGAGGGATTCTCCCCCTCTGCTCCACTCTGCTGAGACCCCACCTGGAGCACTGTGTCCAGTTCTGGAGCCTCTATTCCAGGAAGGCTCTGGAGGTGCTGGAAGGTGTCCAGAGAAGGGCCATGAGGATGAGCAGAGGGCTGGAGCTGCTCTGCTCTGGAGGCAGATTGAGAGAGTTGAGGTTGCTCATTCTGGAGAAGAGAAAGCTCTGAGGAGACCTTCTTGTGGCCTTCCAGTATCTGAAAGGGGCTCCAGGAAAGCTGAGGAGGGACTTCTGAGGGTGTCATGGAGTGATAGGACTGGGGGGAATGGTGCAAAACTAGAAATGGGTAGATTCAGATTGGATGTCAGGAAGAAGTTCTTCCCCAGGAGGGTGGTGAGACACTGGCAGAGGTTGCCCAGGGAGGTGGTGGAAGCCTCATCCCTGGAGGTTTTTGCAGCCAGGCTGGATGTGGCTGTGAGCAAGCTGCTCTGGTGTGAGGTGTCCCTGGCCATGGCAGGGGTTGGAACTGGCTGATCCTTGAGGTCCCCTCCAAACCTGAGAATTCTGTGATTCTATGCCAACAGCAATTTGCTTCATGTTGCCTGTTGTAGGCTTTCAGTCTATCAACAGACAGGCACTCACATACCTCTCCCCCAGGAGAGGTGTATTTCTTTCCTGCTTGGGATTTTCCCAGATTTTTCTGGCCAGGACAGGGTTTAGCATACTGTTCCTCCATACTGAAGTTTGCTCTGTGCAATGCCTGGTTTTCCACCTGGACACTGGAATCTGTATTATTGTTCTTGCAGAAAAGCACAGCCAGAAAGTGTTGCAAGGGCTGTGTGCTGCTGAAAGCACTCAGAGGATCAGAGGATGTTAGAGGTTGGAAGTGACCTCTGGAGATCATCCAAGTCCAACACCCTGGCCAGAGCAGGACCATAGAATGCAGCACAGGTGGTACAGGAACACATCCAGACAGGGCTGGAAAGGCTCCAGAGTAGGAGGCTCCACAACCTCTCTGGGCAGCCAGCTCCAGTGCTCTGGGATCCTCACAGTGAAGAAGTTCCTCCTCATGCTGAGGTGGAACCTCCTGTGCTGTAGTTTCTATCCACTGCCCCTTGTCCTATCCCAGGGCAGAAGCCTGTCCCTGTCCCTTTCCTCCTGACACCCAGCTCTCAGATATTGATAGACATTTATTAGATCCCCTCTCAGTCTTCTCCTCTCCAGACTAAGCAGCCCCAGGGCTCTCAGTTGTGCAAGTGTATTACTAAAAGCAGCAAAAAATGAAGACAAAAGCATGAAAAATTAAGGCAAAAGAACCAGACATGTATTTAGAAGTAAGAAATGTGAGTAAAGCCTATTTTTGAGAAGCATTAAGAACAGGAAGTTTGTACCAAGCCCCAGAAAGGTCAAGCAATGGTCCTGTGAGTGCTGCAAGCCCAAATTCTTGCAGAATCAGTTTATGCTGCAGCTAATACTAAGGAAAGAGCTGAAGGCAGCTGAGCTGAGCTGAGCACACAGCCAAAGCAACATTGGTTGGGCAGTTCTGGAGCTCCTGGGCTTCAGCCTGAGAGGGAGCTTGTCTGCAAGGCAGCTCCATTGTTCCTGATCTGTATCAATATAGAAACTCCCCAGTGCAAAGAGGAGGGACAACCATCTGCAGCCCCTAACTGTACTCACTGAAATGTATTTGATGTCCCAAAGACAGTTCTTGCTTTAGAAAAGGGGGCCTACTGCTGCTGCACTGGAGGGGACCATGGGCAGGGCCATGGAATCACATTGAGCCCAACTCTCAACCCAGCACCACCACACCCCTGAGTGCCAGGGGACCATGGGCAAGATCACAGAATCACATCAAGACCCATGAAAATGGTCAGGGGGTTGGAGCAGCTCTGCTCCAAGGACAGGCTGAGGGAGCTGGGGGTGTTCAGCCAGCAGAAGAGAAGGCTCCAGGGAGACCTAAGAGCAACCTGCCAGGATCTGAAGGGGCTACAAGAAGGCTGCAGAGAGACTGTTTGCAAAGGCCTGCAGGGACAGGACCAGGGGCAATGGCTTCAAAGTAGAGCAGAGCAGATTGAGATTGGATGTTAGGAACAAGTTCTGCACCATGAGGGTGGTGGAACACTGGAACAGGTTAGCCAGGGAGATGGTTGTGGCCCCATCCCTGGAAATATTGAAGGTGAGGCTGGAGAGGGCTGTGGGCAACCTGATCTAGTTGGGGATGTCCCTTTGGGGGTTGGACTGGATGAGCTTTAGAGCTCCCTGCAAACCCAGCCCATTCTGTGATTCCATGATTTTCTGTTACATTTAAAGGTGCATTCAGCTGGCTGCTGTAATGCAGCAAGCTGCTAGATGCTCTCATGGTGTGACCACTGCAGATAGTGAAGCAAAGCTCCCTTCCCTCCCACTGTGGGCCACACCAGAGACACAGCAGAATACACTGAGCCTTCTCCCTTGTAATCACCTCCAGATGGGGCATGGAAGGCAAAATACCCTGCAGTGCTCTCTAATACCATATACATTACACAGCATTTTCTAGCCAGGCCCCTGCTTCCACAAGTTGAGATGCCTGCTGCAAGGCCCTGACCCACTCTGCATTTAGTTTTGTTAAGCCACAGATTTACTCCTTCAGATTTACAGCCTCTCGGGTTGCATGGCCTGGGTCTGCCTCTGCCCCTGCTCACCCCTCCCAGATTTATGAGCAGTGCTCAGCACTAGGAAGCAGCAGCAAATCACACCCCTGCCTAAAAGTCAGCCCTGCACAAACAGCTGAGGCTTACAGCAACAGCCCCAGCACTGCCAGGTGCTGGGGAGAAAAAGGGGAAGTCCAAGCTGCCCTCAGGAGGAGCTGAGTGGGGGCTGCCATGCCCTGGGAGCAAGCCTGAGCTATACATAGAATCCAGAGCTGCTTCCTCTGCAGGTTAGATGATTTTGGAGCAGTTGCTGGTGGCACCACAAAGGGATCTGTCTGCATGGAAACCTCTGTGAAGTTCTATGACTCTGTGACTCTGTCATTCTAGTATTCTGTGACTCTGATTCTATGACTCTATCATTCTGTGACCCTGTGACTCTATCATTCTGTGACTATTATGATACTCAGTGATTCTATGATTGTATGACTGATTCTATTATTCTGTGACTCTGACTCTATGATTCTGTGATATTCTGTGATTCTATGACTCTGTGACTCTATGATTCTGTGATTCAGTGCTACAGGCTGGGGTCAGAGTGGCCGGAGAGCAGCCAGGCAGAAAAGGACTGGGGGATACTGGTTGATAGTAGGCTAAACATGAGCCAGCAGTGTGCCCAGGCGGCCAAGGAGGGCCCATGGCATCCTGGCCCGCATCAGGAACAGTGTGGCCAGCAGCAGCAGGGAAGTCATTCTGCCCTGTGCTCAGCACTGGTTAGGCCACACCTTGAGTCCTGTGTCCAGTTCTGGGCTCCCCAGTTCAAGAGAGACAGAGACCTGCTGCAGAGAGTCCAAGGGAGAGCCAGGAGGATGCTTAGGGGACTTGAGCATCTCCCCTGTGAAGAGAGACTGAGAGCCCTGGGGCTGTTGAGGCTGGAGAAGAGAAGGCTGAGAGGGGATCTGATCAATGTCTCTCAATAGCTGAGGGCTGGGGGTCAAGTGGAGGGGGCCAAGCTCTTTTGGGTGCTGCACAGCAATAAGCCAAGGACCAATGGAGACAAACTTGAAGAGAGAAGGTTTCAGCTGAACATGAGGAGAAACTTCTTTCCAGTGAGGGTGACAGAGGCCAGGAGCAGGCTGCCCAGAGAGTTTGTTGAGTCTCCTTCTCTGGAGCCTTTCCTAACCCCACCTGGATAAATTCCTGTGCAGCCTCCCCTGGGTGATGCTGCCTTGGCAGGGGATTGGACTGGATGATCTCTGAAGGTCCCTTCCAACTTCTAACATTCTGTGATCCTGTGTATGCTGGAATAGGGTGTGAAGGGGATGCAGGGGAGAAACCAACAGTCATCACTGTTTGATTTGTGGAGTCTAGCCAAGTCTGTGCAAAATCTTCACTATCCTTACTGTGCAATACTCACTGGATGGAGTTATGCAGTGAGCAGGTCATTCTAACCCAGCAGTAATAGAAAGAGCATGACTAACAGCAAACTGGATGGGGTTTTGGAGACAGCTCAGGTGGCTATTTTCATTTGGTTGTGTGCTAGCTCAAATACTTACAGGCTTTAGAATCACAGCATCACAGAACTGTCAGGTTTGGAGGGAACCTCAAGGATCATCCAGTTCCAACCCCTCTGCCATGGGCAGGGACACCTCACACTACAGCAGCTTGCTCACAGCCACATCCAGCCTGCCCTGAAAAACCTCCAGGGATGAGGCTTCCACCACCTCCCTGAGCAACCTCTTCCAGTCTCTCACCACCCTCCTGGGGAAGAACTTCTTCCTAACAGACAATCTCAATCTACCCATTGCTAGTTTTGCTCCATTCCCCCCAGTCCTATCCTATCACTCCCTGACACCCTCAAAAGTCCCTCCCCAGCTTTCTTGGAGCCCCCTTCAGATACTGGAAGGCCACAAGAGGGTCACCTCAGAGCCTTTTCTTCTCTAGACTGAACAACCCCAACTCTCTTAGTCTGCCTCCATACCAGAGGAGCTCCAGCCCATGATGACCTGCTGAGAAAGGCTCCTATCTTGCCTCAGATCACCAGCCTGGTTTTGATATGTTCTGAAGAGGATTTCCATTCTCCAGGCCATCCCAACTGGTATGGCTCCATGAGGCTGTTTGTGTGATCACCAATCCTTCTTCCTATCCCCAAAACAAATTGCTAACAGCCACAAAGGTTGAACAGCAACCAAGGTTGAACAGTAGCCATGGTGTTTAATGGCATCTTTTGTCCTGATGGATACAATTCTTAAAACAAGGGGAAAATAAGAAGTTTTCTGGGCAGCAACATAACATTCCTTCTCTCTCTCTCTCTTGCACAAAGCAGAGCCCTCCCCTGGGAATTAGACATCTAATCCAAACTGGCTCTGTATGGGACCAGCTCAGCTGCCTGTGCTTCATGCTCCAGGAATTACAAACACTTCTGGAAATGCACAAGAGGCCACCTGAAAAGACTCAATCTACAAGGGCAACAGTGGAACTTAGTAAGTGCTGGACATGGTGCTGCCAGCTCCAGAGGAAGAATTCCTTTTCACAGAATCCCAGAATCAGCCAGGTTGGAAAAGGTTTGAGATCATCAAGTCCAACCTATCACCCAACATCATCTAATCAACTCACCCATGGCACTGAGTGCCTCAAGCAGGCTGCTTTTAAACACTTCCAGGGATGGTGACTCCACCTCGCGGGGCAGCCCATCCCAATGGCTCTCTTTCTCCTCACCTCCAGCCTAAACTTCCCCTGGTGCAGCTTGAGACTGTGTCCTCTTGTTCTGGTGCTGGGTGCCTGGGAGAAGAGACCAACCTCCACCTGGCTACAACCTCCCTTCAGGGAGTTGTAGACAGCAAGAAGGTCTCCCCTGAGCCTCCTCTTCTCCAGGCTAAGCAACCCCAGCTCCCTCAGCCTCTCCTCACAGGGCTGTGCTCCAGACCCCTCCCCAGCTTTGTTGCCCTTCTCTGGACACCTTCCAGCATCTCAACATCTTTCCTAAACTGAGGGGCCCAGAGCTGGACACAGGACTCAAGGTGTGGCCTAACCAGTGCTGAGCACAGGGCAGAATGACCTCCCTGCTCCTGCTGGCCACACTCTTCCTGATGCAGGCGAGGATGCCATTGGCCCTTCTTGGCCACCTGGGCACATTGTAGTCTCATGTTCAGCTGCTGTCCACCAGGTCCCTCTGTGCCTGGCTGCTCTCCAACCACTCTGTCCCCAGCCTGGAGCACTGGGGTTGTTGTGGCCAAAGCGTAGAACCCAGCAATCAGACTTGTTAAACCTCATGCCTTTGGACTCTGCCCATCTGTCCAGCCTGGCAAGGTCCCTCTGCAGAGCCCTCCTCCCCTCTAACAGATCAACTCTTGCTCCCAAGCTTAGTGTCATCTACAAACTTGCTGATGGTGAGCTCAATCCCCTCATCCAGATCATCAATAAAGATAATGAACAGGGTTGGGCCCAACAGAGAACCCTGGGGGACACCACTGGCGACTGGCTGCCAACTGGATGTGGCACGATCCACCAGTACTCTCTGGGCCTCAGCTCCATCTTACCCAACACAGCCCGCTCTGAGGACTGTCCTTGATGTGCTCTGCCTTCCATAAGCAGACTGAAGCCTACAAATCTTTATGGTAGCTCACCTGAAACCAGAAATAAACAGAAATACAGCAAGCAGGAACAAAGCAAGGACACCTACCCCAGCCCAAACCCCTCTCCAGAACCCACTCAAGACGTGGATGAGTCCATGTAATTTTTCCCCATGTTCCTCCCTCACTCTTTGGGTTGAAGTCTTTGCATGAAGGGCAGTTAAAAAGGCCCCACCTCAAGCACTTCTGCCCCACAGAGCACAGCCCAATCATGTAAGAGCTTCCACAGAAGCTGAGCAGGTTCCTGTTTAAACCCTAATCTGACTAAATCAGAGTGGCTGCTTGCAGAGGTGCTGCAGCTCATAATCCGTTTGCCAGTTATTACCCAATTTCTAGGCTCACAGTACCTCAGTACATTAGAGGTTGGAAGGGACCTACAGAGATCATCCAGTCCAATCCCACTGCCAGAGCAGGATCAGCAAGGTAGTCTGCACAGGAATGCATCCAGGTGGGGTTTAAAAGGCTCCAGAGAAGGAGACTCCACAACCTCTCTGGGCAGCCTGCTCCAGGCCTCTGTCACCCTCACTGGAAAGAAGTTTCTCCTCATGTTCAGCTGAAACCTTCTCTCTTCGTTTGTCTCCATTGGTCCTTGGCTTATTGCTGTGCAGCACCCACAAGAGCTTGGCCCCCTCCACTTGACCCCCAGCCCTCAGCTCTTGAGAGACATTGATCAGATCCCCTCTCAGCCTTCTCTTCTCCAGCCTCAACAGCCCCAGGGCTCTCAGTCTCTCTTCACAGGGGAGATGCTCAAGTCCCCTAAGCATCCTCCTGGCTCTCCCTTGGACTCTCTCCAGCAGGTCTCTGTCTCTCTTGACCTGGGGAGCCCAGAACTGGACACAAGATTGCAGGTGTGGTCTCAGCAGGGCAGACTCTATGGCAACACCTCTGACAGCAGAAAGCTGACAGCAACCCAAGGCAAACCACCAAATACAACTGCCCTGTTCTTAACAGGATTGAAGAGCACAAACCAGGTTGTTTCTTAAACTTGAGGTTTTCAAGAGCCACTCTTGAAAACAGGCATTGTTTGTCCCCAGAAGGCTACATCACAACTGAAATTTTCATTAAATTGAAGACATCTGAATGAGATAATAAATATTAGAGAACAGAACTCTGAAGTGTCACAATTGCCCTAAACCATAGAATCATAGAAGTGTCTGGGCAGGAAGGGACCTCCAAAGGTCATCCAGCCTAACATCCCTGCAGTCAGCAGGAACTTCCCCAACTAGATCAGGTTGTCCACAGCCCTCCCAGGGTCACCCTCAATATTTCCAGGGATGGGACTTCAACCACCTCCCTGGGCAACTTGTTCAAGTGTTTCACCACCCTCATGGTGCAGAACTTGTTCCTCACATCCAATCTCAATCTGCTCTGCCCTACTTTGAAGCCATTGTCCCTGGTCCTGTCCCTGCAGGCCCTTGCAAACAGTCTCTCTGCAGCCTTCTTGCAGCCCCCTTCAGGTCCTGGCAGGTTGCTCTTAGGTCTCCCTGGAGGCTTCTCTTCTTCAGGCTGAACACCCCCAGCTCCCTCAGCCTGTCCTCAGAGCGGAGCTGCTCCAACCCCCTGATCATTTTCGTGGCCCTCCTCTGGACCTGCTCCATCAGGTCCATGTCAAAGCAAAACATTTGAACATGTTAAGATTACACATACTACAGAACATTAAAGTCTCACAGTTGGCCTAACTTCTTCATCCACAAACTTATTCTTCAGCAGCAAACTTATTACCAACAATTAGTTGGTAATTTCAACTGAACTACCAGGTTGAAAACACTTCTGTGGTTGTAAAACACACACACACACAAATTGCATCGTCAGGAACAAATATAGATGTGCTGACTTACTTCCTCAGGACAATTTTATTCCACTGCTTTGCTTTTTTCATTCCTCAGGACAGAGGAAGCTGTTGTTAAGTGGGCAACACAACAGCTCTTTCATAATATAGAAGAAGTCAGTGGCATGCACAGAAGCTGCATGCAGAACAGGGGCTCCATACACTGTCCAGAGCCTGTTGAGAAACACTTCGGCTTTTATATGCCCTGGGGTAAAAGAGCACAACCATATGGTCAGCTCTCAGGCTCAATGCCTGCCAATCTGCACCACTGATAAGAAAAGGCCTATTCTGCACCTGTCTCAGTCAGGTTAGCTTTCAGCAGCACTCTCCTGTTCGATGATCATCTCCAGGTGTATGCCCCACAACAAGCTGTGGGGGTCGGACCGGCGTGGCTGTGTGCTGCATCAATGTTTTTCCCCCTGCAGGATGTAAAATGAGGATTTAAAGGATGATGGCACTAAACTGACACTTTTTACATGGATTTTAACTCAGAATCACAGAAATATTCAGGTTGGAAAAGACCCTCAGCATCACCAAGTCCAACCCACAACCCTACTCTACAAGTATCACCCCTAAACCACAGCCAAACCACCTTGAAACACATGCAGCCTTGGGGACTCCACCACCTCCCTGGGCAGCACATTCCAATCCCTGACCACTCTGGATGGGAAAAAATATTTCTTCCTATCCAGTCTGAAGCTGCCCTACTGCAGCTTGAGGCTCTTCCCTCTTCTGCTATGGCTAATCACCTGTGAGAAGAGACCAGCACCAATCTCTCGCCAGCCTCCTTTCAGGGAGCTGTAGAGAGCCAGGAGGTGTCCCCTCAGCCTCCTCTGCTTCACACTAACCATCCCCAGCTCCTTCAGTTGCTCTTCAGTTGATTCATTCTCCAGGCCCCTCCCAGCTTCCTTGCCCTCCTCTGCACTAGCTCCAGCACCTCCACATCTCTTGTCTTGAGGTGCCCAAAACTGCCTACAGCACTTGAGGTGTGGCCTCCCCAGAGCTGATTCCCAGGGGACAATCCCCTCCCTGCTGCTGCTGATTGCTGATCTCAGCCAGGATGCCTTTGGCTTTCTTGGCCAGCTGGGCACACTGCTGGCTCCTCTTCAGCTGCTTGTCCCTTAGCACCCCCAGGTCCCTTTGTGCCAGCAGCTTTCCAGCCACACTGCCCCAAACCTGTAGCATTGCTTGGGGCTGTTGTGCCCCAACTGCAGGCCCAGGCACTTGGCCTTGTTGAAGCTCCTCCTGGTAACATTGGCCATGGATCCAATCTATTCAAGTCCCTCTGTAGAGCCTCTCTGCCCTGGTGCAGATCAACACTGCCACTTCACTTTGTCATCTGTGAACTCACTGCTGACACAGTGTCTTCATCAAGGTCATCAATAAAGATGTTAAATTCTTCTTCCAGATTTCTCATAGAATCAGCCAGGTTGGAAAAGACCTCAGAGATCATCAACTCCAACCTGTTACCTAATGCCTAACAGCTCCTGAACAACTAAACCATGGCTCCAAGTGCCACATCCAAGACTTTTTTTGAACACCTCCAGGGATGGGGACTCCACCACCTCCCTGGGCAGCACATTCCAGTGGGCAATTACTCTTTCTGGGAAGAACTTGCTCCTCACCTCCAGCCTAAACCTCCCCTGGCACAGCTTGAGACTGTGTCCTCTTGTTCTGGTGCTGGCAGCCTGGGAGAAGAGACCAACCCCCACCTGGCTGCAACCTCCCTTCAGGGAGTTGTAGACAGCAAGGTCTCCCTGAGCCTCCTCTTCTCCAGGCTAAGCAACCCCAGCTCCCTCAGCCTCTCCTCACAGGGCTGTGCTCCAGACCCCTCCCCAGCTTTGTTGCCCTTCTCTGGACACCTTCCAGCAAGTCAACATCCTTCCTAAACTGAGGGCCCCAGAACTGGACACAGGACTCAAGGTGTGGCCTAACCAGTGCTGAGCACAGGGCAGAATGACTTCCCTGCTCCTGCTGGCCACACTGTTCCTGATCCAGGCCAGGATGCCATTGGCCTTCTTGGCCTCCAAGAGTCACTAATCACAGAAGCCAAGGAGGTGAAGGATTAAAAGAAGTCTTCACATAAAAAAAAGAAAAAAAAAAAAAAAATATAAAAAGGCTCTAAGGATTGATATTTAATGAAGTGTGAGATGTCAACTGAGGCACAGCAGCACACTTTTTAAAGCTTCAAAGACCAGGGGGAACACTTCTGTGCAGAAAGAACTCACCTACAGATAAGTACAGTCTAGTGTTTATTGTATGTTATGGAAGGTACACTTGGGATCTCCAAAATTTAAAACATATAAAAAGTGGTTAAAGGGCCTAAACAGCTTTTATCAACAGGTGATCAATGTGTAAAGAATGTTTTTTATTATACAGCAGGGTACAATGGTAGTGTTAATGCCAACAGGGGCACCACAGAAGTTAGTTTTTTAAGAAAAGAAGAAGAAAAAAAAACAACCCAAAAATTGTCCACTATGCTTTATACAAACACCACTCACTTGCTGTTGTTTGAAGAGTAGAGGGAGAGGATCTCTGTCTGAAGGGTGAGTGAGTCCCTAGGACATTGTTAATGTTAAGTAGTGTCAAGAGCACACAGGGTTGGTGAATGCTTTTCCAAATAAAAACTAGAAATGCTGTCATTACTTCACAGAAATGCACATCCAACAGTAGTAGTTTGTTGTGGGTTTTTCTTTTCCTTTCAATAAGAACAATAGGTACAAGATTATAACTCTCCCTATATATGAAATAATTTACACACAGAGATGAAAGCTACACTGTCTAAAATAATCACTAAATACATTTTTTGTTTTAAAGGTTTTTTTTCTCTCTCTCTCTCTCTCTTTCTTTCTCCTGGGAAATAAACAAGCAGGTTTTGCTTTTTGATCAACAGCCAACACCCCCAACCCCAAAACCACAACAAAATCCAACACCCCCAACCAAGACCAAAATCAAACAAACCACCAAGACAAAATCAAACCAAGACCCCAAAACCCCCCCAGACCAAGACCAAAATCAAGCAAAACCAACCCCAGACCAAGACCAAAATCAAGACAAAACCAAAACCCCCCAGACCAAGACCAAAATCAAACAAAACCCCCCCCGACCAAGACCAAAATCAAACAAAACCCCAGACCAAGACCAAAATCAAGACCAAAATCAAACCCCCCCAGACCAAGACCAAAATCAAGACCAAAATCAAACAAAACCCCCAGACCAAGACCAAAATCAAACAAAACCCCCAGACCAAGACCAAAAACCCCCCAGACCAAGACCAAAATCAAACAAAATCAAACCCCCCAGACCAAGACCAAAATCAAACAAAATCAAACAAAACCCCCCCCAGACCAAACCAAGACCCCCACAAACAAAAAACCCCAACCAAAAATCCTCCAACCCCCAAAAACACCCTCACCAAAAACATCCCCCAAAAACACCCCCACCAAAACAAACAAAACTCCCAAAACCCCCTACAAATCAAACAAAACCAAAATCCAACCAAAAAACCCCCTAACCCCCCCAAAATAACAATAACCCACACCCCCAAAACAAAAAAAAACCCTACAACAAAACCCCCCCACAACCCCCCAAAAACTCCAACACACAAAACCAAACACACACACCCCCAAAAACCAAACTCAAAAAACTCCAACCCCCCAAAACATATACACAAAACAAACCAACACAAAACCCACAATCCCCCCAAAAAACCTCCCCAAAACACACACAAAACCCAACAAAAATACCCCAAAACGCATACAAAACCAACAGAAAAACCCCACAAAACCCCCCCAAACCCTCCCCAAAACACACACAAAACCAAACAACCCTGCCCAAAACCCCAACACACACACACCACCCCCAAAAAACAACAAAAATACCCCAAAACACATACAAAACCAACAGAAAAACCCCACAAAACCCCCCAAAAACCTCCCCAACCCCCCCAAAACCCAACACACACACACACAACACCCCAAAACCCAACAAAAATACCCCCAAACACATACAAAACCAACAAAACCCCCCCCCCCCAAAACCCCTCAAAATCTCCAAAACACACAAACCCAAACAAAACCCCCCAGACATACAGCCCCCATAAAAAGCAACACCCCCCTCAAAACACACAGAAAACAAACCCAACTGCCAACAAAAAAAACAACCCCTAAACCCCCCCCAGCAGAAAAACCCACCAACAAAACCCACCCAACCAACCAACCCACACACAAAACAATAACCCCCAAACCAACCACAACCCCATCCCCACCCCGGCCCAGCAAACAAAAAACCCCTAAAAACCCACCCACAAAGCAAACCAACAACAAAAACTACCACCAAACCCCCCTCCCCTCAAACACACACGGAGAAACCCCAACCCCAAAACCCCACCACCGAACAAAAAACCGAGAAGGAACTGAACCGAAGCTCTGAAGTAACAAGAAAAACGTAAAAAAGAAAAATGAAAAATGAAAAAAAAATGAAAAAGAAAAATAAAAAGAAAAATAAAATAAAAACAAAAATAAGAAAATAAAGACCAAAAAAAAAGAGGAAATAAGAATTTCCTTTTCTCCCCTTGAATGATGTGCAACCTAATTAAAGAACATAATCAACCAAAGCTTCTATCGTCGTCGAACCGTGTCAAGAAACCGCTGCTCAGAAATCCAACTGAGGGGGAGGAGGGGAAGGGGGAGGGGAAATAATAATAATAATAATAATAATAATAATTAAAAAGAAAGAAAGAAAAATAAAAGGACCAAAAAAAAAAAAAAAAAGTTTCTAATGCACAAAACTGTTCATCAGGCCAGAAAGTAAAAGAGCTCCAGAGCTGACAGCTAAAAACCGAGGCCACATAGACGCGTGCTGTGCCCTTATCTCCCTCAGGCGGAGGAGGTGACGCTTTGCTTGTAGACGGCGTGGTAGGCGTTCCTCAGCAGGACGTAAGGGAAGCAAGACTCCAAGAGATCCATTGTCAGGAATGGAGACTCCTGCACGATCTGAAAAATGCCAGGAACAGCAAGGGGGTTGTTGGCAAAAAAAAAAAATCAAACAGCTTGCTGCTGCTGCTGAGCGGTTCGGGGGAGATGAGCACACGCAGATCACGCAGGATCGCCAAGGTTGGAAGAGACCTCGAAGATCATCGAGTCCAACCTGTCACCCAACACCTCATGACTAGACCATGGCACCAAGCGCCACGTCCAATCCCCTCTTGAACACCTCCAGGGATGGTGACTCCACCACCTCCCTGGGCAGCACATTCCAATGATGAACGACACTCTCAGTGAAGAACTTTCTCCTCACCTCCAGCCTGAACCTCCCCTGGTGCACCTTGAGACTGTGTCCTCTTGTTCTGGTGCTGGTTGCCTGAGAGAAGAGACCAACCCCCTCCTGGCTACAACCTCCCTTCAGGGAGTTGTAGACACTGAACCATAAACATGGCACCAAATGCTCAGTGAGGCCCTTGATAACTCTTCACTTGTTATTTTTTTGTCCCAAGCAGGCAGGGCAAGCAATGCTGGGAAACAGACAGGACAGCTCCATTAATTTTTGCATGATCAATAGCCTCAATGTGAGTACTCTGGGATCAGGGGAAGCAGAATACCGGATGGAACAGCTTTGGATGGAAGAGCAAGTATTAACAAACACTTTTGAATCCTGAAGCATGAAGATGCTCCTGCTCGGCACCGCGCCGCTGCTCGCGGGTTTGGTAGGAACCGAGTTAATGAACGTGAAGTTGACATGGAGAGGTGAAGATTGGATGTTTGGAAGAAATTCTTCACCAGGAGGGTGGTGAGACACTGGAACAGGTCACCCAGGTGGGTGGGAGAAGCCCCATGGGAAGAAACTCTTCACCACGTGGGTGGTGAGACCCTGAATCGGGTCGCCCAGGGAAGTGGCAGAAGCCCCATTGGAAGTTGTTGTTGCCCATGAGGGTGGTGAGACATTGGAGGAGGTTGCTCAGGGAGGTGGTGGCAGCCTCATCCCTGGAGGTTTTTCAGGCCAGGCTGGATGTGGCTGTGAGCAAGCTGCTCTAGTGCCTACACATTTTCTGAACACCTCCAGGGATGGGGATTCCACCACCTCCCTGGGCAACCTCTGCCAGTCTCTCACCACCCTCACAGGGAACAACTTCTTCCTAACATCCAATCTCAATCAACCCATTTCCAGTTTTGCTCCATTTCCCCCCAGTCCTATCGCTTCTTGACACCCTCAAAGTCCCTCCCCAGATTTCCTGTGGCCTCCTTAAGATACTGGAGGGCCACAAGAAGGTCTCCTCAGAGTCTTCTCCACACTGAACAGCTCCAACTCCCTCAGTCTTCACAGCAGGGAGGCTACAGCCCTCTGCTCATCCTTGTGGCCCTTCTCTGGACACCTTCCAGCACCTCCAGATCCTTCCTGGAATAGAGGCTCCAGAACTGGACACAGAGCTCCAGGTGGGGTCTCAGCAGAGTGGAGCAGAGGGGGAGAATCCCCTCCCTGGCCCTGCTGGCCACACTTCTCTTGCTGCAGCCCAGGCTCTGATTGGCTTTCTGGGCTGCAAGTGCACACTATGTGTGTTGTGGGAATGAAAATCACTGATTTCTGACATTGAGAAGGATGACATCAAATTAGAAATGATCACAAATTAAAACTGGTTTCCACTGGTTGATAAGCTGCCACGCACAAGGTGACAGCCCAAACCCTCCTGCTGAGTGATGGAATGTGGAGCCTGCTCCTTCAGCTAGCAACACATAAACCAGACAGAAGCTTACCATGTCCAGTAGTAGGTAAACAGATTCTCTGTTCCTTGTAGTAGTTTTGTCTGTCTCCTGGCCAATCTTCAGCAGGCTGGACGATGCAAGCTGCAGAGAAATCAATAAAGGAATCAAGAAAACTTTGTATTGATCACCCTCTGCTGTTTTGTTATACACACACACACACAAAACCTTCCTGAACAAATCAATATCCTGACCAATAGACATCTGCAGCACAAGGAATCCTGAATACAAGAACCATGGCTGAGCGATAGTCTCAGAGAGCTATCCTGGATGATTTCTAAAAGGTGTTTAATATGCAATAGAGAATCACAGAACTGTCAGGGTTGGAAGGGACCTCAAGGATCATCCACTTCCAACCCCTCCTGCCTTGGGCAGGGACACCTCACACTACAGCAGCTTGCTCACAGCCACATCCAGCCTGGCCTGAAAAACCTCCAGGGATGAAGCTTCCACCACCTTCCTGGGCAACCTCTCCAGTCTCTCACCACCCTCATGGGGAAGAACTTCTTCCTAACATCCAGTCTCAATCTACCCACTTCTAGTTTTGCTCTATTCCCCCCAGTCCTATCACTCCCTGACACCCTAAAAAGTCCCTCCCCAGCTTTCTTGTAGCCCCCTTCAGATACTGGAAGGCCACAATTAGGTCTCCTCTGAGCCTTCTCCTCTCCAGACTGAACAACCCCAACTCAGTCTGTCTCCACAGCACAGCAGCTCCAGCACTCTGCTCGTTCTCCTGGCCTGCCTCTGGACACCTTCCAACACTTTATTTACAATTATTTAGATACTTTTACATGAAAAGTGAATTATTTATTGCAGAACAGGAAATAACTACAAACCATTACAAAAAGTCTACTGAAATCAATGACAGAACTTCCACAGGATTAAGAACTCCCTTTGTCTTCCCTGAAACACATTTAAGTCTTACCAAACTGAGGTAAGTGACTGGACATTTTGTTGTTTTAAGCTGTAACCCTTTTGCAAGAGAAGGGAAAATTAAGTTTTACTTCCTAAGCTGTATTTTTAATGGGGGAAATGTCATTCTGAATGGAAATCAGTATTTTATCAGACCAGGAGCAACGCTACAAAGAGAAACCTGGAATGTGTACTTAGGTATTTACAAGCTCAGGATGACAGAACACACTAGAACACTTCGTTGGCAGATGCACTGACATGACAATCCACAGAAGGATAAAACAGTCTGGGTTGGAAGGGACCTCCAAAGGCCTTCACCCTGCAGTCAGCAGGGACATCCCCAACTAGATCAGGCTGCCCACAGCCCTCTCCAGCCTCACCTTGAATTATCTCCAGGGATGGGGCCTCAACCACCTCCCTGGGCAACCTGTGCCAGTGTTCCATCACCCTCCTGGTGCAGAACTTGTTCCTCACATCCAATCTCAATCTGCTCTGCTCTACTTTGAAGCCATTGCCCCTGCTCCTGTCCCTGCAGGCCTTTGCAAACAGTCTCTCTGCAGCCTTCTTGTAGCCCCCTTCAGGTCCTGGCAGGTTGCTCTTAGGTCTCCCTGGAGCCTTCACTTCTGCTGGCTGAACACCCCCAGCTCCCTCAACCTGTCCTCGTGTGTGTGTGTGTGGGGGGAAACCTTCCTACCCCACCACACCTCAGAGCAGAGCTGCTCCAACCCCCTGATCATTTTTAGATTAGAATAGAATTAACCAGGCTGGAAAAGATGTTTGAGATCATCCAGTCCAACCTATCATTCAACACTATCTAGTCAACTAAACCATGGCACCAAGGCATTTTGTGGCCTCCTCTGGAGCTGCTCCACCAGGTCCATGTCCTTCCTATATTGAGGGCTCCAGACCTGTACACAGTGCTCCAGTGGAGGTCTTACCTGAGCTATGTGGCAGAATTCATGTTGGCTACAACTCTTTCCAGCTTTCAGATGTACAACCACCATTTATGCCCTCCCACCACGCAACGGCAACGTACAGAAACCACATTTAGCAGAAAGGGATTTTCATTTACAACCTGAACTTTAAACCCTGAAGGCAGATTCTTCTCCTCATGACCCAATCTGTCCTATGAAGTACATACTTGACACATACTTCAAAATGATCTTAGCACATCTTCATTGGTATTACAGAACCTGAAACTGCCACAGTAATCTTTGGCTGTGGTGACCATGACATGCTAGAGTTTAACACCAACAGACAAAGCAGCAGGGTGATAAGTAACATTACAACCCTGGGCTAACTTTGCCCTCTTCAAGACTCTACTTAGAAGTATCCAGTGGGCTAGGGCTCTAGAAGGAAAGGGGACCCAAGAGAGCTGGTTAATATTCAAACATTACCTCCTCCAAGCTCAAGAGAAATGTATTTCCTTGGGGGAAAAGAAAAATCAAGTAAGGGAGGCAGCAGACCTGCAAGGGTAAGCAGGAAAACCTCAAAAAGGAGGTTTACTATGTGTGTGAAAAAGGTCAAGAGGGAGGATTATAGAAATACTGCCAGAGAATGTAGACATGTGACAAGAAAGGTTCTACTGGAGGGGTGAAAGAAAACAAGAGCAGCTTTGTCAAATCCATTAATGACAAAACAAAGAGCAGGCAAAAGGTGGGGCCACTACTGAATGACATGAGAGATATGGGGAAGGAGGATGCAGAGATGGCAGAGTTGCTGAATGGCTTCTTTGCCTCAGTCTTTACTCCTAAGAGCAGCCCTCAGGAACTTCAGTCTCTGGAAGCAAGGGAGCAGCACTGGAGGGAGGATGGAACCGCACTGGTCAGTCAGGACTGGGTTAGAGATCTCTTGTACCAACTGAAGACACAAATCCATGGGCACCAATGGGGTGCATCCACAAGTGCTGAGACAGCTGCTGATAATGTTGCCGAGCCTCTCTCCATCATTTTGGGAAAGTGCTGGAGAACAGGAGAGGTGCCTGAGGACTGCAAGAAAGCCAATGTCACTCCAGTCTTCAAAAAGGGTAAGAAGGAGGACCCAGGCAACTACAGAGCAGTCAGCCGCACCTCCATCCCTGGAAAGGTGATGGAGCAGCTCATTCTGGAGGTCATCTCTAACCACATGGAAGGAAAGAGAGTCATCAGGAGCAGCCAACGTGGATTTATCAAGGGGAGATCTTGCCTGACTACCTGATAGCCTTCTATGAATCCATGACCAAATGGGTAGACAAGGGAAGAACGGTGGAGGCCATCGACCTTGACTTCAGTGAGGCTTTTGATACTATCTCCCTCATAACAGCCTCATAGAACAGCACAGAAGTGGCACAGAGGGCTGCTCTGTGAGGTGGATTGCAAACAGGCTCCACAAGAGAGTTCAGAGGGCTGTCATCAGTAGCACAAAATCAACTTGGAGGCCAGTGGCGTTCCCCAGGGACTGGTACTGGGCCCAGTTTTGTTCAGCATCTTTATCAATGACTGAGGGCACTAAGTGTGCCCTCAGCAATTCACTGATGATACAGAGCTGGGGGTGGCTGACACCTGCCAGGCTGTGCTGCCTTCCAACCAGAGCTGGGCAGGCTGAGAGCTGGCTGCAGGAAAACCTCAGGGAGTTCAATAAGGACAAGTGCAGGGTCCTGCATCTGGGGAGGAATAACGGCAGGCCCCAGGACAGGTTAGGGAATGCCCTGCTGGAGAGCAGCTCCATGGAGAAAGACCTTGGAGTGCTGGTGGGCAGCAAGTTCTGCAGGGGACAGCAATGTGCCCTTGTGGATAAGAAAGCCAATGGGATCCTGGGGAGCAGCAAGATGGGTGGCCAGTAGGGCTAGGGAGGTTCTTCTCCCGCTCTGCTCAGCCCTGCTGAGACCACAGGTGCAATCCTGTGTCCAGTTTGGGGCTCCCCAGTTCAAGAGAGGCAGAGACCTGCTGGAGAGAATCCAAAGGAGAGCCAGGAGGATGCTTAGGGGACTTGAGCATCTCCCCTGTGAAGAGAGACTGAGAGCCCTGGGGCTGTTGAGGCTGGAGAAGAGAAGGCTGAGAGGGGATCTGATCAATGTCTATCAATAGCTGAGGGCTGGGGATCAAGTGGAGGGGGCCAAGCTCTTTTGGGTAGCACACAGCAATAAGCCAAGGACCAATGGAGACAAACTTGAAGAGAGAAGGTTTCAGATGAACACGAGGAGAAACTTCTTTCCAATGAGGGTGCCAGAGGCCTGGAGCAGGCTGCCCAGAGAGGTTGTGGAGTCTCCTTCTCTGGAGCCTTTCCAACCCCAGCTGGATGCATTCCTATGAAGCCTCCCTGGGTGCTGCTGCTCTGGCAGGGGGCTTGGACTGGATGATCTCTGGAGGTCCCTTCCAACCTCTAATGAACTGTGATTCTGTGATTAACTTTGAGAGGAAAGCAGATCATCCCAGCAGTGTATTCTCCTCTGCAGAGCAATGCAGACTAACAGTAAGCGAGATGTAAGAAGGTGTTAGAAAAGAAAGATTATCCAAACAGCTGCCCCATCAAGTCAGGGGCTGGGCAGTAAAAGCAGTGGCCTGAAACCAGGCAGTAAACCCTGGAGAAAAGAAAAAAGCAAACCTCATACCAAAAGTGTTTTTATCAGACAGAAACCACACTGGTTTCCTTCACTTGTCAAATGCATGCCACTTGCCACAACCCTTTCTCTTTCATCTTTTGCAGCCAGCAGTCACATTAGACAAGGCCAACGGCCAAAGGGGTTTTGTGGGGGTTTTCTCCTGGTTTACAAAATGCAGTGAAGTTCCAGAAATGAATCATCCTTCATGGAAAAAAAAAACACAAAACAACCCACCAAAGTATCTGTAGACTTCTAGGTACAGCAAGTTACCACCATCCCACCCTCAAAAGTGTTTCAGGCACTTACAATGGGAAGAGGTATCACAGTATCACCAAGGTTGGAAGAGACCTCAAAGATCATCAAGTCCAACCTGTCACCACAGACCTCATGACTAGACCATAGCACCAAGTGCCATGTCCAGTCCCCTCTTGAACGCCTCCAGGGATGGTGATTCCACCACCTCCCTGGGCAGCACATTCCAATGATGAACGACACTCTCAGTCAAGAACTTTCTCCTCACCTGCAGCCTAAACTTCCCCTGGTGCAGCTTGAGACTGTGTCCTCTTGTTCTGGTGCTGGTTGCTAGAGAGAAGAGACCAACCCCTTCCTGGCTACAACCACCTTTCAGGTAGTTGTAGACAGCAAGAAGGTCTCCCCTGAGCCTCCTCTTCTCCAGGCTAAGCAACCCCAGCTCCCTCAGCCTCTCCTCACAGGGCTGTGCTCAAGGCCTCTCACCAGCCTCGTTGCCCTTCTCTGGAGACATTCAAGTGTCTCTATGTCCTTCTTAAACTGAGGGGCCCAGAACTGGACACAGGACTCAAGGTGTGGCCTAACCAAAGCAGAGTACAGGGGCACAATGACTTCCCTGCTCCTGCTGGCCACACTATTCCTAATGCAGGCCAGGATGCCCTTGGCCTTCTTGGCCACCTGGGCACACTGCTGGCTCATGTTTAGGCAGCTGTCAATCAGCACCCCCAAGTCCCTCTCTGTTTGGCAGCTTTTGTTTTTCCTATTTCAAAGCCAGAGAGCAAAATAACCCCAAACCATCAAAAAAAAAAAAAAAATCACTCAAAATCAGAAGTCCTCTTTAAAAATTGAAGGAAAGCTGCTGCTTTACCCTTTAGTTTCCTTCAAGTGTTGGCTAACTAAGAGCCACTTAGGATTTCAAAAGATACAACTCAAAGCCACTCTGGAGTTACTTTCCTTGAAAAAGTAAAACAAATTGGAGTCCAACCCAGCATGTGGGGAAAAAAGGTCTGCTAGAGAGAATCATAGAAAGGTCTGAGTTGGAAGGGACCTTCTAAGGTCATCCAGTCCAACCCCTCTGCAGTCAGCAGGGACATCCTCAACTAGATCAGGCTGACCAGAGCCCTCTCCAGCCTTACCTTGAATACCTCCAGGGATGGGGCCTCAACCACTGCCCTGGGAAACCTCTTCCAGTGTTCCACCACCTTCATGGCAAACAACTTGTTCCTAACATCCAATCTAAATCTACTCTGCTCTACTTTGAAGCCATTGTCCCTCATCCTGTCACTGCAGGCCTTAGCACACCGTCTCTCTGCAGCCCCTTTCTTGTAGTCCCCTTCAGCTCCTGGAAGGTTGTTATTAGGTCTCCCAGAAGCCTTCTCTTCTCCAGGCTGAACACCCCCAGCTCCCTCAGCCTGTCCTTGGAGCAGAGCTGCTCCAATCCCCTGATCATTTTCATGGCCCTCCCCTGGACCCTCTCCATCAGGTCCATGTCCTTCCTGTGTTGAGGGCTCCAGACCTGGATACAGTACTCCAGGTGAGGTCTCAGCAAGGCAAAGTGTCAGAATCACCTCTCTGGCTCTGCTGGCAATGCTGCTTTGGATGCAGCCCAGGCTGCCCTTGGCCTTCTGTGCTGCAAGCTCACCCTGCCTGCTCCTGTCCAGCTTCTCATCCATTTTGACATATGCATTGCACATTTCATATTCCAGCTTTTGGAAATGTGTGTGTGTACTAAAGCAGTGAAGAGGATACTGATAAAATGAAATTAGGACACTTGTCCACATTATGCTGCTGGTACTTTCCCACACAGCTGGCTGCTGCTACTCAATGTCACTCAGACACAATATGGTTTTCTCTCTTGTGCACTGAAAGCAAAAGTTCTGTGGGTAATCACCTTTGAGAAGAGACCAGGACCAGCTTCTCTACACTATCCTTTCAGGTAGCTGTAGAGAACTATGAGGTCTCCCCTCAGCCTCCTCTTTTCTAGCTAAACAGCCCCAGCTCCCTCAATCGTTCCTCATCAGCTTTCTTCTCCAATAAGGTCCTCTCCAATTCAAGCCATTGTATGATTACTCCTAGCTGACTGTTGCTGTGAGCTGAACACTTCAAATGGCAAACACACTCCCAATGTAATCACTGCCCAAGACTGATTGTGTATAAAACCAAACGGGGGGGGGGGCACCAGAGGGCAAGAGTTCCTCTCCTGTGAGAGGAGTTAGCTCTAGAAATGAAGTTATACATACAGCCAAAAATTCCTTGAGACGGTCTTCAATGCTTCCCTTGTGGATGGTAAATAAAGCTGCAGCAATCTGGTTGATTGCTTTTGCCAAGCAGTGAATGTTGTTGCAATGCCCTGAAAGAAAACAAGAGACAAATTCCCTCAGCATCAGCTTTGAAAAGAGACAGAAAAGAGCACCCAGCAGCGAGCAGACTCATCACAGTGAGAGACCATCTCTTAGCACCCTGCACATGGGAGCCAAGCACTGGGGTCAGGAATGGCACCTACAGCACAGATCTCCCTTCAGCATGCTGCAATCCCCACAGCCTGAGAAAGATCCCTGTGGCTTTTAGAAATATGGAAAAAGAAGATACTGGAAGGTGCAGAGATTCATAGAATGGTTGGGGTTGGAAGCGACCTTCAAGATCATCTAGTTCCAACCCAAGGGAGGTTCTCCTCCCCCTCTACTCTGCCCTGCTGAGACCTCACCTGAAATACTGTGTCCAGTTTTGGGCTACCCAGTTCAGAAGGGACAGAGATCTACTCAAGAGCATCCAGGGGAGTGCTACAAGGATGATGAAGGCATGAGGAAAGACTGAGAGCCCAGGGCTGCTAAATCTGGAGGACACAAGACTGAGAGGGAATCTAATAAATGTTTATAAATATCTGAGGGCTGGGGGTCAAGAGGGAGGGGACAGGATCTGCTCAGTTGCACCCTGGGATAGGACAAAGGGCAATGGATGGAAACCACTGTACAGGAGGTTCCACCTCAACATCAGGTGAAACTTCCTCACTGTGAGGCTCCCAGAGCACTGGAGCAGGCTGCCTAGAGAGGTTGTGGAGTCTCTTCTCTGGAGACTTCCCATCCCTGTCTGGATGTGTCCCTGTGTGACCTGTGCTGGATTCTACGGTCCTGCTCTGGCAGGGGGTTGGACTTGATGATCTCCAGAGGTCCCTTCCAGCACCTGTGATCTCCACTGCCATGGGCAGAGACACCTCCCACTAGACCAAATTGCTCAATGCCTCTTCCAACCTGGCCTTGAACCTCTCCAGGGAGGAGGGGGCATAACGCATTTCAACAACATTTTCCCTGCTGCTGAGGCTGAGTATGTGCAGTGTCACATAGACATGAGACCCCACCTGGAGCATTGTGTCCAGTTCTTGAGTCTCTATTCCAGGAAGGATCTGGAGGTGCTGGAAGGTGTCCAGAGAAGGGCCATGAGGATGAGCAGAGGGCTGGAGCTGCTCTGCTATGAGGACAGACTGAGAGAGTTGGGGCTGTTCAGTGTGGAGAAGAGAAGGCTGTGAGGAGACCTTCTTGTGGCCTTCCAGTATCTGACGGGGGCTACAGGAAAGCTGGGGCACATTGCTCAGAGCCACATCCAGACTGGCCTTCAAAACCTCCAGGGATGAGGCTTCCACCACCTCCCTGGGAAACCTCTTCCAGTCTCTCACCACCCTCCAGGGGAAGAACTTCTTCCTAACATCCAATCTCAATCTACCCACTTCCAGTTTTGCTCCATTCCCCTCAGTCCTATCACTCCCTGACACCCTCAAAAGTCCTTCCCCAGATTTCCTGTAGCCCCCTTCAGATACTGGAAGGCCACAATTAGGTCTCCTCACAGCCTTCTCTTCTCCAGACCCCAACTCTCTCAGTCTGTCTCCAGAGCAGAGCAGCTCCAGCCCTCTACTCATCCTTGTGGCCCTTAACTGGACACCTTCCAGCACCTTCAGATCCTTCCTGGAATAGAGGCTCCAGAACTGGACACAGTGCTCCAGGTGGGGTCTCAGCAGAGTGGAGCAGAGGGGGAGAATCACCTCCCTCAAACTGCTGCCTATGCTTCTCTTGCTGCAGCCCAGTCTGCTTGGCACTCTGGGCTGCAAGTGCACACTGCTGGCTCCTGTTGAGCTTCTCATCCCCCAGCACCCCCAAGGCCTTTTCTTCAGGGCTGCTCTCAAGCCAGTCCCTGCCCACTGCTGAGCACTGAGCTCATTCCTTCATTCAGTCATTTATCTAACTTCCAAGGCCATGCCTGAATCTGGAGGTCAGCTAGACCTCAGCACTGCACAGGAGAAAGATCACTTTTTCCTCAGGCATAAAACTATTCTTCCTTCAACTGAATTTTCCCTGTCATTTTATTGCACAAGTTACTCACTGTCATAACATCTATCTGCAGCTCCTGACTCCACTCACACCCTGAAGTAACTTCAGAGGGTAAGATAATTTGTTCACCTCTCTCTTCACCCTCCTCCTGGGTGCCCTATGAATAAAGTCACCACTAGGTCCTAGCAAAGATCCACCATCAGGGCACCCAAGGGCTGATACTTCCACTCTGTCTCCTGTTTTTTTAATTCAATACAGCTGCATGGAGTATGCCAGTGCCCCCAAAAAACTGAACAGATCACAACGTTCCTTGAGCATCACTCAAGAACATCAAATCAGCAGAATTAAGCAAAGTGAAGTTTTCATATCTTCAAGTGCCTTGATTTGCTGATTTTTTTTTTAATGTCTCAGAGACTGCAGGAAACAAATATCAGCAAGGGAATTCAGCTAACAAATTGTTGTCTTCTAACCTGCAATGGGTTTCATGCACTTAGAAAAGGCTTTCTCTTGCAGTCTGGTATTCTGTTCTGGCTTCAAGATGACAAATGAGCCCTCCAGCCCGATATCTGACTAGCAGCTCAGAATTTTTTTGGTGTTAGGAATAAAAGTAGAAGTCTGTTAGGAGCCTGGAGCCTTTATCTGGAGTTAGTGGAAGAAACAGGCTTGGCCTTGAAGCAGGCAGAGAGAATGCAGACAGGGCTAAAGTTGTGCAGGCACTGTCTGTGTTTGGGAGGTACGGCTTGCCAGATTACAAAGTTGAAATTCCTTCAGATCTGTGACTTGGTGGTGGATAAAGTCAGGCTTTGTCCAGGGAATTTACTTTTATATATATATATATATATATAAAACCCCAGTATTTATTAAGTTCTCATTCTGGGAAGAGCATCTGCATTAAATGTCTAAAGCCAGATGTTCTACAAGAAGAGCAGAACACAGGAAAATGGAATATTAAGCAAGGAAGGCAGGGCTGACAAGGCCTATTCTGTTTCTTCAGCTATTTTTGTAGAGTGAACAGAGTTTTATGGACTCCTTTTGCCAGGCTCCTTTTTTCCTTCTCAATAAAAAAATGAAAGAGCCCACTCAGTAAATAACTACATAATGCACATCTCAAAGCCAGTAGCAACTCCTAATAGGGGCTGATTGGAGTTCTAGGTGCAGCTTTTCTTCAGTCACAGTTTTATGAGGTCTTATAACTGTCCTCAAAGAGCCCACTTTGAAACAGGCTTTGTTTGGATTCATAGAATCACAGAATTGTCAGGGATGGAAGGCAGCTCAAGGATCAGCCAGTTCCAACCCCACTGCCATGGGCAGGGACACCTCACACTACAGCAGCTTGCTCACAGCCACATCCAGCCTGGCTGCAAAAACCTCCAGGGATGAGGCTTCCACCACCTCCCTGGGCAACCTCTTCCAGTGTCTCACCACCCTCATGGGGAACAACTTCTTCCTAACAGACAATCTGAATTCACCCACTTCCAGTTTTGCTCCATTCCCCCCAGTCCCATCACTCCCTGACACCCTCAAAAGTCCCTCCCCAGCTTTCCTGTAGCCCCCTTCACATACTGGAAGGCCACAAGAAGGTCTTCTCAGAGTCTTTTCTTCTCCAGACTGATCAACCCCAGCTCTCTCAGTCTGTCTCCAGAGCAGAGCAGCTCCAGCCCTCTGTTCATCCTTGTGGCCCTTTTTCTGGACACCTTCCAGCACCTCCAGAGCCTTCCTGGAACAGAGGCTCCACAACTGGAAACAGTGCTCCAGGTGGGGTCTCAGCAGAGTGGAGCAGAGGAGGAGAATCACCTCCCGGCCCCGCTGGCCACACTTCTCTTGCTGCAGCCCAGGCTCTGCTTGGCTCTCTGGGCTGCAAGTGCACACTGCTGGCTACTGTTGAGCTTCTTGTATGAGTGGCCCAAAGCCAATGTAAAGAGGACTAGAACCTTTGCATAATGCCCCACACTAATTAATGTAGAATGCATGCTCTAGCAATTCCACATCCTGAGAACGAGATTGCCCCCTGCAGTATCCAAACTGTTTGCAACATTTACAACAGAAGAACTCTTTCACAGAAAGTTCTCTCAAGCAAGTCATTTTCACAAGAACTTTTTAGTCTAGAGAAAAGACAGAGAGGATCAATGCCTGTAAGTGTCTGAGGGCACAGGGTAAAGAAGGAAGGGACAGCCTCTGCTCTCTTGTGCTCTGACATAGGACAAGGGGCAAGGGATGGAAACTCCAGCACAGGAAGTTCCACCTCAACATGAGGAGGAACTTCTTCACTGTGAGGCTCACAGAGCACTGGAACAGGCTGCCCAGAGAGGTTGTGGAGTCTCTTTCTCTGGAGCCTTTCCATCCCTGTCTGGATGTGTTCCTGTGTCACCTGTGCTGGATTCTCTGGTCCTGCTCTGGCAGGGGGGTTGGACTCAAAGATCTCCAGAGGTCCCTTCCAACCCCTAACATCCTCTGGTCCTGTGATATTGATTACCCATTTGAATCTCAGAAGAAAGGGATTTTCCTCAGACCCTGCGACCCAATCATGTCAATCACTAACCAGTACCTGTTTACTTGTGAACCCTTCCAACCCCTAACATCCTTTGAACTTTCCTAGGTTAGGGCTAACTGATTTTTTTCAATTTTGCTGTCTCCAACACAAGCCAGGAAACACTTAAAGCAAAAGCCTTCAATAAACTGCCAGGACTGTTATGAAGAAAGGAAACATTGATGGGACTCTACTTTACCTTCAATGGCTGGGCTATACTGAGACATCACGTTGCTAGCCAGTGTTGGCAAGGACACTGCCACAAAGACCATCAGGAGGCAAGCAATTTTGTACTCTTCTTCTGGACTGATGTTTTCTGAAACAAAACCAAACACCAAAATCAAAGTTCTCTAATTAAAAAGGAGTTCAGCTGCCAGCATTTCCTTGCAATTGCAAGGTAGTTCAGAACAGAATAAGGTCTGACATGGAAAGCCATCAAGGACAAACTCAACATGTGTCTTGAGAAAGAAGGAATAATTATCATAGCCTTGCCTGAAAAGCTTTCAAATGTCTACTCTGTGGCAAGCTGCTGCCACCCAGTCACCTCTAACCATTTAGTTACTTAAGACTTTTACCATGCAGAGTAGTATTTTCACATGCTGGTGTAAATTTAGGTATTGCTCTGAGGTGAGGAGAGTTTCTCTTGCATGCCCTTTGGTAAGTAAGCAGAAGGTGATGTGGACTGGCCTCAGCCCACACTACAACTCTGTGTTTTCACAAATAGCAGCATCACCACACACTGGCATAAGATCAGTTGAAAAAGAAAAAAAAAAAAAAGAAAGAAAGAAAAGACAACAGTTGGTCACAGAACAGAAACAGAGCCACCTAAAACTGTAGGAACTACAGAGCTAACTGCAGAGGAGGGCAAGGAAGCTGGGAAGGGCCTAGAGAGTAAATCTGATGAAGAGCAACTGAAGGAGCTGGACCTGCTTAAGAGGGAGGCTCTACAGAGGGACTTGGATAGATTGCACCCATGGCCAGTGTTACCAGGAGGAGCTTCAACAAGGCCAAGTGCACTTGGGTCACAATAACCCCAAGAAATGCTACAGGTCTTGGGCAGTGTGGCTGGAAGGCTGCTGGCACAAAGGGACCTGGAGGGGCTAATGGACAAGCAGCTGAAGAGGAGGCAGCAGTGTGCCCAGGGGGCCAAGAAAGCCAAAGGCATCCTGGCTGGGATCAGCAATGCTGTGTCCAGCAGCAGCAGGGAGGGGATTGTCCCCTGGCACTCAGCTCTGGGGAGGCCACACCTCGAGTGCTGTGTCCAGTTTGGGGCACCTCAAGACAAGAGAGATGTGGAAGTGCTGGAGCCAGGGCAGAGGAGGGCAAGGAAGCTGGGAAGGGCCTGAAGAATGTATCTGCTGAAGAGCAACTGAAGGAGCTGGGGATGGTTAGTTTGAAAGAGAGGAGGCTGAGGAGAGACCTCATGGCTCTCCCTGAAAGGAGGTTGCGGAGAAGTTGGTGTTGATCTCTTCTCACAGGTCATTAGCCACAGAACAAGAGGGAAGAGCCTCAAGCTGCAGCAGGGCAGGTTCAGAGTGGAGAGCAGGAAGAGTTTTTTCCCCCATCAAGAGTGGTCAGGCCTTGGAATGTGCTGCCCAGGTAGGTGGTGGAGTCCCCAAGGCTGGATGTGTTTCAGGGTGGTTTTGGATGTGGTGCTTGGGGCTGTGGTTTAGGGGTGATCCTTGTAGAGTAGGGTTCTGGGTTAGACTTGGTGATGCTGAGGGTCTTATCTAACCTGAATGTTTCTATGAAAAACACAGAATCAAAATGCAAGACCCTATCTAAGCCACCAAATACACAGAATTTCCATGTCTGCTTCACTCAGCTGAACCATTTCACAGCTGAACCACGATGAAAAGAAGCTGTTTAAAATGCCATTTCGGGTTCCAGCCACCTTCCAAAGATGTAAGTACTTTTAGGTACAACATACATAAAACCAACACACCTTTTTTTGTGGGTTTGTCTTTTAAGGCACACAGGAATTTTGCTTTACACTTCAGTCTGAGTATTAAAATGCCCCTTGGAATTAGCTGCATTTTCCCCTCCCAAAGTAACTGCTACTAAAGCAAAAAAAATTATGAAGGACTGAAGTATCCACAATCTGACATTAACTACCCACTACACACAGGAGAAAAGAGCAATAAAGTGCTTCAGGAAGGAAGAGAGTGGGGGGGAAAAAAGCTTCAGACTGTCAAAAACCACTTTAGAGTCTTAATTCATGCCATGGAACCTGCCAGAGTAAACAAAAGTGAAAAGCTTAGACAGTGGTGACCTAAAGCAAATCAAAGGAAGCAGCAGACATGTTAGAGCATTAAGATGTTTATTTGATCATGTTTCTCCTTGTAAGCTCCACGTTAACGCTCGTGTAACACAGCAGTAGCAAGCTGTGAAGTGCAGGAAGTGCCTTCAGCTGTCATTTCAGCTCCTATGGCCTACAGCCATGGCTCAGGATTCACAGAATCACAGAATCACCAAGGTTGGAAAAGACCCTTACGATCATCAAGTCCAACCTATCACCCAACATCATCTAATCAACTCACCCACGGCACTGAGCACCTCACCCAGGCTGGTTTTAAACAGCTCCAGGGATGGTGAGTCCACTACCTCCACAGACAGTCCATTCCAAAGGCCAATCTCTCTTTCTGGGAAGAATTTCTTCCTCACATCCAGCCTAAACTTCCCCTGGTGCAGCTTGAGACTGTGTCCTCTCCTTCTGTCACAGGCTGCCTGGAAGAGACCAACCCTCACCTGGCTACAACCTCCCTTCAGGGAGTTGTAGACAGCAAGAAGGTCTCCCCTGAGCCTCCTCTTCTCCAGGCTAAACACCCCCAGCTCCTTCATCCTCTCCTCACAGGGCTGTGCTCCAGACCACTGCCCAGCTTTGTTGCCCTTCTCTGGACACCTTCCAGCATCTCAACATCTTTATTAAACTGAGGAGCCCAGAACTGGACACAGGACTCAAGGTGTGGCCTAACCAGTGCTGAGTCTAGGGGCAGAATGACTTCCCTGCTCCTGCTGGCCACACAATTCTTAATTGTTCTGATTGTTCCAGATCTGCACAAGAGCACTAAGCTGTTAACAACAGAGCCCTCTTTTCACTGTCCTAGTGAACAGTTTGCACTATTAGCCATTCAATCCCTTCAGCACGAAAGAGTCCAGCACAGAGCCACAAAGATGATTAGGGGAGTGGAACATCTTCCTTATGAGAAGAGACTGAGGAAGCTGAGGGCTCTGGAGCTTGGAGGAGCCTGAGAGATGACCTCATTCCTATTGATAAAGATGTGCAGGGTGAGTGCCCAGAGGAGCCAGGCTCTGCTGGGGGATGCCCAATGCCAGCACAAGGAGCAGTGGTGGAAGTTGAGGCAGAGGAAGTTCCATGGAAACAGGAGGAAGAATATTTTCTGTGTGAGGGTGACAGTGCTCTGGAACAGGTTGCCCAGGGGGTTGTGGAGTCTCCCTCTCTGGAGATAGTCCAAACCCACCTGGATGTGTTCCTGTGTGACCTGCTCTAGGTGATGCTGCTCTGGCAGGGGGGTTGGACTGGATGAGCTTTGGAGGATCCTTCCAGCCCCTAACATTCTGTGATTCTGTGAACATCTACTTGTTAATTCTTTTCTCAGACAGCAAGGCAATTCCCATGTGGCTGCAAAGACTCTCAAGCTGACACATGAGCAGGCACAAATAATTCATGTTCTTATGCCAGGTATGGAGTTCACTGAAGAAACACAGAGGGCCCAAGGAACACAAGTCTCCTCCTAGCACTTTAGACGCTTCCATGCCTGGGTCCTTTCATTTATTTTTGTTTTCTTCCCCATTGTTATTTCTCTCTTTATTTTCTTCTTTTAACTGGTGACTTCTTACCTGATTTTTGGGAAGACAGTGCTACCACCAAGGCAGGATCAATCTCACAAGGCAATCCAGCAGCTGATGATAGTTCATATACATTCATTGCCACCTGAGGACCAGAAGACAGATGAAAAAAAGAAAACAGAGACAACATTGAATGCTTTTGGTATCAGCTTGATGAAGCACAGTTTTGCTGTTGTGTTTCAAGGGTTCCTGTTAAAGAGTTTGAGGCACGAGGGAATTTCAGAGACTTGGCTGAAAGGAGATAAAAAGAGACTCTGGGTTTTTGTTTCCTTCTAACCTACACTGAGCAGCTGGGCTAGGACTTTGTGTGCTGAAGGATAATTTCTTTTTGGTGAGTCAAAGTTTGTGTACTTTCCTATGTAACCTCCAGAACAAACATTCTCACTTCCAATTACTTTTTTCTAAGTCCTTCCTCACTAACAGTTTTTTCTCTACTCACACCTGCAAATGCAGCAGCTTTAAACAAAACAATTGAAGTCAAGTCTGCTGAAACACTGGAGTAAGACAGCAATACTACAAGATTCAAATTTGATAAAGATTCAGTGTTCAGTGACTCAGGGCAACCCCAGGCACTGATACAGGCTGCACAGGAACTGGCTTGAGAGCAGCCCTGAAGAAAAGGTCTTGGGGGTGCTGGGGGAGGAGAAGCTCAACAGGAGCCAACAGTGAGCACTTGCAGCCCAGAAAGTCAACCAAAGTGTGGCCTGCAGCAAGAGAAGTGTGGCCAGCAGGGCCAGGGAGATGATTCTCCCCCTCTGCTCCACTCTGCTGAGACCCCACCTGGAGCACTGTGTCCAATTCTGGAGCCTCTATTCCAGGAAGGATCTGGAGGTGCTGGAAGGTGTCCAGAGAAGGGCCAAGGGATGAGCAGAGGGCTGGAGCTGCTCTGCTATGGAGACAGACTGAGAGTTGGGGTTGTTCAGTCTGGAGAACAGAAGGCTCTGAGGAGACCTTCTTGTGGCCTCCCAGTATCTGAAGGGGGCTCCAGGAAATCTGGGGAGGGACTTTTGAGGGTGTCAGGGAGTGACAGGACTGGGGGGAATGGAGCATAACTAGAAGTGGGTAGATTGAGATTGGATGTTAGGAAGTTCTTCCCCAGGAGGGTGGTGAGAGACTGGAAGAGGTTTCCCAGGGAGGTGGTAGAAGCCTCATCCCTGGAGGTTTTCAGGCCAGACTGGATGTGGCTGTGAGCAGCCTGCTCTAGTGGGAGGTGTCCCTGCCCATGACAGAGGGGTTGGAACTGGGTGATCCTTGAGGTCCCTTCTAACCCTGACAGTTCTGTGATTTTATGAATTCTTAGAGCATCTGCACAACAAACTGGTTAAGCACCAACAGTGGAACAAATGCAAGCCTGCTTCCCAAAACCTGTGTAACCTTCCCAACAATGTAATATTAAAAATACCCAAACACAAGGAGAACAAATCCCCATACTGCCACTCACTCCAAGTGACAAATTTCAGGGATATGAAGATAAAAGGAACTTCATTTCCTGACAAGCATTTCCTTCACCAACATGCTCTTCATGCTTGGTAAATTCAGCACACAGGAAATTACTGGGTTGTTATGTCCAAAAACATGCCCAATTGTCTCGGTACATGATACACAGCCTGGTAAAGAGCTGTTTGTTGACATGGCTTCACTCAAGAAAAGTCTGGCTTATTGTCCCCAGAAAGAAGTCTTTGATTCCTACCATGGCACTGCTCTATGTGACAAAGGCTAGGAGAAAGCTTCAGGCAATCAGCTGCTGGTTTTCTACAGGGCTTAATTGTTAGCAGGCTCACAGCACAGTTCTGGCCCTTCCAAGAAGCTGTTTTCAAGACAAGGCTCTGGCAGAGCTGTGTGGGAGCACATATCAGAGATCCCAGTATTCCCAGGAGGCACTACAGGCAAGACTACACAGGTCTGGCTCCTTTTCCATGCAGCCTTCCAACATTATCCAGGCAAGCTGTGCACTCCAAAGGAGCCTGCATGGCATCAGGCCACACCACGAGACGTGACATGTACTGTTGGTGACATGTGAAGGCCAGCATGATGGACACCACCACAGCACTTAGGAGTCTATTTGAGATCCTCTAAGCTAGAAGAAAAACCACACAGAAAATTAATACATTTAAGGAGCACAGAACTGCAGCAGACCCAGAGAAGGCCAATAGCCAAGTACTGTGGGAGCAGAGGCAACTTAGATGGTGCTCTGTGGCCCTCAGAGAAGACTCCTCAGCATGCTTTTGTTGAGCAGCAGAGAGCTTTGTCACATGTGATGACACAAATCATTTCAGTAATGACATGGATGATGGGACAGAAAGTCTGCTCAGCAGGTTTGCTGACGACACCAAACTGGGAGGCTTGGCTGAGATACCTGATGGCTGTGAGGCCATTCGGAGACTTGGACAGACTGAGAGCTGGGCAGAGAGGAACCTAATGAGGTTCAACAAGGAGAAGTGCAGAGTCCTGCACCTGGGGAGGAAGAAGAAACTGCAGCAGTACAGGCTGGGAGGGGATCTGCTGGAGAGCAGCCCTGTGGAGAAGGACCTGGCAGTGCTGGTGGACAACAAGTTCTGCATGGGACAGCAATGTGCCCTGGGGGTCAAGAAGGCCAATGGGATCCTGGGGTGCATTGAGAGGAGTGTGTCCAGCAGATCCAGGGAGGTTCTCCTCCCCCTCTATTCTCTCCTGGAATACTGCATCCAGTTCTGGGCTCCCCAGTTCAGGAGGGACAGGGATCTGCTGGAGGGAGTGCAAGGGAGGGCTCCAAGGATGTTGAAGGGACTGGAGCACTGCCTGATGAGACGAGGCTGAGAGCCCTGGGGCTGTTTAGCCTGGAGCAGAGAAGACTGAGAGGGAATCTAATCAATGTCTATAAATACCTAAGGGCTGGGTGTCAAGAAGGAAGGGACAGGGAGAGGCTCTGCTCACTTGTCCCCTGGGATAGGACAAGGGCAATGGATGGAAACTACAGCACAGGAGGTTCCACCTCAATATGAGGAGGAACTTCTTCACTGAGGGTCCCAGAGCACTGGAACAGGTTGCCCAGAAAGCTGGTTGAGGCCTTATCCCTGGAGTTATTCAAGGTGAGGTTGGACAGGGCTCAAGGCAACCTGATCTACTTGAGGATGCCCCTGCTGACTGCAGAGGGCCTTGGACTGGATGGCTTTTTAGAGGTCCCTTCCAACCTGGGTGATTCTACCATTCTATGATGTCCACAGTGTCCCTTGAAATACTCAGTTGCACCACTTCCACTGCTCACACTATAAAGCAGATCAGTTTTCTTTCCTTTATGGCTAAATCATGATTTAACAGCTGATAAATGTTGTTTCCAATTCTTTCCATGAAATTTCTCAGACCACAGGCAGATATGAGGCTTGTGTGTATCCTACCAGCTGGCTGGAGATTTTCATTCCTGAACATCAGGAGGATGCAGATGCACAACTACTGATGAGAGGCCTCAAGCACATGCCCTGTGAGGAGAGGCCAAAGGAGCTGGGATTGTTTAGCCTGGAGAAGAGAAAGCTCAGGGGAGACCTTATTGCTCTCTACAACTCCCTGAAGGGAGGTTGTAGCCAGGTGGGGGTTCGTCTCTTCTCCCAGGCAACCAGTGCCAGAAGGAGAGGACACAGTCTCAAGCTGTGCCAGGGGAAGTTTAGGCTTGAGGTGAGGAGAAAGTTCTTCCCAGAAAGACTTGTTGGCCACTGGAATGTGCTGCCCAGGGAGGTGGTGGAGTCACCATCCCTGGAGGTGTTCAAAAAGGGATTGGCTGTGGCATTTGAAGCCATGGTTTAGTTAATCATGAAGTGTTGGGTGACAGGTTGGACTTGATGATCTTTGAGGTTATTTTCCAACCTTATTGATTCTATGATTCTACTTAGCTCTGGGAGAAAAAAAAAAACAACCCACACATAGAAAAAAAAACAAAACAGTTTGCTTGAATTTGTTTCTGGATTCTTTTCACCCTCAGCATGAAAGTGTTGTCCCTTCCATGTTGTCAGAAAGCTACAGAAATTACTGCATCAGCCTTTGGGCCAAACATTACCTTCATGTCAGTCTCTCTTGGAATGTGGTCCTTGAAGTCCTCGATGGAACTCACAAGGAAAGGAATGTGGTAGGATAAGACCTAAGGGAGAGAGAAACAAATACAAAATGAGGGGGGAAAAAAACCCAACCAAACCCCACTTCCCCTGTTAATGATTCATTAGACACTAACATCACTTTTCAAAATAGTAAATCCAGTAAAAGAGTTTTTTTTTTTTATGCAGGTGAATTCATTTCTAGATTTAAAACATTAAAGCCCAATAAAGGCAAACCCAAGCTGTTTGCAAAGGGAAATGAAAGCTTTTGGAATGCACTAACACAGCAAACACTGAGAAACCTGCTCAGGCTCAAGGCTGTGTTTCCAGGTTAACATTGCTCTGACCAGTGCTCAGAAAGTAGATTCCCTCACCCCCCAGTTTGCAATCCCAGCCTCAGTTGTAGCTGAGTATCACCATTTTACCCACATGCCAACCTTTTAAGAGGTGGCACTCCAAAACAGTGAAGTTCCAAATACTCTGTAATTCCATGAAATCAAATGCAGTGAAAATTAATCAGAAGACTTTCAGTTAATTGCTTACATCTCTAAGTGCTTCCTGGGCCAAGGAGCGGAAGGACAAGATAACACCAATGATGGTCATTCTCTTCAACACACTGTCCACAGCTGAACAGAGAGGAGAACAAGAGTGAACACAAACTCCTTTCTCAAAAAAAAAAACAGAAGAAAAAAAAAAACAGAATACTGAGAAAGGTACTGAGACAAAGGCATTCCTTAAAAGAGCCAAAATAAATAGTGCTTAAGCAGGGGTTTATAGTCTGAGTTGAGGATGGGATTTTCAGCAGACGACTATCCTGTTAACCCTCCCATGGAAGGAAGCCTGTTACAGCTGACAATACTGGATGCCAGCACTGGGTTCTGTGTTTCCTTGAGGCCACAACCATCTCTTTACAGTATTTTTTTGTTTGTTTGTTTAAAATGATTACTTATGTTCATTACACAGAGAGGTTGTGGAGTCTCCTTCACTGGAGACATTCCAGACCCGCCTTGCCTGGATGCATTCCTGGGTGACCTATCCTGCTCTGGCAGGGGGTTGGACTGGATGATCTCTCGAGGTCCCTATCAACCCCTAACATTCAGTGATTGCTACTACAGTGCCTGTGCACTAATGCACACTGAAATCTCCTTTTGTCTGCACATTGAGACTGGAAAATCTGAAAAGAGGCATCAGTTTCTCCAAGCTCACCTACACTTTCCTGCTTGGGTATACCCAGCATGGAGAAATTAGCTTTTCTCCTTCTCTTTACAAAGCCAAACATCAAAACTAGTTCTTTTCTCTTTAGTAGGGCCCTTGCTAGTTACCCACATGATAATCTTTTAAATAGTGCTGCCATCTGGTCTGGCTTGTCGAAGCTGGTCCTCATTTGTGTCAGAACCTCAACGTTCTCCACCACGAGTTTCTGGAAGGGAAGGAAGGCTTCAGGTCAGCAGCAGATTCCAGGATGTGAACAGGATCAATGCATGGGTTTAGGATATTTATATCTGTCAGACAACTAAACTCACTGATTACAGTTCCACCTCACTTCTCTCTGCAACAGCCTGAAGGGAGGCTGGAGTGAGGAGAGGGGGCAGCCTCTTCTCCTTGATGACAAGCAACAGGACCAGAGGAAATGGTTCCAAATTGCCCCAGGGGAGGCTCAGGCTGGATCCTAGGAAATCTTTCTTGCCAGAGAGGGTTCTCAGCCATTGGAATGGTCTGCCCAGGGCAGTGCTGGAGTCCCCATCCCTGGAGGTGTTTAAGCAGTGTGTGGAGCTGGTGCTCTGGGACATGGTTTGGTGTTGACCCTGCAGTGCTGTGACAGGGTTGGACTGGATAAGCTTCTGTGATCGGACTGGATCAGCTTCTGGATGGTTTCTGTGATTCTTTGCTCTCAACAGGTCTACACTATCAGTATTACTCTCAGGTACAGCTCTTCACAAAAGCAAAAGCTTGGAATCAAAAAGCAGAGAAGTAGATCCCCCTGATTTTTATATTCCATCCACACAACTTCTTAAAGCAAGCGACTGAAACTCATTAACACCAGACAACAGCTCCTTGTGCTGCTCATCTTTTGGTTAAGTACACTGATATCAATAAAAGCAGAGATTCACAAAGTCATCCCTTCTTTTGGCTGCTCCTTCTCGAGTGTTATGGGTTGGACTGGACCCTCCCAATAACTTCCTTTAGAATCTGCCTCCCAGGACAAATTCACCACACTCAGAACTTGGAAGTAAAAGTGGAGTTGTATTTAGAAAAAGAAGTTAAATATTAAAGTATAAAAGCCCAGGCTCTGCTGGGTGATGCCAGCACAAGGAGCAGTGCTGGAAGACGAGGCAGAGGAAGTTCCATGGAAACCAGGAGGAAGAATTATTTCACTGTGAGTGTGACAGAGCCCTAGACCAGGCTGCCCAGGAGGGCTGTGGAGTCTCCCTTTCTGGAGGTATTCAAAACCCACCTGGATGTGTTGCTGTGTGATCTGTTCTAGGTGATCCTGCTCTGGCAGGGGGGTTGGTCTCGATGAGCATTCAGAATACCTTATCCAGTCTCTTCCTAAACACTTCCAGTGATGTTGACTCCATCACCTCCCTGGACAGCCCATTCCAATGGCCAATCTCTGCTTCTGGGAAGAATTTCTTCCTAAGATCCAGACTAAACCTCCCCAGCTTAAGACTGCGTGCCCTCCTTCTGTCACAGGTTGCCTGGGAGAAGAGGTCCCTTCCAGCCCCTAACGTTCTGTGAAACCTCTGGAAACTGCTGTTTACAACTAACATCTTAGTTCCAAACTGTAACATGGAGTTAGGCTGCAAAGATTAGAAGCTCACTGCTGGTAAAACTGAGAACTGGAATGCTGAGTGTAAGAGTCAGACTGTCAAACCTGGGGGCAATTCACTTGAATTTTCCTTCCATTACAACATGAAATAAAACCATTCACATCCAAATCCAAACACCTTAGCCTGAAGCAGTTAAACTAAAAGTGCAAAGTTGTTTTTTTATGAATGTCAGTCTGACCAAAAGAAAGAGGAAAAAAAACAATAATGTTTGTCTGTTTCTCATTTGTAAACTCCCATGCAGGCAACTTATGGCATTAGGGTGATTATAATAACTTGCCTGAAATAAATCCCCAACTATGCAGCACATTTAAATGTAAATGGCAGTGATTGCATAATCACATCTCTGAAATGTCACATCCAAAAAGGCCTTTTCTTGCTAAGCTGAGGAACTCACGTTGTGCCAAGTAGTATTTTTAAACTCTCTTCAAGCCAGAAATTGATGCTTTATTCTTACAAAAGTGTTTTGCAGGTTGAATGCCAAGTAATCTGCTTCAGAAATGGAAAATGGGGTTGTCTCTCTTTAGGGAGTGGACAACCAGCAGCTAAGAAAATTTAGATCTCCTGTACCCTTCTGAAGAGCCAATAAAGAAAGTGATTCCTTTCTTTCAAAGACTATTTCATTGAGTTCTTTGTAAACTAAACAGTATCAAGGTAGAAAAGATGTGAAAGATGGGAGGAAGAAGAGAAGACTTCTTCAGATTGCCTTCACAGTATCATCAAGGTTGGAAGAGACCTCAAAGATCATCAAGTCCAACCCGTCCCCAAAGTTATTACTGAGAGTTGATATCCATTATTAGTTGTCATTGATCTCCATAACTCAGATGGATACATTCCAATCCATCTTAATTATTGGGCAGCAGAAACAAAAGGAGCAATGAGGACAGACCAGGAGAAACTACTCTTCATGGTGGATGAGAAGCTCAACATGAGCAAGCAGTGAGCACTTGCAGCCCAGAAAGCCAAGCAGAGCCTGGGCTGCAGCAAGAGAAGTGAGGGAAGCGATTCTCCTCCTCTGCTCCATTCTGCTAAGTCCCCACCTGGAGCACTGTGTCCAGTTCTGGAGCCTCTATTCCAGGAAGGATCTGGAGGTGCTGGAAGGTGTCCAGAGAAGGGCCACGAGGATGAGCAGAGGGCTGGAGCTGCTCTGCTATAAAGACAGCCTCAGAGAGTTGGGATTGTTCAGTGTGGAGAAATAAAGGCTGTGAGGAGACCTTCTTGTGGCCTTCCAGTACCTGAAGGGGGCTACAGGAAAGCTGGGGAGGGACTTTTGAGGGTGTCAGGGAGTGATAGGACTGGGGGGAATGGAGCAAAACTAGAAATGGGTAGATTCAGCTTGGATGTTAGGACATGTTCTTCCCCAGGAGGGTGGTGAGACACTGGAAGAAGTTGCCCCAGGAGGTGGTGGAAGCCTCATCCCTGAAGGTTTTTCAGGCCAGGCTGGATGTGGCTGTGAGCAAGCTGCTGTAGTGTGAGGTGTCCCTGCCCAAGGCAGGAGGGGTAGAACTGGCTGATCCTTGAGGTCCCTTCCAACCCTGACAAATCTATTATTCATCAAACATGTAGGCCACTTACAAGCCTGGAATACAATTTAAGATATGAAATGTCAGAAAATACTTAAGTGCAGGGACCTGCTGCTAAGGATCCAGCTATGTAAGGCCTTTCATAGCTCTGCTAGCTGCTTCAATAGTTTCATGTTACTTTATTTTTCTGAAAACAGGGCAAAAACACAGCAACTGGCCAGCAGGGAGATTAAATTTCTGAGTAAACATTCCTGTGACCACAGGAGCAGAAAACACCACCACAACTGAAACTATAATGCTGCCATGAAATACAAAATGCTCTGTGTTTTCTCCCACCTCCTAGACAAGTAGCTTGTGCAACTCAGGCCTGTCCAAAAACTTGACTCTCTGAGACTGAATTACACTGTGTCACGGTCATGCTGTTCCCATAAAAATCAAACCTATCCATAATGTACCATTCTTCCCAATTTCATTCTTGTCTTCAGTGAGAAGGGAAGAAATAAGCTCAACAAGACGTAGCAAGGGCCAGGTTCTGCACTTTGGCCACAACAACCCCATGCAGTGCTACAAGCTAGGGACAGAGTGGCTGGAGAGCAGCCAGGCAGAGAGGGACCCGGGGGTGCTGATTGACAGCGGGCTGAACATGAGCCAGCAGTGTGCCCAGGTGGCCAAGAAAGCCAATGGCATCCTGGCTTGCATCAGGAATAGTGTGGCCAACAGGACAAGGGAAGTCATTCTGCCCCTGTCCACTGCACTGGTTAGGCCACACCTTGAGTCCTGTGTCCAGTTCTGGGCCCCTCAGTTTAAGAGGGACACTGAGACACTTGAACATGTCCAGAGAAGGGCAATGAGGCTGGCGAGAGGTCTGGAGCACAAGCCCTAGGAGGAGAGGCTGAGGGAGCTGGGAATGTTTAGCCTGGAGAAGAGGAGGCTCAGGGGAGACCTTCTTGCTCTCCACAGCTTCCTGAAGGGAGATTGTAGCCAGGTGGGGATTGGTCTCTTCTCCCAGGCAACCAGCACCAGAACAAGAGGACACAGTCTCAAGCTGCACCAGGGGAGGTTCAGGCTGGAGGTGAGGAGAAAGTTCTTCCCAGAAAGAGTAATTGGCCATTGGAATGTGCTGCCCAGGGAGGTGGTGGAATCACCATCCCTGGAGGTCAAAAAAGGCTTGGATGTGGCACTTGGAGCCATGGTTTAGTTGTCAGGAGGTATTAGGTAATAGGTTGGAGTTGATGATCTCTGAGGTCTTTTCCAACCTGGTTGATTCGGTGATTCTATGAAACTAACCACCTTCAGGAACATGTGCACACTAAAAGGCAAAGCAAGGCTGGTGTGCACTGGGCCATTTTAGACCAACTGACGGATCAGAGCTTGGCAGATGTGTGACATTTAAATCCCTCAAAGCTCTCCAGCAGGCAAGACTGCAGGCAATAGCCCACGCACATTGGTAGTGAGTCAAGCTTTCAGCTTTACAGAACACAAGGATGCTTAGGGGACTTGAGCATCTCCCCTGTGAAGAGAGACTGAGAGCCCTGGGGCTGTTTAGTCTGGAGAGGAGAAGGCTGAGAGGGGATCTGATCAATCTCTATCAATAGCTGAGGGCTGGGGGTCAAGTGGAGGGAACCAAGCACTTTCAGACAGTGCACAGCAATGAGCAAAGGACCAATGGATACAAACTTGAACAGAGAAGGTTTCAGCTCAGCATGAGGAGAAACTTCTTTACAGTGAGGGTGAGAAAGCCCTGGAGCAGGCTGCCCAGGGAGGCTGTGGGATCTCCTTCTCTGGAGACTTTCCAAACCCTACGTGGATGCATTCCTGTGCAGACTCCCATGGGTGACCCTGCTCTGGCAGGGGGTTTGGACTGGATGATCTCTAGAGGTCCCTTCCAACCTTTAATGTACTGTGATAACCAGTGTATTGGTTTAAAGGTTTAAAATGAACATGCTGGAATACAGATCAAATAGTTACTGAAATGCTGGAACCTTTCCACCCTTCACCCTAGGCTGAAGCTCCGGATACAAACCCAACACTTGGTCCCACTGTGGGAAGTGAGCAAGCATCCTACAACTCAAAGAATTGAAATGGGGCATAAGGAATCAATTATCCTATCCAGGTGGTGACTCAGGTCAGGGCTGTTGAGCTGAGTGTGCTCTTGCGGGAGCTTGGAAAGCATGAGCAGCCCCTCCTCTTAATAAACTCCCCACTCTGTCCTCTCATTGCTTCCTCCTCACAAACCCAGATGTTCCTCAGTGCTCTCCTGCTAAGCCAGCTGCATGGCAGCCAAAGAGATGAACCATTTTATTGCCTTTGGGTTTTTTTTTCACCCTCCAAATATGTGGTCATGTGCATGGGGATCTACAGCATTATCCTTAGCAGGATCAGGAAACAACACATCTCAGGGAGGCAGCAGAAAACAACAAGTTTCAGAGACAATTTAAAGCTGCTTTAAAAATATAAATACACAGAGCTGCAACACAAATTGTGCTGATTGAGGGGGAAAATGACAGCTCCACAGTAAGCAAATACAGCAGCAACCAACAGACATCTGCCCAATGGCTTTGTTTTGAAACATGCCAGATGGTGCTTGGTGCACAGGCAGGAGTTGGAGAACTTAACATGAAAAATCAGTGTTCACACCTGGGAAGTCTCATCCTACAACTCAAAAATTGAAATGGGGCATAAGAAATCAATGATCCTGTCCAGGTGGTGACTCAGGTCAGGGTTGCTGAGCTGAGTGTGCTCTTGCAGGAGCTTGGAAAGCATGAGCAGCCCCTCCCCTTAAGCTGTGCCACTGCATGAAATTCATTGATTCATAGAATTCCAGGCTGGAAGGGACCTCGAGGATCATCCAGCCCAACCTTTCAGGGTAACTTTAAATGAGCTGACCCAGCATCCTGTCGAGCTGGGCCTTCAAACTATCTAGGGGAAACCACCACCTCCCTTGGGAGTTTGTTCCAATGTCTAACAGTCTGAATGGTGAGAATATTTTTTTCTGGTATCCAGTTTGAATCACCCCAGTAGCAGCTTGTGCCCATTGCCCCTTGGCTTCACCATGGGACTCTTTGTACAAAGGAAGTCTCCCTCCTCGTGAGAGCTGCCCTTCATGTCCTTGTCCATGGTTATGAGATCTCCCCTAAGCCTTCTCTTCCTAAGGCTGAACAAACCCCTCTCAGCCCCCTTTCATATGTCAGGGCTGCCAGTCCTCTGATCATTCTTGTGGCCTGTCTCTGGACTCTTTCCATCCTCCTCGAATATCGAGTTTCAAATCATTTAGGACATCATCTTGACCCCACAGTGCTGGGTTGAATGGCTGGAATGGATGATCTCAGAGCTCTCTTGCAACCAAATATATTCTGTGGCTCTGTGATCATAAGCCCTAGGAACCAGCAGCACAGAAATTCAGAGTGTATACAGGGAGAGAACAAGATATCTGAAACTGTAAGGTGGAATATATTAAAGTCTTTCACTTTTAAAGGCCTGGTATAATAACAAAAGGAAGGAAAGAAAAGGGGGAGAGAAAAGGGGGAGAGAAAAGGGGGAGAGAAAAGGGGGAGAGAAAAGGGGAGAGAAAAGGGGGAGAGAAAAAGAGAAAAGGGGGAGAGAAAAGGGGGAGAGAAAGGGGGAGGGGGAGAGAAAAGGGGGAGAGAAAAGGGGGAGAGAAAAGGGGGAGAGAAAAGGGGGAGAGAAAAGGGGGAGAGAAAAGGGGGAGAGAAAAGGGGGAGAGAAAAGGGGGAGAGAAAAGGGGGAGAGAAAAGGGGGAGAGAAAAGGGGAGAGAAAAGGGGGAGAGAAAAGGGGGAGAGAAAAGGGGGAGAGAAAAGGGGGAGAGAAAAGGGGGAGAGAAAAGGGGGAGAGAAAAGGGGGAGAGAAAAGGGGGAGAGAAAAGGGGGAGAGAAAAGGGGAGAGAAAAGGGGGAGAGAAAGGGGGAGAGAAAAGGGGGAGAGAAAAAGGGGAGAGAAAAGGGGGAGAGAAAAGGGGGAGAGAAAAGGGGGAGAGAAAAGGGGGAGAGAAAAGGGGGAGAGAAAAGGGGGAGAGAAAAGGGGGAGAGAAAAGGGGGAGAGAAAAGGGGGAGAGAGAAAAGGGGAGAGAAAAGGGGGAGAGAAAAGGGGGAAAGGGGGAGAAAAGGGGGAGAGAAAAGGGGGAGAGAAAAGGGGGAGAGAAAAGGGGGAGAGAAAAGGGGGAGAGAAAAGGGGGAGAGAAAAGGGGGAGAGAAAAGGGGGAGAGAAAAGGGGAGAGAAAAGGGGAGAAAGGGGGAGAGAGAAAAGGGGAGAGGGGAGAGAAAAGGGGGAGAGAAAAGGGGGAGAGAAAAGGGGGAGAGAAAAGGGGGAGAGAAAAGGGGGAGAGAAAAGGGGGAGAGAAAAGGGGGAGAGAAAAGGGGGAGAGAAAAGGGGGAGAGAAAAGGGGGAGAGAAAAGGGGGAGAGAAAAGGGGGAGGAAAAGGGGGAGAGAAAAGGGGGAGAGAAAAGGGGGAGAGAAAAGGGGGAGAGAAAAGGGGAAAAAACCCCAAGAAGAACTCAAAAAGAATTTTCCTTATTTTAATTAGTGGTTAAACAACTTGAAAATTATTAGATGTAATAATAACCCAGAATTAATTTTGGAAATGTCACTGAAAATGCAAGTCACATGAAAAGCAAATTTAATGTTAAAGCATGAGTAGCCTGGGAAAGTAGTACACCATTATTAAATGCAATTAAAACCTTTATGCAGAAAGAGTTAATTACATAGGCTGGAAGTGCTGCCCTGTCATTGTTCACTGTTTTGAGTATCATGCAGCTAGCTTCCTTCACATGCCCAGATCTCCCTTTTTGTTTCCATGGCACCAGCTTGAACAGGTTGCCCAGGGAGGTGGTTGAGGCCCCATCGCTGGAGATATTCAAGGTGAGGCTGCAGAGGGCTGTGGGCAACCTGATCCAGTTGGGGATTTCCCTGCTGACTGCAGAAGAGGTTGGACTGGATAAGCTTTGGAGGTCCCTTCCAACCCAGACCATTCCATGATAAAGTATCAAGTTTATGTATCAGAATGCAGACATTTATAATAAAAGGGTACTGCTCAACCAGAGGTAAAGACAGGTATAAAAATGAGGAAAACTAAGAAAGGAAAGAGATCTGGAGCCTCCCACACATGTAAACTGAACAAACAGATGTTAATCCACATAGTATAGAAAGTCATTATAGAGAAAGTTGAGATGTTCATGCTAAATTTAGTGTCAGAGAAACTTCAGACTGAAAATTTAGCCATGCAAGGTGGAAATCCTTGAGAAGCATTTCTCCTCCTGTTGATGATTAAGAGACTTGATTATATAGCACCAATATAGGCTGGGCAGGAACTGGCTTGAGAGCAGCCCTGAAGAAAAGGACCTGGGGGTGCTGGGGGAGGAGAAGCTCAACAGGAGCCAGCAGTGAGCACCTGCAGCCCAGAAAGCCAACCAAAGCATGGGCTGCAGCAAGAGAAGTGTGGCCGGCAGGTTGAGGGAGGTGATTCTCCCCCTCTGCTCCACTCTGCTGAGACCCCACCTGGAGCACTGTGTCCAGTTCTGGAGCCTCTATTCCAGGAAGGATCTGGAGATGCTGGAAGGTGTCCAGAGAAGGGCCATGAGAATGAGCAGAGGGCTGGAGCTGTTCTGCTATAGAGACAGACTGAGGGAGTTGGGGTTGTTCAGTCTGGAGAAGAGAAGGCTCTGAGGAGACCTTCTTGTGGCCTTCCAGTATCTGAAGGGGGCTACAAGAAAGCTAGGGAGTGACTTCTTAGGGTGTCAGGGAGTGAAAGAACTGGGGGGAATGGAGCAAAACTAGCAATGGATAGATTGAGATTGGGTGTAAGGAAGAAGTTCTTCGCCATGAGGGTAGTGAGACACTGGAAGAGGTTTCCCAGGCAGGTGGTGGAAGCCTCATCCCTGGAGGTTTTTCAGGCCAGGCTGGATGTGGCTGTGAGCAAGCTGCTGTAGTGTGAGGTGTCCCTGCCCATGGCAGGGGGTTGGAACTGGCTGATCCTTGAGGTCCCTTTCAACCCTGACAATTCTCTGATTCCTAACTCAGGAGATGTAACACAGAAATGGACAGAGCCTGCAAGAAGTTCTGTCTGTGCAGCTGCTGAAGAATGTGTGTTACTCATGTACTGCATGTGCAAGAATCACAGCTTCATCAGTTATCTGCAGTCCTTTCAACATGATGGCAAGGCAGAAGCACAGCTATGAAATAACTTAAAGGAAACTTATACAGACAACTACCCCCACTTCCCACCCACCAGTTTCCCCAAGGTTACCTTCAGCTCAGCAACCTGTGAAGAAATGTGCCACATCAGACTTTCACTTAGGAACTTCATGCCATATGGTCCCAGAAGTTCAGAGAGGGCTCTCATTTCTGAGAAACAAAACAAACTGTTCTGCTTCAAACATTCCTCCTTCAGTTATTTGATGCCTGTCATGTATCTAGCCATGGTGTTGGAATTGCAAAGAAGTTTTACTACCAAGTAGAGTTTCAGGTATGAGAAGTGAAGCAGCCAGTCACCAACACATCACACACCTGCAAGTTTAAATGCAACTAGACTGCTAGGACCCAAAAGAGGCAAAGTGAGCTCCCTCAAGGCAGAGGCAGCACAAATAAAAGTCCCCAGAGCACAGCTGAAGGCTACCCAAGCCTTCAAAAGTCCCCAGAGCACAGCTGAAGGCTACCCAAGCCTTCAAAAGTCCCCAGAGCACAGCTGAAGGCTACCCAAGCCTTCAAAAGTCCCCAGAGCACAGCTGAAGGCTACCCAAGCCTTCAAAAGTCCCCAGAGCACAGCTGAAGGCTACCCAAGCCTTCAAAAGTCCCCAGAGCACAGCTGAAGGCTACCCAAGCCTTCAAAAGTCCCCAGAGCACAGCTGAAGGCTACCCAAGCCTTCAAAAGTCCCCAGAGCACAGCTGAAGGCTACCCAAGCCTTCAAAAGTCCCCAGAGCACAGCTGATGGCTAACCACACCATAAAAGTACCCAGAGTAGTGGTAAAGGCTAGCCAAGACATAAATAGTACTGAGAGTACTGCTGAAAGCTGACCAAGACATCTAGGAGAGAATGCTCTATGAGCTGTTGCTATTCAACTCCAGCTACTCAAGCGTGCAATAAGTCTCTTGCCCAAGACTCAGGACAAACACCAAGTCTTACCTGAGATGTCAGAGTACTCCTCAGCATTAAATGTCAACTCATTTTCTGTAGGCAAATTCACAAATGCCTTCATGGCTGGAAAATAGGCTATGTGACCGTTGCTGACTTGCCGTAGTAACGTTTCCAAATACCTGGTGGGAAAGGGGTAGAGTTTTAGGTGACAAAGGAGCACAGAGACTTGACACAGATGCAGTACACTTCTGTGACAAGGGACAGCACAAAGCCTCTGGACTACAGCTTTAATGTGGTAGTTTGAGGAAATTCTGTGATTCTTTAAGGAAAAGAAAACCATGAAGTTAAGTCCTCCAGGAAGACCAGAAAGGTCCAGGGGATGGAACGGAAAATTGTGATTTTATCATTTGTGGTGGGTTAACACCCTTTTCTGAAAACAAAAGAACAAAGCAGGGTGGAGGGCTTGCAGGTACTTTTCACTCCCTGCAGAGCATTTTTCGCCTGGGAAGCTGAGTCTGTTCCACTCCCCCTCCCTGCCCAGCCAGGGTATGAAAAGCAGGACACCGTAGCTGTTGGCACGGCTTTTTGGCTCCTGCCTCTGCTGGATGAGAGCTACTGCAGCTGCCCTCCTGCTCCTCTGCCATGTGGTCGGCCCTGATCCTTCTCTCTGCTGCCTCCACACTTCCCCAGAAAGGCTGGTTTTGTATTACTCTCTTTTGTCCCCCTCCCATCCATCATTGTTGCTCGCCCTAGTGAACATAAGCAATATATATATATATTGCTTAAAGACAACTCTTTACCTCTCTACTTCCAAGCCGACTCCAAATTATTGTTTGGTAAATTTGCTCCTTCCTTTTCTCCCCTCTCTGTTGGGAGGAAGGAGAGGGGGAGGGGAAGTGGGGGAAGAGATTCTCAGCCTTGCCCCATCTCAGCTCTTAACTTCCAGTTAAGGCTCAAACCACCACACATTCAACGCCGTAATTCTGTTGTCTCTTCAGAACCTGGCAGCAAGGCCAACTCAGAGAATCAACCAGGTTGGAAAAGAGATCATCAAATCCAACCTATCACCTAACACCTCCTGACACCTAAACCATGGCTCCAAGTGCCACATCCAATCCTTTTTTGAACACCTCCAGGGATGGTGACTCCACCACCTCCCCGGGCAGCACATTCCAATGGCCAATGACTCTTCCTGGGAAGAGCTTTCTACTCAGTCTCTTTTCTCCCTCCTTTTGGCTCTCCAGAGGGAGTCCCTTATCTGGTAACAATGGGGAAGGGAGCCTCTTTGTGGCCTTCAGAGGTCTGAATGATTTTCCCTGTGCAACCTTGGCTTGCTCAGGCCTAATGGAAGGGAGGCAACAGCAGGGGGGAGAAAAGGAGCACTGAGGCCTGTGGTTTAGTCTGGTTGGGGGAAGGTTTTTGGGGGGGGTGTTCTCATGTATCCTTTGTATGTATTAGGTGTTAAGGGTCCATGCATTCTGTATTTTCCTGGGCAGTTCTGAATATAATCCTGTATTTCTCCCCAATTCAACGAGAAGAGTCTTCATTTTACTTCTTTTGGGAGTAAAATTATTTCTGTCCACTCTTTAAACTAAGACATTTACTTCCACAGTTCAACTAATAGCTGCACCTCATCCTACACAACAGCCAAAGGGGGTCCCGCGTCCCACCGGCCAAAGGGCTTTTAACAGGAGTCGGGAGAAGGGAAACTTGTCAAGGCGGAAGGCTCAGTATCACAGTATTACCAAGGTTGGGAGAGACCTCGAAGATCATCAAGTCCAACCTGTCACCACAGACCTCATGACTAGACCATGGCACCAAGTGCCACATCCAGTCCCCTCTTGAACGCCTCCAGGGATGGCGACTCAACCACCTCCCCGGGCAGCCCATTCCAATGGCGAATCACTCTCTCGGTGAAGAACTTTCTCCTCACCTCGAGCCTAAACTTCCCCTGGTGCAACTTGAGACTGTGTCCTCTTGTTCTAGTGCTGGCTGCCTGGGAGAAGAGGCCAACCCCTTCCTGGCTACAACCACCTTTCAGGTAGTTGTAAAGAGCAATGAGGTCGCCCCTGAGCCTCCTCTTCTCCAGGCTAAACAGTCCCAGCTCTCTCAGCCTCTCCTCACAGGGCTGTGCTCAAGGCCTCTCACCAGCCTTGTTGCCCTTCTCTGGACACCTTCAAGTGTCTCGATGTTCTTCTTAAACTGAGGGGCCCAGAACTGGACACAGGACTCAAGGTGCAGCCTAACCAAAGCAGAGTACAGGGGCACAATGACCTCCCTGCTCCTGCTGGCCACACTATTCCTAATGCAGGCCAGGATGCGATTGGCCCTCTTGGCTGCCTGGGCACACTGCAGGCTCATGTTCAGCCTACCATCCATCAGCACCCCCAGGTCCCTCTCTGCCTGGCTGCTCTCCAGCCACTCTGACCCCAGCCTGTAGCACTGCATGGGGTTGCTGTGGCCAATATGCAGCACCTGGCACTTGGATGTGTTCAATCTCATGCCATTGGACTCTGCCCATCTGTCCAGCCTATCGAGGTCCCTCTGCAAAGCCTCTCTGCCCTCCAGCAGATCAACTCCTGCCCCCAGCTTGCTGTCGTCCGCAAATTTACTGATGATGGACTCAATGCCCTCATCCAGATCATCAATAAAGATGTTGAAGAGCATGGGGCCCAGCACTGATCCTTGGGGCACACCACTAGTGACAGGCTGCCAGCTGGATGCAGCACCATTGACCACCACTCTCTGGGCTCGGCCCTCCAGCCAGTTCCTAACCCAACGCAGTGTGCTCCCGTCCAAGCCATGGGATGCCAGCTGGGCCAGGAGTTTGCTGTGGGGGACTGTTCAGAAAACTTCCAACCACTCCAGTGTGGTGGTTTGGGCTGGGTGCCCTCTGCTACGTGGTGTCCAGAAGTCCAGCCCAGTGGGTGGACACAGGAAACCAGGTATCTCCTACCACAATAACCTGCACCGCTATAAAATCTAGCGCAGGGTCTAGCACTTCCTCTTTCTTCCCTCGCCGGCACCTGGTAACTGGGGGAGACATCTCCCGGCCTTGGGCCTGGCTAGGCCCAAGGCCAGGGGGATGGGCGGTCTCAGGTCTGGTCAGCTGAGACTAGCCTAGCAGTGGGGGGTGGGTGTGTGTGTGTGTGTGTGTGTGTGTGAAGAAGGAGCCCTGGGGGTCTTGGGTCCACCCTCAGGTGGGGATGGGATGTTTCTGTGTCTCCTTTGGGGTTTCTTTTGTCACTGTTTCTGGCTCTCTGTACACATTCACTCTTTTCTATTTAAACTTTCCATCACTTTTGCAATCCGTTTGTCAGAGTCATTATTTCTGCCCGTGGTGGGGAGGGGGCTGCCTCAACCCACTACATCCAGTTCTCCAGTTCCAGATTGTTCATTAAATAACACAAAACACTTGGAGCCAAGTGTTCCTCTACCTACTTACCAGTTTGTGTACAGGCTGGTGATGGTGGGCTCCCCATGGCTATCCAAATGCTGGGTTTGCTGAAGCAGGACGTTGTTAAATACTCGTGTGATGTCGATCTGCACATAATTCTCTATTGACTGCAGGACTGTCATGTAGGCTCTTACACTGGTTAACAGCTCTGAAGGTTTGGCAATCTCTTGTGTGGCTTGATTGTACATAGTCATTCCAACAATTGACCTTTTAGGAAACAAACCAACCAACCGAAATTGGAAACAAGTAATTATTAGCAAAACTAAACCAAGATGCAGCTGAAAAAACCATCTCCCATTCCAAACTCTGACCAGAAAAAAACCATCTCCCATTCCAAACTCTGACCAGAAAAAAACCATCTCCCATTCCAAACTCTGACCAGAAAAAAACCATCTCCCATTCCAAACTCTGACCAGAAAAAAACCATCTCCCATTCCAAACTCTGACCAGAAAAAAACCATCTCCCATTCCAAACTCTGACCAGAAAAAAACCATCTCCCATTCCAAACTCTGACCAGAAAAAAACCATCTCCCATTCCAAACTCTGACCAGAAAAAAACCATCTCCCATTCCAAACTCCGACCTGAATACTCGGCCAACCTGCATGTGTAAAACTCAAATCGATGCAGGTATGTCCCCAGTGCTGTTAGAACAGTTCCAAATCACAGAATCATAGAATGGTCAGGGTTGGAAGGGACCTCTGGGGATCATCTGGCTCAGTCTGTTGGGTCACCCAGAGCAGGTTGCACAGGAATGTATCCTGGTGGGTATTGAAAGTCTCCAGAGAAGGAGACTCCACAACCTCTCTGGGCAGCCTCTTCCAGTGCTCTGCCACCCTCACAGTGAAGAAGTTCTTCCTCACGTTGAGGTGGAACCGCCTGTGCTGTAGTTTCCATCCACTGCCCCTTGTCCTATCCCAGGGCACAAGTGAGCAGAGCCTGTCCCCTCCCTCCTGAACACCCAGCCCTCAGATTTATAGAGATTGATCAGATCCCCTCTCAGTCGTCTTCTCTCCACACTGCACAGCCCCAGGGCTCTCAGCCTCTCCTCACCAGGCAGGGCTCCAGTCCCTTCAGCATCCTTGCAGCCCTCCCTTGGACTCTCTCCAGTAGATCCCTGTCCCTCCTGAACTGGGGAGCCCAGAACTGGATGCAAGATTCCAGGTGAGGTCTCACCAGGGAAGAGTAAAGAGGGAGAAGAATCTCCCTGGACATACTGGACACACTCCTTCGAATGCACCCCAGGATATCATTGGCCTTCCTGGAAATCAGAGCTAACAATTGTGTTATGTCTGCACAAATCATTTCCTTACCATTTTAATTGACTTAAGAGTTCCACAATCACAGAATCAACCAAGTTAAAACAGACCTCAGAGATCAAGTCCAACCTATTACCTAACACCTCCTGACAACTAAACCATGGCTCCAAGTGCTACATCCAAGCCTTTGTTGAACACCTCCAGGGTAGGTGACTCCACCACCTCCCTGGGGAGCACATTCCCATGGCCAAATACCCTTTCTGGGAAGAACTTTCTCCTCACTCGAGCCTAAACCTCCCCAGGCACTGCTTGAGACTGTGTCCTCTTGTTCTGGTGCTGGTTGCCTGGGAGAAGAGACCAACACCCACCTGGCTACAACCTCCCTTCAGGTAGTTATAGAGAGCAATAAGGTCTCCCCTGAGCCTCCTCTTCTCCAGGCTAAACCACCACAGCTCCCTCAGCATATCCTCAAAGGGGAGCTCAAGACCCCTCCTCTGCCTCCTTGCCCTTCTCTGGACACATTCAAGTATCTCAATGTCCTTCTTTAATTGAGAGGAATGGGACACAGGACTCAAGCTGTGACCTAAGCAGTGCTGAGCACAGGGCAGAATGACTTCCCTGCTCCTGCTGGCCACACTATTCCTGATGCAGGCCAGGATGTCATCGGCCTTCTTGGCCACCCGGGCACACTGCTGGCTCATGTTCAGAATCCACCTTTACAAACCTATTTGATGTTGTAAGTAGACAATAACTTCAACAGCAAAACCAGCAAAAGCCTTGTCTTGTAGAAGAGCACTGCTAACTTTGCAATCTTCCTTACTTGGTGAAGCGGATTTCCAGGTGGGATGTCAAATATTCCCTGGGGGTAAAGGTGTGCTCCCAAACCACCATGTTGGGGACGTAATTGATGGAGAAGCAGAGCTCAGAAAGTGCAGTGTGCAGCTTGTCCAGGCTTTAAGAACAGGCAAGAAGAAAGGAAGAAAAAAAAACAAAACAAAGACAAAAGCACATGTAACATAAGTGTGTATTAGCATGGGAAGCACGCGCTGGGTGGATGATGCTTCAAAAACAGGGAGAGCTCTAACTCTTCATTATCTCTTTCCACTTCGAGATGCTTTTCTAGCTTGATTAAAACAGTATTTTGGGTAAGAACACATCCTACAACTGCATCTGCATCACACAGTGACTTCACACACACACACACACCTACACATCCATAAATATTAACATCATAGAACCACAGAAACATTCAGGTTGCATAAGACCCTCAGGATCACCAAGTCTAACCCAGAGCCCTACTCTACAAGGATCACCCCTAAACCACAGCCCCAAGCACCACAGCTAAAACACCCTGAAACACATCCAGCCTTAGGGACTCCACCACCTCCCTGGGCAGCACATTCCAAAGCCTAACCACAGTACCACAGTATCACAGTATAACCAAGGTTGGAAGAGACCCCAAGGATCATCAAGTCCAACCTGTCCCAACAGACCTCACAACTAGACCATGGCACTAAGTGCCACGTCCAATCTCCCCTTGATGGGAAAAAATTCTTCCTCCTGTCCAGTCTGAACCTGCCCTGCTGCAGCTTGAGGCTCTTCCCTCTTATTCTATCTATTTTTAACTCAAGAAGAGCAGTCTGTTAAGGTGCTTTTTTTCCCCTCCAAATTGAACTAAGCAAGACAAGTAATGTTTGCTACCAACCAGCACTAAAAACCTACACATATTGGGGAAGAGTATCCTAAGCTACAAGGAAGTTCTTTTCCCTTAACTCCTCTAATCTTTACAGTTCTCTAGAGTTTGATTGCTGCAACTGTAGCAAAACCACTTCCCTTTCAGCATTGTGTGTGTGTGTTTTGGCATTCCTACCCACAACACTAAACATTTATTGTTTCCTTTCTTAGCCTCCTTCCTCTTTATACTTTTATCACAGAATGGTTTGGGTTTGCAGGGAGCTCAAAAGGTCATCCAGTCCAACACCCTCTGCAGTCAGCAGAGACATCCCCAACTAGATCAGGTTGCCTAGAGCCCTTTCCAGCCTCACCTTGAATATCTCCAGGGATGGGGCCTCAACCACAACCTTGAGCAAACTGTTCCAGTGTTCCACCACCCTCCTGGTGCAGAACTTGTTCCTAACATCCAATCTCAATCTGCTCTGCTCTAGTTTGAAGCCATTACCTCTGGTCCTGTTGCTGCAGGCCTTTGCAAACAGTCTCTCTGCAGCCATCTTGCAGGCCCCCTTCAGGTATTGGAAGGTCACCATTAGGTCTCCCTGGAGCCTTACCACTCTCCGACCATGTTCTCTGATCTCTCTGAACAATTGCCTTCTACCTTTTCTTCCCCATCTTCTCACACATCCCAAAAGTGTATTTTTAAATCTTTCCTCTTATCTCTCTCAGGTTTTGGGGCTTTTTTCCTTGTCACTGATTTGCTGGGGTTTTCATTTTTTCTGTAGCCACTAACAAGCAAACCATCGCCAGCTGGTACAGGCACTGGAGCCACAAATCCACCCCAGCAGCCAGCAAACTGCCTTTTGGCAACCAGAACTTCCATCCCAAACTGTACTTCACCCAGTTAACACCCAGTGTTGAAACAAGGCAGAATTGAAGATGCCATCCACTTGTTGGAATTCCTCAAGTCCCATGACTACACAGGAAACCTGATACAGTGTGCACAGGGATCCTTTCTGCTCAGGAATGGAAACAGTTGAGAGGATAAATTCAAGAGGCACATCTTCCTGTTCTCTACATAATGAAATTCAGACTCTCATACAAGCTTGGGAAGCATCATATGCTCCCCAACTACAAAGCTGTCATATTTACAATCAGTACAACTCAGTCAAACTAAGCAGGAAGCATTCAACATGTGAAGCATTCAATATGTGAAACATTCATGTTTTGACTTCAAGGTGAAAGAGAAGAGAAGAGGAGGCTTACTTTGTCACAACCAATCTGTTTTTCCTCATGCTTTCCACTCCTGGTTTCTCCCTTTCAGGTTCTCCTTTCTTTCCAGTTTGTTTTTTTGACTTCTTGTTCACTGCTTGACTGATGGTTTTGGCACAATGCTTTGGCAGCAACTAGCAAACAGAAAGAAGCAGCCCCCTCCAACTTAAAATCCAACTTTTGAGCAACTGTGAGATGCAAAATAAGCTTCTGGTCCGGGTGGAGGCTTCATCACACAAGCAACACATTGGTAACTAACTATACAACTCTAATCTGAGTCTTCCTTAAATCAACTTTCATTCTATAAACAGAAAACCTCCCCAGAAATTGAGAGGGGGTAAAAGTGAACAGGAAACAGAGCCATAAAAGTTCAGAAAGCTGAAGAGAAGCAATTAAACTAGAAACAGGCTCACAGGGTGTTAGGGGTTGGAAGGGACCTCAGAAGATCATCAAGTCCAAGTCCCCTGCCAGATTAGGGCCTTGGATCCAGCACAGGTCACACAGGAACACATCCAGACAGGGCTGGAAAGGCTCCAGAGAAGAAGAATCCACAACCTCTCTGGGCAGTCTGTTCCAGTGCTCCGTCACCCTCACAGTGAAGAAGTTCCTCCTCATGTTGAGGTGGAACCTCCTCTGCTGTAGTTTCCATCCATGGCCCCTTGTCCTATCCCATGGCACAAGTGAGCAGAGTCTGTTCCTGTCCCTGTCCCTTCCTTCCTGACCCCCAGCCCTCAGATATTGATAGACATTGATCAGATCCCATCTCAGTATTCTCCTCTCCACACTAAACAGCCCCAGGGCTCTCAGCCTCTCCTCACCAGGCAGTGCTCCAGTCCCTTCAGCATCCTTGCAGTCCTCCCTTGGCTCTCTCCAGCAGATCCCTGTCCCTCTTGAACTGGGGAGCCCAGAATTGGATGCAATATTCCAATGGGGCCTCACCAGGAGAGAATAGAGGGGAAGGAGAACCGCTCTGAATCTGCTGGACACACTCCTCCTAATGCACCCCAAGATGCTATTGGCCTTCTTGGTCACCAGGGCACATTGCTGTCCCATGCACAACTTGTTGTCCACCAGACAGGAGCACACTCACCTGGTCACTCAGTGTACACTGTTCTGTGCAAATGTCTGTGATAAGATTTCGAGCCTGCTTAGCCATCTCATCCAGGAACATGTTACACAGGGAAAGGCTACGATCTCCAATGTGATGTCTCTGTCAGACAAAAGAAAGGAAGCCTGAATTTTCAGCTTCTCATTACTCCTACAACATTCACAAAAATCATACAAAAGTAGGCTATGAGAAATTAATTTGCTAGTCCTCAATAATCCCAGCTCCAGGATTGTCTTTATTTTTGATATTCATTTCTTTTTGCTAAGCAACCTGAACCATTCATTCTCCCAAGTCCCTGCTCTGGCTTGTTCTCATCAAAACCATTTTGCTCAATGCATTTAGCAAAACCTTTTCTGTAAAAGGTGGTAAAACCCTTTCAAAATGCTTTAAAAAGAAAAAAGAGAAAAGTAGTTTTTCCATGTTTAATTTGGATCCAGTTTTATTTGTGGCACATCCAATACTGAGGATTTCTGTGAATTGCCTCTTCATTCATGTGCACCAGTCGTAAAGCTATGAGAGAAAGAGCCTGCAACTCAAGCTATAGAGAAAGCAGTGTCCCTCATACCACTGGAAAAGAGTAAATAAGGAAGCCCTGCTGCATTAATTTCTGGATTCATTGCCTTTGTCACTGGATGTGCACAAGCACAGCCTCTGTCTCACTGAAAACCCTTCTTTCACCACTTGTGTTTGCTTTCCAGCAGCCACACTGCCACACATTGTACACAGCACAGCCAAGGTTATTTTTCCCAAATGATAACAGTTACCAAGCCACACAATCCAGATACTGAATTCCAAGCTCTGCTGGCTGTGGCACAATGTGCTGAATTCACAGTGGACTTTGGCTACTGATTCCTTACTGTTACTGTAATTGTTGTCAAAGACATCTCTTGTCCTGAAGGGAAGCTTGCACAGAATGTTAGGGGCTGGGAGAGACCTCAAAAGCTCATCCAGTGCCAGAGCAGGGTCACCTAGAGCAGGTCACACAGGAACACATCCAGGTGGGTCTTGAATATCTCCAGAGAAGGAGACTCCACAACCCCCTGGGCAACCTGTTCCAGCGTTCTGTCACCCTCACAGTGAAAGAATTCTTCCTCCTGGTTCCCATGGAACTTCCTATGCCTCAACTTCCACCCATTTCCAAGGAACTTCTGAGTGGTCAGCTAGCACCAACAGGAGTTTGCAGCTGTTTAAAGCAAAGTATACAGGGAAAACAGAGATATAGACACTGAGATGATGTTTAGCAGAAGAGGATTTAATGCTTAAATAGGAAGACTCTGTGTTGTGTATGTTGCCATAGATCTCATTCATCCAGTTGCTTCAGATGGACACTATTAAGAACGAGGTCACTTTTATCAGCACTACTCAAAAACAGCCAAGTAAACCCCCAGAGTAATTCTGAAGTCAATGGACACACAGGGAACTTACTGAAAGATATACTTCATTCCAACATAGATAGAAAGAATTCCCTCAGAACCAAGCCACTGCCTTTAACAATGAGGCCATTTCTTCATGCAACATTTGGCATTTCCCATTTCTATTTCTAACCTGACAGGTCTTGCACACCCTGGTTGTTACCACCACAAATGCCTGCATTAGGCCATGTGTCACTTAGGATTTGCTTGGCTGTTTGAAAATCTTACTCAATAAATATTACTGATGACAAGCCATACAGAATCAGAAGCTCACAGGTTGGAAGGGACCACTGGAGATTGAGTCCAACCCTCCTGCCAGAGCAGGACCATAGTATCCAGTGCAAGTCACACAGGAATGTGTCCAGATGGGTCTTGAAAGTCTCCAGAAAAGGAGACTCCACAACCTCTCTGGGCAGCCTGCTCCAGTGCTCTGTCACCTTCATAGTGAAGAAGTTCCTCCTCATGTTGAGGTGGAACCTCCTCTGCTGTAGTTTCCATCTATTGCCCCTTGTCCTATCCTAGGGCACAAGTGAGCAGAGGCTGTCCTTGTCCCTTCCTTCTTCACACCCAGCCCTTAGATATTTAGACATTGATCAGATCCCTTCTCAGTCTTCTCTCCAGACTAAACAGCCCCAGGGCTCTCAGCCTCTCCTCACCAGGCAGTCCTCCAGTCCTTTCAGCATCCTTGCAGCCCTCCCTTGGACTCTCTCCAGCAGATCCCTGTCCCTCCTGAACTGGGGAGCCCAGAACTGGATGCAATATTCCAGGTGAGGCCTCACCAGGAGAGAATAGAGGGGGAGGAGAACCTCCCTGGATCTGCTGGACACACTCCTCTTAATGCACCCTAGAAGTCTCAACTTCCTGTTTCCTTTTCCTATCAAGGAGTTTATGAAACACTTGGAAAAAAACAAACAAACAAACATACCCTGTTGCTTAGTAAGTTTTAAAATGCATAAGATTTATTAGCATTGAAGTCTGAATGGCCCCAGAAGAAGAGTCATCTAACCTCTGTACCTTCTTGTAAACTCTCTTTAAAGTGAAGATAAATCATGCTTTGTCACTTCTGGAAAGGATTCTGAGATCTATAGGTAAAGAATCACCAAGGAAGGGATATCATTGGTTTACTTCCCTTGTTACCATCCTTGTCCCTTGCATCTTACACTGCGCTACGACCTTCCTGCAGTATGCAGCTCTAATCCCCTCTGCTTTAAATGAGAGATGAAGACAACCAAGAAAATGTATTCTGAAATTACCTCTTCTGGGCACAGTTCATGGGTACAGCTCATAAAATGGGTACAAAGCAGTGGGAATGCAATTGAGTATCTTGACTGAGAGGGAAGCTCCAAACACTGCTGAAACATCTTCTCAAAAGCACGACTATAAAAACTGATCAGAGAAGAGACATTTAGATGGAACACAAACATAAGTTTGCTGTAAATAAAGCTGCTTCACACCAACCAAACATGCTGTTAAGTGTCAGATCTGTAATTAGAATGTATACTAAAAACTGCAGCATGCTTTCAAAGAAGCTTGCTTTCTGCATTAAACCCCTAAGTAATTTATTAGCATTTAGGCAAAAGCTGAAAATGATCCCAGACACATTATATGACTGCTTAAAGAACCTCTGATAGATCCTTCTCAGTAACCTTTATCAAACTAATTCTGATGGAACCCAGAAATTCTAATGCTTCTCCCACTGCCCCACCATATCTTCCCACTAACTTTCTCTATTTACTTGCAAGGGCAAACCAAACAAGGAACAGCGAAAAGCTTCCACAGTAACATACCAGAATATAGAAAGATCTGAGGTTTCCACCAACATCTCCACCAAAGAATCTACCATTTTTGTGTGGAAAATGATTGTGTTCATCATTTTTCCTAGTTCTCTGTGGTCTGCAAGACCCAGTGAAGCTTTAGAAACACTGGTGTAGGCCTGGAAAAACAAGGGAGAAGTAAATTATTATACCTAGAGATGCTGGTTTTGCCAATTCCATTGCTACCACCCAATGCAATTGGTAAATGCTATGCATAGAACACTTAAAAGAACATGGGTAGGCTTAAAAGGGTCTGCTTAAAAGAAGCAGGTAGGCTATTCTGTCTTAACACTACAGCTTAAGGAAGGCAAACTGCCTTTCAAAGGAGTCCCCAAATGGCACTCGAATATGACATCAATTCACAGATAGACTGGAGAACAAATCAGGTTCTGGAAAGCAGGAGAAAGAGTGTTTTGAACGTACAGATACATGTCTCTCTCATCTAGAGACAAGTGATTGACAGACTGCACAGTGCTCCTCCTTTAGCAAGTAAATTCAAGATACTGTGACTGGATGGGCATAGCAGTGATCACACAATCACAAAACATTAGGGGGTGGAAGGAACCTCATAAGATCATCCAGTCCAACCCCCTGCCAGGGCAGGATCACCTAGGGTAGGTCACACAGGAACACATCCAGGTCACATCCAGAAAGAAGACTCCACCACCTCTCTGGGCAGCCTGCTCCAGTGCTCTGGTACTCTTGCAGTGATTTTTCCTTATGTTCACATGGAACCTTCTATGCTCCAGCTTGCACCCATTGCCCTTTGTCCTATCATTGGGCATCCCCCAGCAGAGCCTGGCTCCAGCCTCTGGGCACTCACCCTCCACATCTTTATCAATATGAATGAGGGTCACCTCTCAGGCTCCTCCTCTCCAAGCTCCAGAGCCCTCAGCTCCCTCAGGCTCTCCTCGAGAGAAGATGTTCCACTCCCCTAATCATCTTCGTGGCTCTGTGCTGGACTTTAAGCAGTTCCCTGAGGTCCTTCTTGAACTGAGGGGCCCAGAAACGGACACAATATTCCAGATGTGGCCTCACCAGGGCAGGGTAGAGGGGCAGGAGAACCTCAGCCGACCTACTCACCACTCCCCTTCTAACACATCCCAGGATGCCATTGGCCTTCTTGGCCACTAGGGCACGTTGCTGATCTGCCTGAATGCTAGTTTCTCACTGAACATTCTCCACCTTCCCTTGGCTGGGCAGGCTCAATCACATTCTGCACAGCACAGCTGCCAGTAAACTGCTCATCCTAACACAATCTATTTCTGATGTGTTAGAAACACCTCAAAGAACAATTGGCAAGAAGCAGGCAACGCAAACAAAGCTACCTCAAAATACAGCAAACAATTTGCTTCAGGATGTGTTTGATTTTAAGAGAGTTAAGCTATTTTTAGCTACCCTGTCAGAGCCATTTGCAGCCTGAGAGCAATCTAGAAAAGCAGTAATTTATTACCCATTTTGGATTTCACTTAGTGAAGTATCACACAAAGTTATTACCTGCAATCGAAACCAATCTAATCTCATTCCTCTGAAGTCAAACACCTCTCCATCTTCAACTGCATCAGAGAAAACAAACAAACAAACAACAAATCAGGACATAAACTCTTTAGGAAAACAACTACAAATTCAGCCATACTATGTCACACCTTCTAAATCCCCCACCCACCCCCAAAGTGCTCAAGGATTACTTGGGTACTGAAGAGTTCATGCTTTTACTTAAGAATATCAATCCAGCAGAGCCACACTGACAGGAAGTAAAACACCCAGGTGACAACATGTGGAATATGCTTGCTACACTAATAGGTAGGAATTAAATTAGCCAGTTGACAACATGGGGAAAATGCTTTCTACACTAAAAGGCAGGAATTAAAACACCCAGGTGATAACATGGGGAAAATGCTTTCTACACTAAAAGGTAGGAATTAAAACACCCAGGTGATAACATGGGGAAAATGCTTTCTACACTAAAAGGTAGGAATTAAAACACCCAGGTGACAACGTGGGGAAAATGCTTTCTGCATGAAAAGGTAGGAATTAAAACACCCAGGTGACAACATGTGGAATATGCTTTCTACATGAAAAGTGAAGGTTACTTCCCAATAGCACTCTTCAAAAGCTCTATCTGTACAGAGCTGCCCTGAAAGCCCCTGGGACACCCAAGACAAAAGAGATGCCATGATGAAAGAGGAATAAGGAAACCAATTGAATTTCTGCAGGTAACCTGCAGGTTACACCACAAAAAGTGGTGCAGCTTTCCAGAGACACCTGCCATTCTGTTTACCATTTCCCCTGAATTTCATCTCAGCTTACCTTGCTTCACACTTAGTGAAGTCATTGTGTTTACAAAAGAGGACATGATGATTGATTCATCTTCTGGGCACACTGAAAGATTCTAAAAGAGATGTTGTTGCAATTATCATCATCATCATCATTATATCACAACTGGGTCATGAAACCATATCAACAACCATGCCAAATTTATCAGCCATATTCTGCAATGTACACGAATTTCCACGAGGTAACTTGATCGATGCAGTAATTCAAAGAACACCATTTAACTCCTTTCACATTTTAATACATGGCTGGTGACAAATACCTAAGAAAAGCTTGCTTCCAAACCAGCATCTGCAAAAACAAGGCAAGAAGGCCAATGACATCCTGCCATGCATCAGAAATACTGCAGCCAGCAGGTGCAGGGAAGTCATTCTGCCCTGTGCTCAGCACTGGTTAGGTCACACCTTAAGGACTTTGTCCAGTTCTTCTCAATTAAAGAAGGACATTGAGATAGTTGAACATGTCCAGAGAAGGGCAATGAGGCTGGTGAGCACAGCACTGTGAGGACAGGCTGAGGGAGCTGAGGATGTTAGTCTGGAGAAAAGGAAGCTCAGGGGAGACCTTTTTGCTCTCTATAACTACCTGAAGGGAGGTTGTAGCCAGGTGGGGGTTGGTCTCTTCTCCCAGGCAACCAGCACCAGAACAAGAGGACACAGTCTCAAGCTGTACCATGGGAAGTTTAGGCTTGAGGTGAAGAGAAAGTTCTTCCCAGAATGAGTAATTGGCCACTGGAATGTGCTGCCCAGGGAGGTGGTGGAGTCACCTACCCTGGAGTTGTTCAAAACAGGACTGGATGTGGCACTTGGAGCCATGGTTTAGTTGTCAGGAGGCGTTAGGTAATACTTGATGATCTCTGAGGTCTTTTCCAAACTGGTTGATTCTGTGAAATGTGCCCATGCATTTTCAGGCTGTACACCAAACAATTTCCTGTTAGGCATCAGGCACCTTTCCTGACCTCCGCAGGCAGCTGCTCTGCCTGCAAAATAAACCGGCCATGGCAGGATAGAGCTTTGGGGTACAAACTCAAGCCAAGGCTGAGCAGTTGACCTATTCACAAAACGTGAGCTCCATCTGGTGGTCACCAGGGAATAAAACCAAAGCACATCGCCTCTGGTTCCCTTCTCAGGAAGAATAAAATAGAATTAGAAATAAATTAGAATTAACCAGGTTGAAATAGATCTTTGAGATCGAGTCCAACCTGTCACCCAACACCATCTAATCAACTAAACCATGGCACAGTATCACAGTATTACTAAGGTTGGAAGAGACCTCGAAGATCATTGAGTCCAACCTCACGACTAGACTCGCGACCCCTGGTTTACAAAATCAGTGCCCTAACCACTGAGCTATGGAGCTCAAGCACCCCATCCAGTCTCTTCCTAAACACCTCCAGGGATGGTGACTCCACCACCTCCCTGGGCAGCACATTCCAATGGCCAATCTCTTTCTATGAAGAACTTCCTAACATCCAGCCTAAACCTCCCCTGGCACAGCTTGAAATTGTGTCCTCTTGTTCTGGTGCTGGCTGACTGGGAGAAGAGACCAACCCCCACCTGCCTACAACCTCCCTTCAGGGAGTTGTAGACAGCAAGAAGGTCTCCCCTGAGCCTCCTCTTCTCCAGGCTAAACCACCCCAGCTCCCTCAGCTGCTCCTTAGAAGATTTGTGCTCCAAACCCCTCCCCAGCTTTGTTGCCCTTCTGTGGAGATCTTCCAGCAAGTCAACATCTTTCCTAAACTGAGGAGCCCAGAACTGGACACAGGACTCAAGGTGTGGCCTAACCAGTGCTGAGCACAGGGCAAAGTAACTTCCCTGCTGCTGCTGGCCACACTCTTCCTGATCCAGGCCAGGATGCCATTGGCCTTCTTGGCCACCTGGGCACACTGCTGGCTCATGTTCAGCCTACTACTGTCCAGCACCCCCAGGTCCCTTTCTGCCTGGCTGTTTCTCACAACACTACTTCAGTGGCATGACCCATTTTGTTGTCTCTGTAAAACTGATTATAATGGATAGCTCTTCATAAAGCAACCAGAAGCACAATTCTACATCTCAGAATTGAATAGTAAGTGAATTTGGCCTGTTCATAGTGTTCAAAAACCATGAGCCAAGATCACAGGATTTCAGGATGTTAGGGGTTGGAAGAGACCTATGGAGATTCTAGAGTTCAAACCCACTGCCAGAGCAGAACCACAGAATCTAGCACAGGTCACACAGGAACAGATCCAGACAGGGCTGGAAAGTCCACAGAGGAGGAGTTCTACAACCACGCTGGGCAGCCTCTTCCAGTGCTCTGTCACCCTCACAGTAAAGCAGTTCTTCCTCCTGTTGGGGTGGAACCTCCTGTGCTGTAGTTTATATGCATTGCCCCTTGTCTTACCACAGGGCACAAGTGAGCAGAGGCTGTCCCTGTCCCTTCCTTCCTGACCCCCAGCTCTCAGATATTGATGGACATTGATCAGATCCCATCTCAGTCTTCTCCTCTCCACACTAAACAGCCCCAGGGCTCTCAGCCTCTCCTCACCAGGCAGTGCTCCAGTCCCTTCAGCATCCTTGGAGCCCTCCCTTGCACTCTCTCCAGCAGATCCCTGTCCCTCTTGAACTGGGGAGCCCATAACTGGATGCAATATTCCAATGGGGCAGAGCAGAGGGGAGCAGAACCTCCCTGGATCTTCTAGCCACACTCTTCTTAACGCCCCCAGGATCCCACTGACCTAACAATAGCACCACATTCTGACCTGGTTTTAACTACCCGGTCTTTTCAGCCAGGACTGGATTCTGTCCTTCAGAGAACAACTTCATAAAGTCATGCTGGATAAAAGGTCTGTTTTCAAAGTTTTCATTTGAGGACCCAAAGCCACACTCATGCCATACCTGAACAAGCTCATTCAGGACCACTGCATCGAAGCCAGAGAGATACTGTACGTAGTATCTCTGCATCACTGGGCCGTACTTCCGCACGTGGGCTCTCAGCTCCTCCATGTAGAAGATCAGCTCAGCTATGTGTCTAGGCAAGAAGACAAGGGAAAGCTGACAAACATAACACACACAAAAATATCAAACCCTCTGTCTAGCAGTGCATTGCTCCTCCAAAGGATTTACTTCCAGACCTTGCATTTGACAAGCCTAATAATAGAGAATTTCTGCAGGAAAACCATAGAATCACAGAATTGTCAGGGTTGGAAGGGACCTCAAGGATCAGCCAGTTCCAACCCGCCTGCCATGGCCAGGAACACCTCACACTACAGCAGCTTGCTCACAGCCACATCCAGCCTGGCCTGAAAAACCTCCAGGGATGAGGCTTCCACCACCTCCCTGAGCAACTTCTACCAGTGTCTCATCACCCTGATGGCGGAGAACTACTTCCTAACATCCAATCTCAATCTACCCACTACTAGTTTTGCACCATTCCCCCCAGTCCTATCACTCCCTGACACCCTAAGAAGTCCCTCCCCAGCTTTCCTGTAGCCCCCCAACAGATACTGGAAGGCCACAAGAAGGTGTCCTCAGAGTCTTCTCTTCTCCAGACTGATCAACCCCAGCTCTCTCAGTCTGTCTCCACAAGAGAGGAGTTCCAGCCCTCTGCTCATCCTCATGGCCCTTTTTCTGGACACCTTCCAGCACCTCCAGATCCTTCCTGGAATAGAGGCTCCAGAACTGGACACAGTGCTCCAGGGTGGGTCTCAGCAGAGTGGAGCAGAAGGGGAGAATCAGCTCCCTCAACCTGTTGGCTATGCTTCTCTTGCTGTAGCCCAGGCTCTAGTTGGCTTTCTGGGCTGCAAGTGCTCACTGCTGGCTCCTGTGGAGCTTCTCATCCACCAGCACCCCAATATTTTCTTTCCTATCATTTAAATTATTTCATATAGAGGTAAATTTCTCTGCAAAGTAAAATCCACTCAGTGAGATATCACAGGATCAGAGGATGTTAGGGGTTGGAAGGGACCTCCAAAGACCATCAAGTTCAACCTCCCTGCCAGAGCAGGGCCATAGAATCCAGCACAGGTTGCACAGGAATGCATCCAGAGGGGGCTTGAAAGCCTCCACAGAAGGAGACTCCATAACTGCTCTGGGACTCAGAGGTAAGTTAACAGGATAGCATCACAGCAATCCTCAAAGATCTGTATAACTACTCCCTTATTTTAGGAAGAACCCCTTCCATAATGCTCAGTTGGAGAAAAACCTCTCTGAAGAGGTGGTTAAGTACAACAAATACAGCTGTAATAACTGCTTGGATGTAATTTTTTTTGTTACATTCCATGAAGATGGTCAAATACTTGTACAAGGTTGTTTCAGAGAGGCTCTGGGACCTCCATCACTCCCCTAGCACCTAAATCCAGTGAAGGAAACTCAAATGCTTTCCTGCTCTAGCTCCAGAACTAGCCTTGTGATAGTCAGTTGTGTAAACTCCTGCAGTTTATACAGAGACTTCCTGTTCCATCTTGTGTTCAGTAACCCTGAGAACGACTCCAAGACCACTAGTGGCCTTCTGGCTATCTGTAATCCCATTTCTCCCTTTTACCTGCTCTGATGACACTAAGGGTGTATCACACAAACAAATCTTACCTCCTTTAAAAGACTTTGTTACAATACAGGAGATATTTTACAAATCAACAAATTAAGTTTCCTTCCCCCACTAACACTGAAGACAAGGGGAAAAGCTTCATTTTTGCATAACCAAGGCAAACACAGAATACATTTAAGCCCAAGCTCACATCACACCAGCTTTAATAGTTCAATATTTCAAAGGATGTGAGCTTTAATTAAAAAGGGCATCCCCATCACAGCCTCTGAACTATTCCTTAACTGCTGCTACATTTAAACCCCAAGTTCTATGCCCCTGCTCTGTGAAGTGCCTTTGATTCCAGTCAAGTATTTCTATGTAATTTGTATGCTGGTGGTGTAAGAGAATAGATCTTGTCTCTCTTGATGTGAATCAACAAAGATAAAAACACCTTTTCTCCTTGCCTAGGAAATAGCTGCTAAAGGAGGAGACGGTGAGCAGATGTCACTGGATAAGGACTCTCTGGAACGTGCATAGACAAGATCATCTTTACTCATCAGCTACCCCAGAAACAGGATGGTGAAAAGGACAATGGATTCACCACCTGGACACATACCTAGAAAAGCCCTGTGACTTAAGAACTGTATAAAAAACCTGAGCAATGCCTGTTGAGAAGAAGAAAAACAGAGAAGAAAATACAAGGAGACAAAAGGACAGACACTGGAGAAAAGACACCACCCTGCAGCCTGGAAGAGCAGACCAGGAGGAACCCTTTCTCCACATCCCAAGTTCCACCTGCAGCAACTTGTGAAGCTGAAGATGCTGCTCAGAGAAGGACTTGGACTTTGGGATCTCTCCCTCCCCTCCTCCAGCAGAGGACAGCACAGCCAACAAGGATGACATCTCCTCCAAGCCAAAGAGGCAGCACCCTTCCTCCACAGACCCGAACCGTCTTGGGGGGTCTGGTAATATAATTCCTTTCCTCTTTTCTCTCCCTCTTCTCCCTCTCTATTTTTCTCCCCCCTCTCTCCCCTCTTCTGTTCCATCCACTTTATTCTGTTAATCAATAGCCTCAGGGCTGTTGAGATTTTGGGCCTCATTTGTGCCTCTGATTTCATAACACAGAAATGTTCAAAAGAACTGAGGCTCTTTCCCTCTCCGGACCAAGACAGATGGGAAGGTTAACGTTCCCCCAAGTAAAGGCCTTCCAACAGTCCCAACTTTCCCATATATACCCACATCCTTTTATCTGAAGATTGGCCTTTCCTTCAAATGGGTTTCTCCTGTGAAATTCTCTTTACTAACTACGGTCCCACCCCAGAAAGGAACATACTTGTCTATGAAATCATCTGCGCTCTTCTTCGGCATGTTATCTGCGTGGCGGAGGAGCCAAATGATTTCATCACGAGCAAAGGATAATGCCATGAACACAAAGAGGGCCTGGAAAAACAAACACACACAAAAAAAGAGTTGTTCACAAACTTACAGATATGGAATCATAGAATTACAGTATCACAGTACCACAGCTCATTAGAGGTTGGAAGGGACCTCCTGAGATCAGCAAGTCCAACCTCCCCTGCCAAAGCAACATCACCCAGAGTAGTTTGCATGGGAATATATCCAGGAAGGGTTTGAAAGTCTCCAGAGAAGGAGACTCCACAATCTCTCTGGGCAGCCTGTTCTAGGGCTGGGAAAAAAAATTCTTCAAGATCATCAAGCCCAGCCATTATTTCACCCTGCCAAGTCTGGTGCTAAACCACATCCCTTAGCATCTCTGTATCTTTTAAACACCTCCAGGCACAGAATCAGAATTCTTAGGGTTGGAAGGGACCTCAAGGATCATCCAGTTCTGATCACCCTGCCATGGGCATGGACGCCTCACGCTAGAGCAAGCTGCTCATAGCCACATCGAGCCTGGCCTTCAAAACCTCCAGGGATGCGGCTTCCACCACCTCCCTATGCAACCTCTTCCAGTCTCACCACCCATATGGGGAACAACTTCTTCCTAATATCCAAGCTTAATCTATCCATTTCTTTCTTTTTTTTTTCCCATTCCCCCCAGTCCTATCACTCCCTGACACCCTCAAAAGTCCTTCCCCAGCTTTCTCGTAGGCACACTTCAGATACTGGAAGGCCACAAGAAGGTCTGCTCAGAGTTTTCTCCTCTCCAGACTGAACAACCTTAACTCCCTCAGTCTGTCCTCATAGGAGAGGAGCTCCTCATAGCCCTTTTCTGTACACATCCCAGCACCTCCGGATATTTCTTGTAATAGAGGCTCCAGAACTGGACACAGTGCTCCAGGGTGGGTCTCAGCAGAGTGGAGCAGAAGGGGAGAATCAGCTCCCTCAACCTGTTGGCTATGCTTCTCTTGCTGTAGCCCAGGCTCTAGTTGGCTTTCTGGGCTGCAAGTGCATACTGCTGGCTCCTGTGGAGCTTCTCATCCACCAGCACCCCAATATTTTCTTTCCTATCATTTAAATTATTTTATATAGAGGTAAATTTCTCTGCAAAGTAAATTCCACTCAATGAGATATCACAGGATCAGAGGATGTTAGGGGTTGGAAGGGACCTTCAAAGACCATCAAGTTCAACCTCCCTGCCAGAGCAGGGCCATAGAATCATAGAGGCTCCAGAACTGGACACAGTGTTCCAGGTGGGGTCTCAGCAGAGTGGAGCAGAGGGGGAGAATCACCTCCCTCAACCTGCTGGCTACGCTTCTCTTGATTTCACCACCTCCCTGGGCCACCTGTTCCAGTGTCTGACAACCCTTTCAGTTAGGAAGTTTCTCCCAATAACCAATCTAAACCTCCCCTGTTTGTGCACATTAAGAGTCAACATGTCTCTAAAATCCAAGAGCCTTAAAACCCCTCTCGGAGTGAAGTGTGCGGTTTTCCCCCTGAGCTCCTCCTGAACTGTCTGATGGCGACTGAATACCACGCTGCCAAGATTCCACAAACGCAGAAGATGAGCCCCACAGTTACCTTGGGGCCCAGCAGGCCTGGTTGGTCAGACAGGACAGTGGCCAGTTCTTTGAGGGCAGAACGGAGAAACTTGCGTCTTTCTCTGTGCATCGAACCTCTGCATCCAAAGAGCAAAGCAAGGAATCATCCACTCCGCAAACCACCAAACCTTTGAGTTGTCCTAACATTTAAGCCCAAGCTCACGTCATAGCAGCTTGAAGAGTTCAAAGGATGTGAGGTTTACTTGAAATGGGCATCCCCATCACACACTCTGTATGTTCCTTAACTACTGTTACATTTAAACCCCAAGTTCTGTGCCCCTGCTCTGTGAAGTGCCTTTGACTCCAGTAAAATGTTTCTATGTGATTTGCATTTGTAAGTAATTGTGGTGGGTTGAAAATTCTCTGCCCCCCCCCCAGCCATTAAATTTGCTAGACCAGCTCAGCTGGAAGCAAATGAAATCTGTATTTACCAGCAAAACTACAATCTACAATGGAATGCAGTGAGTATGTACAAAGTACCCAGAATTTACAATAATTAGAGGGATTTACAATTGATAAACAGCACAAGAACCCCTCCTGGCCAAGGAGCAGGGGAAGCTACCAGCTTCACCCTCTCTGCCTCCCCCTTACCCCACTATACAAAAGGGACAAGAGACAGAAGCAGGTAAGTTAACACAACAAAAGCAGTACAGCCAAGGTCAAGAAGCAGCAAGTTAGTATCTCCCAGATGAAGGAAGCAAGAGAGATATTGTTTTGGTACAACTAGTTTAAGTCCCTTATATCTTCCAATGGGATTGTTTAGAACTACCATTATTTTCCTTTTTACACCCAATAGTGATTGATTTACATTTTACTACTTCCCGTTCAAGATCTCCAAAAAAATTTTAAAGGCATAGCCTAGAACTCCCACAGTAATTGAGACAAAAAGAAACTGTAGAATTAAGTGACTGCTTCCATCCTGATAATCTGAAAAAGAATCTAACACTTGGGAAGTTAAAGTCATCACAGAATTGTCAGGGTTGGAAGGGACCTCAAGGATCATCCAGCTCCAACCCTCCTGCCATTGGCAGGGACACTTCACACTACAGCAGCTTGCTCACAGCCACATCCAGCCTAGCCTGAAAAACCTCCAGGGATGATCATAGAATCATAGAATCAATCAGGTTGGAAAAGACCTCAGAGATCATCAAGTCCAGCCTGTTGACTAACAGAATCACAGAGCACATGATGCTTCCACCACCCCCCAGGCAACCTCTTCCAGTCTCTCACCACCCTCATGGGGAACAACTTCGTCCTAACATCCCATCTGACTCTTCCCACTTCTAGTCTTGCTCCATTCCCCCCAGTCCTATCACTCCCTGACACCCTCAAAAGTCCCTCCCCAGCTTTCCTGCAGCCCCCTTCAGATCCAGGAAGGCCACAAGGAGGTCTTTTCATGGCATTAAGCACATCCAGATTGAAAAGACCAATCAGTACACAACCTCCTTTGAAAACACAGAACTAAAATCAGCATTCAACAAATCCTGTCAGAAAACCAAGACTGAAATGTGTCAGGACAGCTTTGTAAGGCACTCACGCATGGGAGACAGCAGCTTCTTTACACTCTCTGATGTCATTGATGCGCTTGTTGTAGCTGCAAGGGAGGAAGAACAAGCCAGTAAGTATCTGAGCAGGACTTGAGAGGAGATGCAGGATACAGCAAAAAGCTCTCACAGCTTAGGTCTCCCATTCCAGAATGTGGTGGGTTGAAATTCCACCCCCTTCCCTCCCCCAACATTAACTTTGCCAGGTCAGCTCAGCTGGAAGCAAATGAAAGCTGTATTTACAAGCAGAACCACAGCCCACAATGGAATGCAATGGATATGTACAAAATACACAGGAGTTACAATATTGACAGGGATTTACAATTAATAAACAGCACGAGGACCTCCCCTGGCCAAAGACCAGGGGAAACTACTAGCTTCTCCTTCCCTGCCTACACAGACCCCCTGTACAAAAGGGAGAAGATAAAGGAGCACAGAAAGCTGCTGTTACACTTAACCAAAACAATGCAGCCAAAGTCAAGCAGAAGCAAGTTAGTATCCCTCCAGAGCAAAGAAGCAAGAAGAGAGAATTGTTTTGGTGCAACCAGTTTAAGTTCCTAATCTCTCCAATGGGATTCTTTAGAATTGTCTTTGTTTTCCTTTTCACACCCAATAGTGATATATTTACCTTTTACTGCTTTTCTGCTCAAGATCTGTGAAACTCTTTAAAGGTATAGCCTAGAAGTACCACACAGAAAACAGCAGTTCAAAGAACTCCAAACTCATCCAGTCCAACCCTCGAGCCAGTGCTGAAGGGTCAGCACTACACTGTGTCCCTAACTGCCAGGTCCACACACTGCTTAAACACCTCTAGGGATGGTGACCCCAGCACTGCCCTGGACAGACCATTCCAGTGTTGGAGAACCCTCTCGGGGAAGAAGTAATTAGTGCTCAACGCCAAAACCGGCAACCCAAACAGAAAAACCACCCTGTGTAGAAATGCTGCTGGTGTTCACCGACAGGGGTCCCAACACTGCTGAGTATCATAGTATCAGTCAGGGTTGGAAGGGACCACAAGGATCATCTAGTTCCAACCCCTGCCATGGGCAGGGACACCCCACACTAGATCAGGCTGGCCAGAGCCTTGTCCAGCCTGGGCTTAAACACCTCCAGGGACGGGGCCTCAACCACCTCCCTGGATAACCCATTCCAGGGCTTCACCACTCTCATGGGGAAGAGCTTCGTCCTCACCTCCAGCCTGAATCTCCCCATTTCCAGCTTCATTCCATTGCCCCTAGTCCTATCACTACCTGATAGCCTGAGAAGTCCCTCCCCAGCTTTCTTGTAGCCCCCTTCAGATACTGGAAGGCCACAATGAGGTCACCTGGGAGCCTTCTCTTCTCCAGATTGAACAGCCCCAACTCCTTCAGTCTGTCCTCACAGGAGAGGTGCTCCAGCCCTCTGATCATCCTCGTGGCCCTTCTCTGGACACCTTCCAGCACCTCCACATCCCTCCTGTAACAGGGCTCCAGAACTGGAGGCAGTACTCCAGGTGGGGTCTCACCAGAGCTGAGTAGAGGGGGAGAATCACCTCCCTTGCCCTGCTGGCCACACTTCTCCTGATGCAGCCCAGGATCTGATTGGCTTTCTGGGCTGCAAGTGCACATTGAGAGCTCATGTTGAGCTTCTCGTCCACCAGCACCCCCAAGTTTCTCTCCTGAGGGCTGGTCTCCAGCCAGTCACTACCCAGCCTGGATTTGTGCCTGGGTTTTCAGACGATACACTGCAGAACCAGTGGGAGACAGATCCAGCTTTTCAAGCAAACTCTACATTTGTGACATCACTGCTATTCACTAGGTTAAGATTTGGGGGTGAGATCATTGCTTTTAACTTTTGCCATTTTAGAGACTGATTCACCAGACCCTTTCAGAAAGGAGATTAAAATAAATGGCAGGAGATGGTTATGAAACCAGGCTGCAGAAAGCTATACATTACAGAAACAATCACAGGATCAGAGGATGTTAGGGGTTGGAAGGGACCTCTGGAGATCTCTGAGCCCAACCCCCTGCCAGAGCACAATCTCAGAATCCAGCACAGGTTGCACAGGAACACATCCAGACAGGGCTGGAAAGGCTCCAGAGAAGGAGACTCCACAACCTCTCTGGGCAGCCTCTTCCAGTGCTCTGCCACCCTCACAGTGAAGAAGCTCCTCCTCATGTTGAGGTGGAACCTCCTGTGCTGTATTTTCAATCCAGTGCCCCTTGTCCTATCCCAGGATGCAAGTCAGCAGAGCCTGTCCCTGTCCCTTCCTTCCTGACCCCAAGCCCTCAGATATGTACACACATCGATCAGTCTTCTCCTCTCCACACTAAACAGCCCCAGGGCTCTCAACCTCTCCTCACCAGGCAGTGCTCCAGACCCTTCAGCATCCTTGGAGCCCTCCCTTGGACTCTCTCCAGCAGATCCCTGACTTTCTTAAACTAGGGAGCCCCGAACTGGATGCAACATCCCAGGTGAGGGCAGGGCAGAGTAAAGTGGGAGGAGAACCTCCCTGGATCTGCTGGGGGAGAGGAGAGGGGAGGGAGGAGGAGAGGGGAGGAGAGGGGAGGAGAGGGGGGAGGGAGGGGAGGGGAGGGAGGAGAGGGGAGGAGAGAGGGGAGGAGAGGGGAGGAGAGGGGAGGAGAGGGGAGGGAGGGGGAGGGGAGGGAGAGGAGAGGGGGAGAGGGGAGGAGAGGGGAGAGGGGAGGAGAGGGAGGAGAGGGAGGAGAGGGGAGGAGAGGGGAGGAGAGAGGGGGGAGGGGAGGGAGGGGAGGGGAGGAGAGGGGAGGAGAGGGGAGGAGAGGGAGAGGAGAGGGAGGAGAGGGGAGGAGAGGGGAGGGAGGAGAGGGGAGGAGAGGGGAGGAGAGGGGAGGAGAGGGGAGGAGAGGGGAGGGAGGGGAGGAGAGGGGAGGAGAGGGGAGGAGAGGGGGGGAGGGGAGAGAGGGAGGAGAGGGGAGGGGGGAGAGGGGAGGAGAGGGAGGGGAGGAGGGGAGGAGAGGGGGGAGGAGAGGGAGGGAGGGGAGAGGGGAGGAGAGGGGAGGAGAGGGGAGGAGGGGAGGAGGAGAGGGGAGGAGAGAGGGGAGGAGAGGGGAGGGAGGGAGAGGGGAGGAGAGGGGGGGAGAGGGGGAGAGGAGAGGGGAGGGGAGGGGAGGGGAGAGGGGAGGGAGGGGAGAGGGGAGGAGAGGGAGGAGAGGGAGGAGAGGGGAGAGAGGGGAGGGGAGGAGAGGGGAGGAGAGGGAGGAGAGGGGAGGAGAGGGGAGGAGGGAGGGGAGGAGAGAGGGAGGGGGAGGGGGGGAGGAGAGGGGAGGAGAGGGGAGGAGAGGGGAGGGAGGGGAGGAGAGAGGAGGAGGAGAGGGGAGGAGAGGGGAGGAGAGTTCAAGGAATGCTACATTTTAGGGGAAGTTCTGAAAGGAGTTCTGAGAAAGAGGATGAAACCTTACCCTCGTATGTTTACAAACAAGTCTTCTGCAGCTTTGTGAATGTGGAATACTTCATCTCGAAACAGAGCCAAGCAAGAGCTGCTTTGAAGTGCAAGTTTCCAAAGGTTCAAAGCTGTAGCGTCGCTGTTTAGGATTCCATGGCACAAAATAAACCCAACTTCAAAAGTTCATGTTGGTGTGTGTCACAAACCAGGTGCATAAAAGACAGCAAGAGAAGACTGAGATTATTAAGTATTTTCTCCTAAACAGTTCAGATAGTTCATTAATAGTCTGTTAGAGGGATAACATTGTTTTATATCTGAAAAAAAAATAATAATCATTATCTACCACTGTTCACAGAATTGTTTGGGCTGGAAAAGACCTCCGAGATCATCAGGTGCAGCCTATGACCTAACACCACCATGTCAGCTAAACCATGTCACCAAGTGCCACAGCCAAGCTTTTCTTCAAGACCTCCAGGGATGGCAACTCCACCACCTCCCTGGGCAGTCCACCCCAGTGCCTAATCAGCCTCTCTGTGAGGAAGTGCTTTCCAATATCCAACCTAACCCTCCCCTGGCACAGCTTCAGGCCATGCCCTCTTGTCCTGTCACTGGTTGCCTGGGAGCAGAGCCTGATCCCCACCTGCCTACAGCTTTATTTTAAGTAGTTGCAGAGAGTGATAAGGTCCCCTCTAAGTCTCTTCTTCTCCAGCCTGAACACCCCCAGCTCCCTCAGCCTCTCCTCATCAGCCTTTCCCTCCAGCCCCCTCCCCAGTCTGGTTGCTCTCTTCCAGATCTGCTCCAGCACTTCAATATCCTTTCTGAAGCAAGGGCCCAGAGCTGCACACAGTGCTGGAGGTGAGGCCTCACAGGTGCCAAGCACAGGGCAGAATTCCATCCCTGCTCCTGCTGACCACACTATTCCTGATGCAAGCCAGGATGCCGTTGGTCCTCCCTGCCTCCTCCTGGGCACACTGCTGGCTCCTGTCCAGCTGCTGTCCCCCATCCAGCTGCTGTCCCCCAGCACTGCCAGCTCCTTCTATGCTAGGCTGCTCTCCAGCCACTCATCCCCAGTCTGTAGCCTGCATGGGGTTGCTGTGGCCAAAGTGCAGGACCCTGCCTTTGGCCTTGTTGAGTCTCATCCCACTGACCTCAGCCCATTGACCCAGGGGGTGTGTTTTTGTGATATGTTTTGGTCACATGAATTCTTTAATGCTCATACTGCTCAGCTACTGTCATTAGAATTCTTTTAAGTTAAAGCTTGGAATGTGCTGCTGACAAACTCCATTCCAGCACCATATGCTGTGTCCAGTTCTGGGCCCTTCAATTGCAGAAAGGCGTTGAGATGGTGGAACATGTCCAGAGAAGGGCAAGAAGGCTGGGGAGGGGTCTGGAGCACAGCCCTGTGAGGAGAGGCTGAGGGAGCTGGGGTTGCTTAGCCTGGAGAAGAGGAGGCTCAGGGGAGACCTTCTTGCTCTCTCCAACTCCCTGAAGGGAGGTTGTAGCCAGCTGGGGGTTGGTCTCTTCTCCCAGGCAACCAGTGACAGAAGGAGAGGACACAGTCTCAAGCTGTGCCAGGGGAGGTTTAGGCTGGATGTGAGGAAGAAATTCTTCCCAGTAAGAGAGACTGGCCATTGGGATGGGCTGCCCAGGGAGGTGGTGAAGTCACCATCCCTGGCAGTGTTTAAAACCAGCCTAGATGAGGCACTCAGTGCCATGGGTTAACTGATTAGATGGTGTTGGGTGATAGGTTGGACTTGATGATCTTGGAAGTCTTTTCCAACCTGGTTGATTCTGTGATTCCCTCTTCGGTGCACACAGAAGCGTGATGCACACAAAGGAGATTTACTCAATGAATAAACCTCAAGAACCTCATCTGAGCAGAACAGCTTTTGTACAGCACAGGAAAGCAAACAGACTTTCAAATCTTATTTTTTTTCCCTACAACCAGGAGCTGTTTCAGAAGACTGTACTCACAAATGATCCATTTTTCCATTGCATCCAGGGAGAGGTATTCACACGGCATCTGTTGATAAAACAGCAAATTGCAGCCAACTGATTTGATATAAAAGACATCTCAGAAGAAAGTCTTCTTAGATAAACAAAAAAGGGGGACAAATAAAGCCTTAAATGCTGATGACTCATGGAAGACTGCTGCTGATTGCTAACAGGGCACTGCTCCATCCCTTTAGAAACCCAGGGTTGGAATAGTACATGAGCCTCCTCCATGCCCTCCAATACCTCGAACAGAAAAGTGAACATTAAGATTTCAACAAAGATTGTATTTAAGGCTCTTTAATGTATGCTATTTAAGGCTTTTGAGGTATACTAAGCACAACCTGGGAGCTGGCATGCTGTCAGTGAGATGACCACCCACATCTCACTGAGGCAGCGAATGCAAGCAGTACGTTTTAAAGGAAGCATCACTTCTGATTTCCAGTTTGTTGGCCCACAGACGTCTGGGGCAGCACACAGGATGCCTTCCTTCTAACACTGCAGAAGTTAATGTTGCTTCCCTTCACCTATTGATTATCAAATACCAGAAATGAAGGCATGAGCCTACCTCAACAGAACCTTTCATGAACGTGAGAAACCTTCTCCCCCATACTGCAGTGCTCAGTTCTCCCAACAGGCCTATTTACAGCTCTGATTAAAAGCTACATTAAAAGAAACCAACCCCCAAACATGCCCAGATGGTCTCACAGAAAAACCTGGTTCACTTTTATCACAGAACCCAAACAAAAAGGCCATACTGTGTCAGACTGTGCAGGATTGAGCATTGTACTGGGGGCACTAATGAGGCTCAGTAGTTGTGCATTTCTCCACTGGTCAGCTGAGAGATTTCTTCGAGGATAGACCATCTGGAGTGAAATCAGAGCATCTGAAAGAGACTAAAAAGGAGAGCCAATGATTTCTTTGAAGATATCACAGAATCACCAAGGTTGGAAGAGACCTCAAAGATCATCGAGTCCAACCTGTCACCACAGACCTCATGACTAAACCATGGCACCAAGTGCCACATCCAATCCCCTCTTGAACACCTCCAGGGACAGTGACTCCACCACCTCCCTGGGCAGCACATTCCAATGGCTAACAACTCTCTCTGTGAAGAACTTTCTCCTCACCTCCAGCCTAAACTTCCCCTGGCACAGCTTGAGACAGTGTCCTCCTGTTCTGGTGCTGGTTGACTGGGAGAAGAGACCAACCCCTCCTAACTACAACCACCCTTAAGGGAGTTGTAGACAGCAATGAGGTCTCCCCTGAGCCTCCTCTTCTCCAGGCTAAACCACCCCAGCTCCCTCAGCCTCTCCTCACAAGGCTGTGCTCAAGGCCTCTCCCCAGCCTCGTTGCCCTTCTCTGGACACATTCAAGTCTCTCAATGTCTTTCTTAAATTGAGGGGCCCAGAACTGGACACAGGACTCAAGGTGTGGCCTAACCAGCGCTGAGCACAGGGGCAGAATGACTTCCCTGCTCCTGCTGGCCACACTATTCTTGATGCAGGCCAGGATGCCATTGGCCTTCTTGGCCACCTGGGCACACTGCTGGCTCATGTTCAGCCTACCATCAACCAGCACTCCCAGGTCCCTTTCTGTTTGGCTGCTCTCCAGCCACTCCGACCCCAGTCTGTAGCTCTGCATGGGGTTGCTGTGGCCAAAGTGCAGCCCCTGGCACTTGGATTTGTTGAATGCCATCCTGTTGGACTCCGCCCATCTGTCCAGCTGATCGAGGTCCCTCTGCAGAGCCCTTCTGCCCTCTAACAGACCAACATCTGCTCCCAACTTGGTGTCATCTGCAAACTTACTGATGACTGACTCAATCCTCTCACCCAGATCATCAATAAAGATATTAAAGAGGATGGGCCCTAGAACCGACTCCTGGGGGCTCAGTCTTGGACAAACATTCCAAGTCCTTTACCTTATTTTGTGAACTGTGTATTGACCCTGCCAAACTTCAAGCATGAGAGCCACTCAATACTGTTTTCTCAGAGGTGCTGGTTTCTCAGCATCACTACTAACAATAATTGAAACATTTCACTGAACTAGCTCTGAAATTGAACCTGAGATTCACACCCACTGCATCAAGTTTATTTGACATATGAAAGACTAATCCAGGCTAAGGGAAATATGAAAAGAAGCAGGAGGCTCGGATTTGATTATTTTCCCCTAATTAGACTTTTAAAACTTCCAAGTTCAGAGATAGAGGCCACAAAAAAAGCCCAAACAAATAAAAACATCAGCAGGGACAACAAATCTGTAATGTACAACTCAAAGTTCTTCGGTTTTATTCATTACTTATTCAAGCATCACAATCACTGCGTTATTCTCTGTGTTATTCCCTTCTCCAGCTCTTCATTTACTATTTTTAACACCCCCACCCCCTGCTAGCAAATAATTACATGCAGCAGGAGCATCATCAAAGCAGATTAAGCTTCATCTGCATCTTCAAATCAGAATAATCTTATCTGCAGAAGTGTGGGTCTCTACTTTTCCCTGTCTTCTCCATCAATACCGGTGGTTGTACAAACTCCCAGGGAGCCAGGTCACAGGATCATAGGATGTTAGGGTTGGAAGGGACCTCTGGAGAGCTTCAAGTCCAACCCCCTGCCAGAGCAGGACCATAGAATCTAGTGCAGGTCACACAGGAATGCATACTCTCTGGGGAGCCTGTTCCAGTGCTCTGGGTCCCTCACAGTAAAGATGATCTTCATCATGTTGAGGTGGAACTTCCTCTGCTGTAGGTTACATCCACTGCCCCTGATCCTATCGCAGGGTGCAACTGAGCAGAGCCTGTCCCTGTCCCTTCCTTCCTGACCCCCAGCTCTCAGATATTGATAGACATTGATCAGATCCCCTCTCAGTCTTCTCCTCTCCACACTAAACAGCCCCAGGGCTCTCAACCTCTCCTCACCAGGCAGTGCTCCAGACCCTTCAGCATCCTTGGAGCCCTCCCTTGGACTCTCTCCAGCAGATCCCTGTCCCTCCTGAACTGGGGAGCCCAGCCTGTATGCAATATTCCAGGTGGAGCCTCACCAGGGCAGAGTAGAACCTCCATGGATGTGCTGGACACACTCTTCTTGCTGTACCCCAGGATCCCATTGGCTTTCTTGGCCACAAGGGCACATTGCTGTCCCACAGAGAACTTGTGATTTATGCATTATGCCAGCAGAGAAGGTCACACAGGTGAAAAAAAGCCTTAGATGTAATCTTCTGAAGCTAATTTAAAGGACTAAACAACTGCAAGGTAGCAACATGATGAAGGGACAAGTTCCTTCAGAGTGCAACCTAAAATATTATTGTAGCACAGTGCCTGAAGGGATTTCTAACCCAAATTTATACCTCTAGCAAAAAATAGGCAGAACAGTGAAAATCAGACTGAAAGAAGGCTTTACAAAACATCTGAAGGGAAAGGATTGGTCCACTGTTAAACTGGGGAGGACAAATAAAGATAATACTAAAAGTGAAGCATCTTTGCTACAATGTGCAAAGAAAAAGTTAATTTCAAGTGAGATCTTTAGCTAAGTCAGTCTTAACAAGATAAGAATCATGCAGAGTAAAGTGTGACAAAAATAAGATTGCAAATTATTTAGATAATGAGAATTAGCCAAATCAGGGCACTTGAGAAGTAGCTGGAAAACTCTTTCTGGAGACTACCTTGAAAAGCTGAAGGAAATTAAGGAGAAAAATAATCTCAAAAGAGTTAGAGAAGAATCACAGAATGCTAGGGGCTGGAAGGGAGCTTGAAATATCATCTAGACCAATTCCCCTGCCAGAGCAGGATCAGCTAAAGCAGAAAGAAAAAGACAACCAGCACCTAAACTTAGAGAATCATAGAATCATGATATAGAATCATTGGGCAGTGAGTGGCTGAAAAACAGCCCTGAGGAGAGAGACTTGGGGGTGCTGGTGGACGAGAAGCTCAACATGAGCTCTCAACGTGCACTTGCAGCCCAGAAAGCCAATCAGATCCTGGGCTGCATCAGGAGAAGTGTGGCCAGCAGGGCAAGGGAGGTGCTTCTTCCCCTCTACTCAGCTCTGCTGAGACCCCACCTGGAGTACTGCCTCCAGTTCTGGAACCCCTATTACAGGAGGGATGTGGAGGTGCTGGAAGGTGTCCAGAGAAGGGCCACGAGGATGAGCAGAGGGCTGGAGCACCTCTCCTGTGAGGACAGACTGAAGGAGTTGGGGCTGTTCAGTCTGGAGAAGAGAAGGCTCCCAGGTGACCTCATTGTGGCCTTCCAGTATCTGAAGGGGGCTACAAGAAAGCTGGGGAGGGACTTCTCAGGCTATCAGGTAGTGATAGGACTAGGGGGAAGGGAATGAAGCTGGAGGTGGGGAGATTCAGGCTGGAGATGAGGACGAAGCTCTTCCCCATGAGAGTGGTGAAGCCCTGGAATGGGTTATCCAGGGAGGTGGTTGAGGCCCCGTCCCTGGAGGTGTTTAAGCCCAGGCTGGACAAGGCTCTGGCCAGCCTGATCTAGTGTGGGGTGTCCCTGCCCATGGCAGGGGTTGGAACTAGATGATCCTTGTGGTCCCTTCCAACCCTGACTGATTCTATGATTCTATGAATTGTTACGGGTGGAAGGGATGTCGAGGATCATCCAGTTCCAACCCCCATGAACTGGACACAGTGCTCCAGGTGGGGTCTCAGCAGAGTGGAGTAGAGGGGGAGAATCACCTCCCTCAACCTGCTGGCTATGCTTCTCTTGCTGCAGCCCAGGCTCTGCTTGGCTCTCTGGACTGCAAGTGCTCACTGCTGGCTCCTGTTGAGCTTTTCCTCCCCCAGCACCCCCAAGGCCTTTTCTTCAGGGCTGCTCTCAAGCCAGTCCCTGCCCAGCCTGTATCAGTGCCTGGGATTGCCCTGACCCAGCTGCAGGACCTTAAAAATGAGGGGAGAAGAAACCCCAAACATCAAACACTCCAGGTAATTGTTTAGTATTGAATTTAAACTCCTGTCAAAGACTGCAAAGTAAGTTGTTAGGCAGTCAATTTGCAAGCACCTAGAAAATAACCCCTTTAGAAATAACAGCCAGTCAGCACTGATCAAACAAATCTGGTTTCCCTTGATGGAGTATCAAGTCTAGGGGATGAAGAGGAAGAGATAAACAGGATGTGCATTGATAGCAGTGAGGCTTCTGTCACTTTTCCAAAGCTTTCTCACACAAAACCCACGGCCTAGATAAATCATCACAGAGCTGCAGTGAAACCAGCTGCGCCAGAATGAGAGCTCAGAAGCACTTGCACAGAAAAGACTGAAGGATTTGTGTTCATTTAACTTGGTGAAGTCAAGCCAGCAGAGCACACAATGTCAGCTTTCGAGCAAAGGAGGTGTTAGGAAAGAGAGTCAGCAAAGGGTTATGGAAAGAATCAGAGAACCATTCAGGTTGGTCTCTTCTCCCAGGCAACCAGCACAAGAACAAGAGGACACAGTCTCAAGCTGCACCAAAGGAAGTTTAGGCTCAAGGTGAGGAGAAAGTTCTTCCCAGAAAGAGTAATTGGCCGTTGGAATGTGCTGCCCAGGGAGATGGTGGAGTCACCGTCCCTGGAGGTGGAGGCTTGGATGTGGCACTTGGAGCCATGGTTTAGTTGTCAGGAAGTCTTAGGTGATAGGTTGGAGTTGATGATCTCTGAGGTCTTTTCCAACCTGGTTGATTCGGTGATCTTCCTTAGGAGGAAAGATTGAGGGAGCTGGGGCTCTCATGGAGAGGAGGAGCCTGAAGAGGTAACCTCATTGCTGTTGATAAAGATGTGCAGGGTTAGTGCCCAGAAGGTGGAGCCAGGCTCTGCTGGGTGATACACAAGAGGCAGTGGTGGATGCTAAGGCATAGGACGTTCCATGGAAACAGGAGGAAGAATTTTTTCACTGTGAGTGTGACAAAGCTCTGGAACAGGCTGTCCAGGGGATTTGTGGAGTGTCCTTCTGTGGAGATATTCAAAACCAACCCAGATGTGTTCCTATGTGATCTGCTGTAGGTGATCCTGCTTTGGCAAGGGGTTTGGACTTGATCTTTGGAGGTCCCTCCCAGCCCCTAACGTTCTTTGATAAACTACTGGAGGGGGTTCAGAGGAGGCTATGAAGATGATCAGAGAGCTAGAGCACCTCCAGTATGGGCATAGTCTATGAGAGCAGGGGCTGTGCAGCCTGAAGAAGACTCCAAAAGATCTTACAGCAACCTGCCAGTACCTGAAGTGGGATTGGAGCTTCAGGAGGGCAGATTTAGACTGGGTATCAGGAAGAAATTCTTTATGGTGAAGGTGGTGAGACACTGGAACAGGTTGCCCAGGGAGGCTGTGGACACCCCCTCCCTGGAGGTGTTCAAGGCCAGGTTGGATGAGACCTTGAACAACCTGGTTTAGTGAAAGGTATCTCTGCCAATACCAGAGGGGTTGGAACTAGATGATCTCTAAGGTCCCTTCCAAGCCAAACCATTCTATGAATACAGATATAAACTATTTTGTAATCAATTTCTAATTCCTAGTGAAAAAAATGGAACCTTACAAACAGATCTTCACATTCCTGTATAGGTTCCCTTATTTTGATCCCCCAGTAAAAATGTTCTGTACATCTCATACCCAATGGCCTATGACAAAACCAAGTCTTTCACATTTACTCTTCTGTCCATTAAGGTTACTGTTATGCTGTGAAAAGCAGTTACATACTTTACTGTGAGGTACAAACTCCTCCATCATTTTCTTTAAGGGATTTTCATAATCCACAATCATCTGGCCGAGGCGTGGATATTCTCTGTCACTAAAAGCAACAACAAAACAATTCACTCAGCTGTAGCTCTTCCTGTTGTGGTGGTGGTTATTACCATTATAACACAGAGTTCATACCCAGCAGAGTTCTTACCTTGCTCCATGTGTCATTTCATGGGCATAGTTGTACAGTCCAATGATAGCCTTCCTTTCTTCAATTCGAGACAGCAGGATCATTAGAGTTGTGTAGGTGATGATCAGATCTAGGTAGTTCTTTGTTAAATCAAAGTTTACAGTCTAGAGGCAAAAACAACAGTTAATTATCACTCTAAACTTTTTTAGAAGCAAGCATACAACCTTCTCCTTACCTTTCTACCAATTTTCAGCAGTTTTTAAATCCAATGGACTGTCACAAACAGTGTTTTTGTTCCAGTGGCACACAGCCTTCTTACGGCCTTAATTTAGTCACTCAGATCCCCAGAACTGTTTGCAGTCATGAAAGCAAACACACAAACAAATCTTTCATAGAATCACAGAATTGTCAGGGTTGGAAGGGACCTCAAGGATCAGCCAGTTCCAGCCCCCCTGCCATGGGCAGGGACACCTCACACTACAGCAGCTTGCTCACAGCCACATCCAGCCTGGCCTTGAAAGCCTCCAGGGATAAGGCTTCCACAACCTCCCTGGGCAACCTCTGCCAGTGTCTCACCTCCCTCATGGGGAAGAACTTCTTCCTAACAGCCAATCTCAATCTACCCATTCCCAATTTTTTCAGGTTATCTGACAGGTAACAAAACTTTTCATCGATGTTACAAAGAGTCAGCAAGTGGCTTGGCTATGAATTAGATTTAAGGAAGGAAGGTAGCAGACATCCCACAGGCTGGGGAGCATCATTCCACAAGCTATGTGCCTGCCTCTGTTTCATATTATGAACCAAAGTCAGCCAAATTTAGAATAATCATTAAAACCAGCAAGTGATATTAAGAACATCAAGAAAAAGAAAGCTGAAAACAAGAGGAAAAGGTCTTTTGAGGTTTTGGGTTAGGGTTTCTCAGTGTTTGGGATTTAGAAGAGGGGGTTTAATGGAACACTTGCACCTCCTTTTGGTCTATTTTAGCCAAGCAAGGAGTTATCTCCTCACATGGCTCAGGTGGAGAGCAGCGGTACTCCTGTCACAGGATCACAGCATGTTAGGGGTTGGAAGGGGCCTCCGAAGATCATCGAGTCCAACCCCCACAAGCCTCACATGGCTTAAGCATAGACATGACAGCAAACCCTAAGAATTAACTTGCAGATGCAATAAAGCAAAGCATTACAGAAGGATTTGTGTGCCTGGTAACACACAATGCAGCCCATCAGCAGCCCGTTGAAAACTGTCTCTCTTCTGATTCCAAGCTCTTATAGAAGAGACCTGAAGATTACTGAAGATTTATCCTCTCATTTTAACTAGGGATGTCACATTTCTTGGGTTAACAAACAAGTTGTTCAAACTCCCTGTGCTGGACTCTGATTAGAAACATTTTGAAGCTTGAAAATTCTAACTGCTCTGAAAGTCTAACTCCAGCAACTTACGATATCAAAGAAGACTTGGCACACGTCAATAGTGTTCAGCAGCTCACAGACATGGTCCTTGAGAAACAGAGAAATAGATTCAGTTTAAAAAAGATCTGAGTAAATCACTTCACTCTCAGATGCAGACTGATTTATTTTTCCCCCAACACCCAAGGAAGGAGTTCAAGCTATTTCACTGCACAGTGGCATTTCACACATAAAAAGACAGAAAGCTGATGTGACAGAACAACCGACTGACCTATTTTTGTAATAGAGAATCACAGAATGTTAGGGGTTGGAAGGCACCTGGAAAGCTCATCCAGTCCAACCCCCTGCCAGAGCAGCATCACCTAGAGCAGGTCACACAGGAACACATCCAGATGGGTTTGAATATCTGGTGCCATGGTTTAGTAGTCATAAGGTCTTGGGTGACAGGTTGGACTGGATGATCTTTGAGGTCTTTTCCAACCTTATTGATTCTATGATTCTATGGTCTCCAGAGAAGAAGACTCCACAACCCCCCTGGGTAGCCTGCTCCAGAGTTCTGTCACCCTCATAGGGAAAATATTCTTCCTCCTGTTTCCATGGCACTTCCTCTGCCTCAGCTTCCACCACCGCCCCTTGTGCTGGCATTGGGCATCCCCCAGCAGAGCCTGGCTCCAGCCTCTAGGCACTCACCCTGCACATCTTTAGCAAGAGCAATGAGGTCTCCTCTCAGGCTCCTCCTCTCCAAGCTCCAGAGCCCTCAGCTCCCTCAGGCTCTCCTCCTCAGGAAGATGTTCCACTCCCCTAATGATCTTTGTGGCTCTGTGCTGGACCCTCTCAAGCAGTTTCCTGAGGTCTTTCCTGAATTGAGGGGCCCAGAACTAGACACCATATTCCAGATGTGGCCTCAACAGGGCAGAGTAGATAGGGTGAAGAACCTCACTCAACCTACTGAACACAGCCTTTTTAATCCACCCCAGGATGCCACTGGCCTTCTTGGCCACCAGAGCACATTGCTGGCTCGTGGTCAACCTCCCATCCACCAGGACCCCCAGGTTCTTTTCCCCTTCACTGCTCTCCAGCAGCTCATTCCCCAACCTATCCTGCTCCATGAGGTTGCTCTTTCCCAGGTGCAAGACTCTCCCCTTGCCCTTGTTGAATTTCATTCATTTTCTCCCTGCCCAGCTCTCAGCCTGTCCAGGTCTGGTTGAATAGCAGCACAACCCCTGGTGTGACAGGCACTCCTCCCAGCTTTGTGTCATCAGCAAACTTGCTGACGCCTTACCTTAAATTCCATAACATCAACAAACGTGAAGTAGTATAACGCCAGGTTCTTCAGGATCTCTGATTTTTCTTTCTGGAGCTGAGCAAGCTGTTGCTAAAAAGAGAAACACAAACATGCATGTCATTCTTTGAAGTTCTTGGAGAAAACTGCTGAAAAATGATACCTGTGAAGCGCAGAGTAACCACCTGGCTATGCAGAGAAGCCTTAACATGGTTTGCTAAAGCCTGAGGTTCTGCATGTCTCAAACGCACACACAGAGTCCTCAGATCATTTTAACAGCTGCCAACTACACTTTGAAGATAAAAAGTCAAATTAGTACACGTTAGTACCAAAGTCATATTGGTTTTAGCTCAGCTAGAGATGAAAAATGGGTAGTTAGGAAACCAGTGTTACCATATAATGTACCATTAGCAAGAGCAGAGCAGTACGTGAGTACGAATCAGCATGACAACAAGGTAACCACATTACTTGGGGTGGCAGAACAGAAAGGTGGCAGGTTACAAACTTTTTCCACTACAGAAAAAACAGTATGCTTTTGAAATTCTGAACTTACCAAAAAGAATATCCAGGCAAAGCCACGTTAAGCATGCAAAATAAAATGTAGATACAAACATAAAATACAGTAACGGTTCTTTGACCAGTTCCATAGAAACACAATAATACATTCAAACAAAACAAAAAAATAAAGGCAACAAAATCAACAACAATAACAACACAAAAAAAAAAACCAACCAAAACAAAACAAAAGAAGCAAAACACTAGCATTAGACACTGGTGGATAAAATGGAAGAGGCAAATGTGAATAGGAAGGTGCAAAAGAGTTCACTTTTGGCTGTCATTTAATTTCTGGACTCCTCAAGTTTTTCTGAGGGAACCAGACAGATCCACCTCAGCATGAGGAGGAACTTCTTCACTGTGAGGGACACAGAGCACTGGAACAGGCTCCCCAGGGAGGTTGTGAAGTCTCCTTCTCTGGAGCCTTCCCAGCCCTGTCTGGATGTGTTCCTGTGTGTCCTGTGCTGGATTCTAAGGTCCTGCTCTGGCAGGGGGTTGGACTGGAAGATCTCCAGAGGTCCCTCCCGTCCCCTAACATCGTGTGACTCCTTGATTACAATTAAAAACACAGACAAAAAAGAAGCTGTTACTGAACAGCCATTCTCTTGATCTATGTATTCCAGTCTCATAGCACTGCAAGAATCCAATTATTTAACTTGCACTACCCAGCTTATTAAGCCTCTTGATACATGAACCGAAATGAGTGAAAGCAGTCGGAAGACTTAATATGAAGAAGTGCCCTCCAAGCAGTGACAAGATTTTAAATGACTGACTGATCAAGTTAAATAGGGTTTTCCTCTCACCAGGTGCAATCAATTAGAAGAAAGATTAAATAAATTGCTTCAAATTGGTTAGCTTCTGTGGTGTGGGTTTTTTTTTTTTTCCTCTCTCCATAGGAGAGGTTAGAACTGAACACGCTGCTTCATCCCCCTCTCTTTACAGAGCTGTGCTCTGTGTGCTCACTTTTATGGAAAGCACTAAAATTCCTCTGAATTTAAAAAAATAATAATAAAATACACTGCCTGGATCACTAGATGCATTTATACAGGAGGCAATTTTTGCTTCTTCCCTCTGAATTTTCAGGGGTTATGATGATTTTTAGAAGCCTGGATCCGTAAGACTACCATTATAGCCAAGGAAGACAGGCACATAGTTACAAGCCGAGTTACCAGCTTGACTGGAATGGCTACACCATAAATAGTTCTGCTGCTCCTAAACCAGCATAAAGCATTTCATTATAGAGCAGTAACCTCAAGGTCTAACAGTTCTGCCTGCTCTTAAACCAGCATATAGGATTTCATTCTAGAAGCTTAATTTAGTGTCTAATAGTTCTGCCTGCTCTTAAACCAGCATAAAGGATTTCATTCTAGAGACCTAACCTCAATATCCAATAGATCTGCCTGATCTTAAACCAGTATAAAGGATTTCATTCCAGAGACCTAAACCTCAACATCTAATAGTTCTGTCTGCTCTTAAACCAGCATAAAGGATTTCATTCTAGAGACCTAACCTCAATATCCAATAGATCTGCCTGATGTTAAACCAGTATAAAGGATTTCATTCTAGAGGCTTAATCCTGTGTCTAATGGTTCTGCCCTTCTCTTAAACCAGCATAAAGGATTTCATTCTAGAGATTTAACCTCCATGTCCAATAGTTGTGCCTGCTCTTAAACCAGTATAAAGGATTTCATTCTAGAGATTTAACCTCAATGTCCAATAGTTGTGCCTGCTCTTAAACCAGTATAAAGGATTTCATTCTAGAGGCTTAATCCTGTGTCTAATGGTTCTGCCCTTCTCTTAAACCAGCATAAATTATTTCATCCTAGAGACTTAACCTCAATGTCCAATAGTTGTGCCTGCTATTAAACCAACATAAAGGATTTCATTCCAGAGGCCTAACTTCAATGTCTGATAGTTCTGCCCTTCTCTTAAACCAGCATAAAGCATCTCATTCTAGAGGCCTAACCCCAATGTCTACCCTATGCATATTTCTTTCACACAGCCACCAGATGGGTCTCAATGAAAAACACGTTCAAGCCCATGGGTTTATTTTGTACCTTCAGATCATTTCCTGCACTAGGAAATGAGTTATTTCCATTGAAACTGCTGCTGCACAAAAAAAGTCTGTAGTCATGCATCAGCCCTGTGAATTGTATCTTGAGCCTCAGTATGCATTTGCTTCTACTCTCCCCAGCATTAACTCAAGCAGAGTCTGGAGCTCCTGAAGGTCTGGCCAAGCTCCAGCCCACCTTTGGGCCAACCTGCATCTATACACAGGACCTCCTCAGAGGAAAGGGTGCATTGTGCTTTCAGGGCTGCTTCATCTGTCAACAGCTTTTGTGTGATGAACATTCATCACCCAAGATGCTTGGTTTAAAACTTCATTTGAACCCTGCTGTTTGAACTACTTATTCCAAGTGATTTAATCTGAAAAGAACAAGCAGAAGCAGGGTTTGTTCCTGAGCAACAAACACAAGTGGGAAGTGGATCAGTGTGAGGATTTTTCAGGAACAGACTACATGCTGCTGTTGAGGAATAAGAATAATTCAAGCACAGAGAAAAGACAAAACCAAAGCTCACACTACAACTGCACATATGCCTTAACTTTCTCCTCAGAGGAAGTGCTTTGTACTATCAGGGCTGCTTCATCAATCAACAGTTTTTATGTGATGAATCTTCACCAATTAAGATGCTTGGTCTAAAACTTCATTTGAACCCTGCTGTTTCAACTAAGGGAGACCTGGCAAAAAGGGAAAGTGCTGGGAAATGCCCTGGCAAAAGAAATAATCTTCTTTCAGGAGTCTTGAAAGCTGCACATTAAGGAAGAGACTATAGGGAGGCTTTCATTGCACTCAACCAAGAAGTAAGTGTGCAGCAGTGACTCCTTAACTAGTGACCTGTATTCCCAGAAATATTTATGCTTAAATGATGCTGAAATGTTTGCATAGAGTTAAGGTGAAGATTCTTTGAGCTCTCGGTGTTCAAGGCATCAGCAAACCTTTATTCACAATACTTATATCAAAACAAAACAATGTAGTAACTGTAACTGCTGATGAAGTCATAGAATTATGATAGAATCACAAAAGGGCCCAGGCTGGAAGGGACCTCAGAGATCATCCACGCCAACCTCACTGCCATGGGCGGGGACACCTCTCAACTGGACTTGGCTGGCTCAAGGCCTTATCCATCCTGGCTTTGAACACCCCCCAGAGGGGGGGGCATCCCAACCTCCCTAGGGAACCTATTTCAGAGTCTCACCACCCTCATCCTGAAGAACTTCTTCCTAAAATCTAGTGCAAACCTACTCTCCCTCAGCTTCAAATCATTTCCCCTTGTCCTGTTGCAACCGTCCTGTAGGATCCCTTCAGCTACTGGAAGGCTGCTATAAGGTCTTCCTGGAACTTTCTCTTCTCCAGGCTGAACAACTCCAGCTCCCTCAGCCTGTCCTCAGAGCAGGAAAAAAATGATTTTCTATTCATGTATTCATCTCCAGCCTTGGCTTCATCTGATGGCATTCAACAGCAAACATCTCACGGCTATCTATTGCAAACAGTTCAATTCATGCAGCACAGCCTGGTTGGTGACATTCAGCATACAGCTGAGAGCATGCAGGGTCCTGGATGTCCACTTGCATTTTTATCACTCAGGAATGTGGGTGTGTAGCTCTTGCCACACCCACTACAACACAACTTTCCATTACTAATTTCTTAACAGCTGTTCAGATATAGCTAGTGCTACATCATTTTATAGTGTGTGTCTGGGTTGGAAGGGACCTCAAGGGTCCTTTAGTTCACACCCCCTGCCATGGCCAGGGACACCTCACACCAGAGCAGCTTGCTCACAGCCACATCCAGCCTGGCCTGAAAAAACAAAAAGGGCTGAGGCTTCCACCACCTCCCTGGGCAACCTCTTCCAGTGTCTCACCACCCTCATGGGGAACAACTTCTTCCTAACATCCAATCTCAATCTCACTGCCTCTAGCTTTGCTCCATTTCCCCCCAGCCCTATCACTCCCTCACACCCTCAGAAGTCCCTCCCCAGCTTTCTTGTAGACCCCTTCAGATACTGGAAGGACACAATTCGGTTTCCTCAGAGCCTTCTCTTCTCCACACTGAACAGCCCCAACTCTCTCAGTCTGTCTCCAGAGCAGAGCAGCTCCAGCCCTCTGCTCATCCTCGTGGCCCTTCTCTGGACACCTTCCAGCACCTCCAGATCCTTCCTGGAATAGAGGATCCAGAACTGGACACAGAGCTCCAGGTGGGGTCTCAGCAGAGTGGAGCAGAGGGGGAGAATCCCCTCCCTGGCCCTGCTGGCCACACTTCCCTTGTTGCAGCCCAGGCTCTGCTTGGCTCTCTGGGCTGCAAGTGCACACTGCTGGCTCCTGTTGAGCTTCTCCTCCACCAGCACCCCCAAGGCCTTTTCTTCAGGGCTGCTCTCAAGCCAGTCTCTGCCCAGCCTGTATCAGTGCTTGGGATTGCCCTGACCCAGATGCTGAACCCTGACACAGCCAGGTCCACTGAACAGAACAAAAGTCTCAGCTGTGCTTTCCACAGTTAAAAATGTATTGGGCATATATCTCTAGCTGCCTGCATAATTACATTTAGGTCATGAAATTCTGAAGGAACTATTCATTTCAGATGCATGAAAATTTACTTGGGACTGCTTTCTCAGTAATACTGCCTAACTAAAATGCTGTGTGTAGATTCCTGAGAAGTTTGGTTTGGTTTTTCGGTTGTTTGTTTGAATGGTCAAGCTCTTATTTTGTCAATCATGAAATCAAAAGTTTGAATAGGTGAAGCAAACAGTAACAGCAGGTACTGCAGACAGTATTAAGCAACAAGAGTAAGCACATGACTAGTTTGGTTAACGTTGGCAAGTGACTCATATGATGTGACTTAACAATAGAGCCCTACAGTGATTCATAGGAGAGATGCTCAATTCTTAATCTATATTTGCAATGAAGAAAGACAGAGAGCCCTGGGCCTCTTTAACCTTGAGAAGGCTGAGAGGGGATCTTATTAATGTCTATAAATATCTGAGGGGTGGGTGTTAAAGTAAAGATGCCAAGTTCTTTTTGGTGGTGCCCAGAAACAGAATAAGGAGCAATGGGTACAAGCTGGAACACAGCAGGTTCCACCTTAACATGGAGAGATGCTTTCCTTTCAGTGCTGTCAGCTGCAGCACTGAAACAGGCTGCCCAAAGAGGCTGTGGAGTCTCCTCCTCTGAAGACATTCCAAACCTGCTCGGAGGCATTCCTGTGTGGCCTTGCCCTAGGTGATCCTGCTTTGGTGGGGTAATTGGATTCAATGATCTCTAGAGGTCACTTCCAACCCCTACCATTCTACAATTCTATGAATTAAATTGTATTTGGATGCTGCTCCATCTCAAACACATGCACAATCAAGGGTTAAGCCATAAATATAATCATCACTTCCAACAGCACTAATCAGAGAACCATAGAATTGTTAGGGTTGGAAGGGACCTCAAGGATCAGTCAGTTCCAGCCCTCTGCCATGGCCAGGGACAGCTCACACTAGAGCAGCTTGCTCACAGCCACATCCAGCCTGGCCTGAAAAACCTCCAGGGATGAGACACCACCTCCCTGGGCAACCTCTTCCAGTGTCTCACCACCCTCATGGGGAACAACTTCTTCCTAACATCCAATCTTAATCTATCCATTTCTAGTTTTGCTCCATTCCCCTCAGTCCTATCACTCCCTGACACCCTCAAAAGTCCCTCCCCAGCTTTCCTGTAGCCCCCTTCAGATACTGGAAAGGCACAAGAAGGTCTCCTCAGAGCCTTCTCTTCTCCGCACTGAACAACCCCAACTCTCAGTCTGTCTCCAGAGCAGAGCAGCTCCAGCCCTCTGCTCATCCTCGTGGCCCTTCCCTGGACACCTTCCAGCACCTCCAGATCCTTCCTGGAATAGAGGCTCCAGAACTAAACAGAGTGTTCCAAGTGGGGGTCTCACCTGAATGGAGTAGTGGGGGAGAATCTACCCATTTCTAGCTTTGCTCCATTCCCCTTAGTCCTATCAGTACCCAACACCCTAATGATTTAAATTAAAAAACAAACAAACAAAAAAAGAAGTCAGATGATGACATTTCTGTGTGGGGCAACCTTTGAAAGACACTTCAGGATTTCACACTGCCTTTTGGAATTGCTATGAAAAAATGCTCCACTTTCAAACCATGGAAAAATTGTACATACTACTCTCTGCTTCTGTTACAGCAAATGTTTGTTACAAGCTGTGAGGACAGTCTTAACACAAGCACCAAGTGAAGACATCAGACATGCTACTGCCTACAAAATCACACAGAAGGTGTGGCTGTATCAGAGCAAAGCATTAGCAGAGCAATTTCAATGCTGAACTTCCTACCCAAGTAAAAATGCAGATCAAATTTTAATGGCTGCATGTATGTTGCAGTTTTCTTCCAAAATCAAGTATAAAGACATCCTATGCTCTCTCTTCCAACCTGGGTGATTCTGTGATTCTCTATAGGAAGGACGTGGACCTGGTGGGGAGGGTCCAGTGGATGGGCATGAAAATGATCAGGGGGCTGGAACAGCTCTGCTCCAAGGACAGGCTGAGCCAGCTGGGGGTGTTCAGCCTGGGGAAGAGAAGGCTCCAGGGAGACCTAAGAGCAACCTTCCAGGACCTGAAGGGAGCAACAAGAAGGCTGCAGAGAGACTGTTTGCAAAGGCCTGCAGGGACAGGACCAGGGGCAATAGCTTCAAAGTAGAGCAGAGCAGATTTAAATTGAATGTTAGGAACAAGTTCTGCACCATGAGGGTGGTGGAACACTGGAACAGGTTGCCCAGGGAAGTGGTTGGAGACCCTTCCCTGGAGACATTCAAGGTGAGGGTGTACTGGGCTGTGGGCAACCTGATCTAGTTGGGGATGTCCCTGCTGACTGCAGGGATGGAAGACTGGATGACCTTTGGAAGTCCCTTCTAGCCTGGACCATTCTATGATTCTACAGTCTTGTTCTCCTCTGTAAGAGCTTTCAGCTGCTCAGACAAATCTGAACCAGTTACTCATTGGCTGGATTTAGTCATACAAAGGGAACTCCTTTCAGTAAACTAAATCACTGTCTCAGTGAATTTGGGGAAATCAACCACCATTTGTGGTTCCTTCAGCACTTTCAAGTTCCTTGAGCAGGAGCAGAGTCAAGCAGGCAGCCATGCAGGAAAAGCAGGGCATCCTCTTACCTGGAAAGCCTTCATGGCCAGGAGAGCAGTTAGTTTTATGGTAGAATTATGGAGAGCTGGGGTTTTACTGCTCAAGAAAGCAGTTAAGCTCCCTGGAAAAAAAAAATCAAGTCTCCCATACAAGAGATCTACTTTTCCAGAAAGCTGGAGAAACACATGAAAGCTTATTGAATTTGAAGTTACTTTGCTTAGAGATCAGCTGCCATAGCTGTGACTGACCATATAATGAATGTGAACACCCATGAAGGAAAAGGAAGTCAAATGTAAAGTGAACCAATTCCTAGCTAGAGATTCCAGCCCAGCGAGGCTGGAAATGCTACACTGCTTGTACTCTCATACCACCCTGTTTCCAGGTCCCACTGACCCAGGATGTCACCAGTCTGCTTACCACTAAACAATGACTAAGCCTCAACTTCTCCAGGAGACACTTCAAAATACAGCAAGTTTTCCTACAGGGAAATCACTAAGGAGCAATCTGAGTGAAAGAAAAACATATGTTCAACAAAGCAGGCAGATATTCTCACTACTTCCCATATGTGGTGTTTTGGAAAGCAGAAAGGAGATGGGCTCCATCACGCAGACACAGAGCTCGACCTCTGCAGGCAGCAGACTCTACTACCCATGAGCTGCAGAAGATTTTTTTTCTCCCTGAATAGTCAGTTCCCCATCATGAAGGATTCTGGAGCCCCTATTATAATAAAGAAGGATCTGGAGGTAGTGGAATGTGTCCAGAAAAAGGGCCACGAGGATGAGCAGAGCGCTGGAACTCCTCTGCTATGGAGAACCGACTGAGAGAGTTGGGGTTGTTCAGTCTGGAGAAGAGAAGGCTCCGAGGAGATCTTCTTGTGTCCTTCCAGTATCTGTTGGGGGCTACAGGAAAGCTGAGGAGGGACTTTTGAGGGTGTCAGGGAGTGATAGGAGTGGGGGGAATGGAGCAAAACTAGAAATGGGTAGATTGAGATTGGATGTTAGGAAGAAGTTCTTCCCCATGAGGGTGGTGAGAGACTGGAAGAGGTTACCCAGGGAGGTGGTGGAAGCCTCATCCCTGGAGGTTTTTCAGGCCAGGCTGGATGTGGCTGTGAGCAAGCTGCTGTAGTGTGAGGTGTCCCTGCCCATGGCAGGGGTTGGAAGTGGATGATCCTTCCAATCCTGACAACTCTATGGTTCTATGTTAGCACTGACCAAGAAGAGAGTCATTTTTAAATCCTACCACGTCTGTGGAGGTCAGCACATTCTCTTTTGATTTCCCTGTGGTGAGAACCTTGTTTGTACATCTTATAGAAGGATAAGGCCTAAAAAAAAAACCCAGACCCTTCAGAAACATCAGGCTGCTTCTGCACCCCTTACTTAGGAACTTCTCTTCCAAAGCTATTCAAAGAAATTCAGTAAAAATAAGTATCACCCTGAGGCAATACCAGCACCATCAGGGGAGTGGCCTGACCCAGCACCAGGATGAAATGAAGCTTCCTGGAAGGCTTCCCCAGCTCAGAAAAAGCCTTCTGTTTTTGAAACCAAGTGTTAGTCAGTTTGAAAAAACTCAAGGTTTCCCAACACAGAAGATAAGAAACTTTTAATCATTGTATATTCTCCTTTTCAATGTTTGTTTCTGACCTTGTCTATAATTCTGGGTGGGTTTTGTGGGGTTTGGGGGTTTTTGGAGTTTTGGTTTGTTTGTTTACACACATTTCCACTCCTTTCCTGCATTTTATACACTCTTAAGCAACGCTGAACTGCTGGCCAACATCATTAACAGCTGATTTAAGAGCTCAGCCTTCAAACTGCACATTTTCAAGGCTCTGTGATTCATGATGGCGATTGGAGAAGAAAGGGCAAGCATAAGAGATCACAGGGCCTGCCCTCAGACAATGGGAGAGAGGCAAGTTATGAACTGATGAGGTCCAGAGGTATCTATTATTGATCTTTTGGAGGATAAACTATTCAATTTTATTTTCCAGCCTGGTCAGCAAGGATTCATCAGGCACTTTGTCTGAGCTGCTCAGACACTTCATACAGTGCTGAAAAACAGCAAGTGCCAGGCATCCCCCTAGTCTGATTCAGCACATCAAACACTGAAGGAAGAATGAAACCAGCAGCTGTCTTTTTTTGTGTGAATAAAGATATAAAAAGCTATCAATAGCAAACATAACACAATCACAACTTTCAAAAGAATAAAAATGCAGGCTTTTCCAGATCATCTGATTATGGCAGACACTGCTCATACTCTTCAAGAAAGTGTGGTGTTCCCCTCTGAGACAGAATCACAGGAACACTCAGGTTGTAAAGGACCCTCAGGATCAACAAGTCCAATCCAGAATCCTACTCTACAAAGGTCACCCCTAAACCAGAGTCCCAGGCACCACATCCAAACCACCCTGAAATACATCCAGTCTTGGGGACTCAACCACCCCTCTGGGCAGCACATTCCAAGGCCTGACCACTCTTAATGGGAAAATATTCTTCCTCTTGTCTAGTCTGAACCTGCCCTGCTGCAGCTTGAGGCTCTTCCCTCTTCTTCTATGGCTAATCACCTGTGAGAAGAGACCAGCACCAACCTCTCCACAACCTCCTTTCAGGTAGTTATAGGCAACAATAAGGTCTCCCCTCAGCCTCCTCTGCTTCAAACTAACCATCCCCAGCTCCTTCAGTTGCGCTTCATCAGATTTCTTCTCCAGGCCCATCCCAGCTTCCTTGCCCTCCTCTGCACTGGCTCCAGCACCTCCACATCTCTCTTGTCTTGAGGTGCCCAAAACTGGACACAGCGCTCAAGGTGTGGCCTCAGCAGTGCCCAGCAGAGGGGGACAATCCCCTCCCTGCTCCTGCTGAATACAGCATAACACTGTAAATGATAGTAGCTGAGAAAAAACAAACAAGCAGACAAAAATAGGTCCTTCTCTCCAAAAAAGTAATCAAAAAACTAAGCTCCACCTCAAGGCAAGCTTGTTTGGCCAGTTCACAAAGGTACTACTAACTGCAGAGATGTACAACCAGGATGCTGAAGGAACTGGATCACTGCCTGGGGAGGAGAGGCTGAGAGCCCTGGGGTTGTTTAGTCTGCAGAGGAGAAGACAGAGAGGATTTATTAAATATTTCTAAATATTTGAGGGCTGGGGGTCAAGAGGGAGGGGACAGGCTCTGCTCAGTTGCACCCTGGGATAGGACAAGGGGCAATGGATAGAAACTACAGCACAGGAGGTTCCACCTCAACAGGAGAAGGAACTTCTTTACTGTGAGGGTCACAGAGCCCTGGAACAGGCTGCTCAGAGAGATTGTGGAGTCTCCTCCTCCAGGCCTGTCTGGATGTGTTCCTGTGTGACCTGTGCTGGATTCTGTGGTCCTGCTCTGGCAGGGGGGTTGGACTCAAAGATCTTCAGAGGCCCCTTCCAACCCCTAACATCCTCTGATCCTTGTGAAGAACAGCAACTGCCACAGGTGAATGTACAAAATGCACAGCTCCTCCCTGAAAAGCTATCCCAGAACTTTAATTGCAAGGGAATAGCACAGCTTATGAGTTCTCAACCATCTCCCCTGAAATAACCTTCATAATATTTCATTAATTGATATGTCCCTGTTCCAGTAAGGTGCTTCCCCTTTTAAATCTCTGCTCAGCCACTTCCCTGTTGAAGGAACACACCAGTGTGCCCCACCAGCTGGTGCTTGTCAGGCAGGAAGAGAGAGACAAAGGAAGAGCAAGGAGGGGAACACAGAATACACAATATAGAACTAACCAGGTTGGAAAAGACCTTTGGGATCATCAAGTCCAACCTATCACCCAACACCATCTAATCAAGTCACCCATGGCACTGAGTGCCTCATCCAGGCTGGTTTTAAACACTGCCAGTGATGGTGACTCCACCACCTGCCTGGGCAGCACAATCCAATGGCCAGTCTCTCTTTCTGGGAAGAATTTCAACCATCACAAAAATCCAGCCTAAACCTCCCCTGGTGCATCCTGAGACTGTGTCCTTTTCTTCTGTCAGTGGTTGCCTGGGAGAAGAGACCAACCCCCACCTGGCTACAACCTCCCTTCAGGGAGTTGTAGAGAGCAAGAAGCCCGCCCCTGAGCCTCCTCTTCTCCAAACTAAACCCCAGCTCCCTCAGCCTCTCCTCACAGGGCTGTGCTCCAGACCCCTCCCCAGCCTCATTGCCCTTCTCTGGACACATTCCAGCATCTCAACATCTTTATTAAACTAAGGAGCCCAGAAGTGGACACAGGACTCAAGGTGTGGCAGAACCAGTGCTAAGTACAGGGCAGAATGACTTCCCTGCTCCTGCTGGCCACACTGCTCCTGATACAGGCCAGGATGCCACCTGGGCACACTGCTGGCCTATGTTCAGCCTACTGTCAACCAGTACCCCCAGGTCCCTTTCCTTCCTCACCAGGAACAAGATGGCCTATGCCTTTTTCAAGCAAAGCTTTACAAGCAAAAATTTATCTTCCATCAAATTAGAACTTCCTCTGCACATGCCATGGCTTTTATCTCATGAGATATCTGTTACGGGTGCAGGATTCTCTGGGGAGATACAGGTGGTGTAAATATCCATGACAGTATCTAAATATTCTGCAAAGTGCTGTAAATATCTAAGACAAGCAAACTGCCACCATCTCTGACCCCAGGTGCCTGCTACTAGAACTTGAAATCCCTGCTTTTGAACCATGCTCACACATCTGGAGGGTGGGCTTTCGATTACTGTGCTTAATAAACACAGGCCTGGCTGGCTGGCTCCTGGTACATAAACACAAGGCAATGACAAAACATTATGAGCTGTGGCCTATTTTAGAAACTGAGATTGTCAAAACACATCAAGTTAGCTTTGATCTCTTTCATAAGCTTCACAGTACCAAATCCTTAAATATCTGTCATTAGTTAAGCTCCAAATTCAGAGGCAACAACTGGAAGACACACAGAGGACTTGTGCAAGTGCACTGAATTCTGTGTACATAATAGAAGATCTCCAACTCGAGTTTAGAGAACATGAAGCACACAATGTACTGTCTCTCCCTACATTTGACCAAGGGTTTGCCATGTTTGCTACTAACACTGTCAACTCCAACACAAAGGTGACCATTGTTAAACAGCACAAAACAGGTACAAGTTACCAAGTGAGAGAGCACATGGTTACTGAAATCCCTTCCTCCATAAGGCAGAAGTTTTCTCTTTGGTTTTATTTCCCCCCTTGGCATTACTAGAGACATCACCTAGAAATTCTAAATGGCACTGGAAAAGAAACTGAATAAACCTGAATGCTTAAAGCAAGCCTACACCTCTCAAGCACTCATGCAAGTAACTGCATGCAGGGAACGTGCAAACCCAACACCTACCTCCACTTTCCACCTTTGGAAAGAAATACAGGCAGGTAAACCAAAAACCTTTCCTTTGACTTTCAAATTGAAGCAGAGAAACAAGTGTGCATCACCTGCCAAAACACCAGCCTGAAATCTAATCACCTTTAATTACCTCTAAAAGACTACAAAGTCAAACTCAATAATGCTGGAGAATCATTCACAGGGGTGGAAAAAAAACCATTTCCTATTTCAAAACAATTCTATTTCCATATTTTTCCACTTCAGAAGGTTGCTCCTTGCATACTAAAGCATTCCTTATTCCCACAGGGACTGAGCTCATAGGCAAGGGAGCCTGTAAGGTATGAACACCTGTGAAGTACAAACATCTTCCCACATTGCAGTCAAGTGCATTTTGTTGATCTGCTGCTCAAGTCCCATCACAAATGATTTTGCAGCTTCCACCTTATGCAATCAGGCTGGACACCAAGAATTTCTGCCATCCAAGGCAGGCATGCAATTTTTCAAAAATTGCTTCCTATGGACAGTTCTTTGAGATGGAACAGAAGAGAGCAAGCAAAAAGAAAACCAGGAAGTGCCCTACCCTAAAAATACCCAAAGAATCTAGAATTCCACTGTAACATTCTGTCTTTGGAGATAGTTTGTTCTAAAGAGGAACCTCATGAGGTTCAACAACAATAAGTGCAGAGTCCTGCATCTGGGAAGGAAGAAGAAACTGCAGCAGTACAGGTTGGGAGGGGATCTGCTGGAGAGCAGCCCAGGGGAGAAGGACCTGAGAGTGCTGGTGGACAGGTTCTGCAGGGGACAGCAATGTGCCCTGGTGGCCAAGAAGGCCAATGGGATCCTGAGGTGCATTGAGAGGAGTGTGTCCAGCAGATCCAGGGAGATGCTCAGTTGCACCCTGGGATAGGACAAAGAGCAGTGGATGTAAACCATAGCGCAGGAGGTTCAACCTCAACATGAGGAACAACTTCTTTACCATAAGAGTCACAAAGAGCACTGGAAGAGAGAACACTCCCCAGAGAGGTTGTGGAGTCTCCTTCTCTGGAGCCTTCCCAGCCCTGTCTGGATGTGTTCCTGTGTGACCTGTGCTAGATTATATGGTCCTTCTCTGGCATGGGGGTTGGACTGGAAGATCTCCCGAGGTTCCCTCCATCCTCTTTGTCATTTTTACTCCCTTCAGGTTCTCTGAAGTTCTATGGCTCTATTTCCTGTTCACTTTTCCACCCCCACCCCTCCCCAGTTTTTCCTGTCAGACGTGCACCAACAAATACATCGCAGTTACAACTCTCAGCATCTGATTGCATTCCAAGAACACACAAAACCTCAGAGATCTGAGCAACAGCTGCTGAAGTGGATGGAGGGAAAAAAAAACCAACAAAACCACCAACAAACCCCAACACTTAGATAGCCATTTGGTTACTTACATTGTTGTTGCGAGTTTCTACCGCTGGAAATTTCCTGACTATGAACTTGACAGCAGATTCCAGGTTTTTGTCAATGAGATAGGAAGGCTTGGCTTTGGGGTCACCACATGCCTATTAAAAAAAAAAAAACAACAACACAACAGAAAATGAAGTGAAAACACCATCATCCAGCTACAAGCTCAGTGACAGCTGCAAATCTGCAGACAAACTAGAAAGATTCTTTGGGTTTGGTTTGTTTTTTTTTTTTTTTGGTTTTTGCTTTTTTAGTGAGCAGGTGATAAAATGAAAGGCAAAGTGCAGGGACTGTCACAGCTGAAATATGCAATGGCAAACAGGACAGAGATGCTCTTCTACTGAAAAAGATGCATGGAAGTATCAAAGCAGTTAGTGCAGAACAGCAGTGAGGGGGGGGAAATCAATCCTAAAAGAAGGAGAAAAAAATAAAACAAAATAAAGCATGGTTTCCTTCTCATTCTATTTCCTGGTTTGAGGTAGTGTTGTGCTCATCTGCAGTTAACAGACTGTGAGAGAGTTCAGTCGTGTCATCATCTGTGGAGGACAGTGCTGGGCACATTAAATGATCAAACTATCCTTGGTGAACCAAAACTAAGAGTCCCCCTCTCCCCCCACCCTCCCCCATCAACCTGCATTCAATTTCTCTTTCCGTCGTTTCCCTGCCGAGACCATTTTTCCAGCCCGCCATAAAAAACCAGCAGTACTTGCCTAGAGAATCCTACTGCCTCAGATTAAGGACAGAGGTTTTGCTCATTTTCTTTGCTCCTACAGCAGCACTGTGCTTTGAAAGCAGCAATCCAAGAGGTTTCACTTCAGTTTGGAACAGAAGCGGCGCCTGAGCGCGCGGTCTCTTCCGTAACTTACGTAGGCACATTGGGGAACAGCTTCTGCGGACAAAGGGCTGACAAATGTGCACCTACAAACGTGCCAGCTCCTGTGCATGCTGTCAGACACACTACTACTCCACTACTCTGACTAGCAAGCCATGCTCTGCCATGGAGGGGTTGGAGGAAAACAGACTTGGAAGCAGCGTTACTTACGTGACGCTCAAATGGTTATTTCCCCACTCTCCCTTCTCAAAATATTCCACTTGAATTTTAAGAGTCCTCTTAAGGGATTTTTTTGCCCCCTCTCAAAATACTCCAGTTTAGTTTTAGAAGTCCTCTTAAGGGATTTCCTGCCCCCCCCCCAAAATATTCAGTTTTAATTTTATGAATCCTCTTAAGGGATTTTTCAACCCCCGCTCAAAATATTCGGTTTCTGTTTTAAGAATCATAGAATTGTCAGGGTTGGAAGGGACCTCAAGGATCATCCAGTTCCAACCCCCTGCCATGGCCAGGGACACCTCACACTAGAGCAGGATGCTCACAGCCACATCCAGCCTGGCCTGAAAACCTTCAGGGATGAGGCTTCCACCACCTCCCTGGGCAACCTCTTCCAGTCTCTCACCACCCTCATGGGGAGTAATTCTTCCTAACATCCAATCTCAATCTACCCATTGCTAGTTTTTTTCCCCCAGTCCTATCACTCCCTGATACCCTGAAAAGTCCCTCCCCAGCTTTCTTGTAGCCCACTTCAGATACTAGAAGGCCACAATTAGGTCTCCTCAGAGCCTTCCCTTTTCCAGACCCCAACTCTCTCAGTCTGTCTCCAGAGCAGAGCAGCTCCAGCCCTCTGCTCATCCTCGTGGCCCTTCTCTGGACACCTTCCAGCACCTTGCTGTAATAGGGTCTCCAGAACTGCATGCAGTGCTCCAGGTGGGGTCTCACCAGAGTGGAGCAGAGGGGAATAATCACCTCCCTCAACCTGCTGGCTGCTCTTCTCTTGCTGCAGCCCAGGCTCTGCTTGGCTTTCTGGGCTGCAAGTGCACACTGCTGGCTCCTGTTGAGCTTCTCATCCAGTGGCACCCCCAAGCCCTTTTCTTCAGGGCTGCTGAAGAGTCCTCTTATAGGGATCCCCCCCCCCCCCGCCCCTAATATTTGGTTTTAGTTTTAAGAGTCCTTTCAAGGGAATTTTTGGGTGTTTGTTTTTTTGTTTTAGAAAGGAGTTTCATGTCTCATGCAAAACTAATAACAAACAAAAAGAAAAGAACAGAAAAATCACATGCTAGGCGTTTCTCCTAGGCAACAAAGTGAACTCGGATGGCAGCTCCTGTCAAAACTTTGCCACACTGATTTCTGTGACCCGAGCTTGTAGAGACAGAAGTCATGGAGTATGAGACCGGTTCTGAAAGCGGGCAAGCGGGCAAAGGGAAGGTGAAAAAGCTTTGCAAACCTTCCAAACTTGTCCTTGCTGGGGAAGCAGCATAATAAAAAAAAAAAAAAAAAAAAAAAAAAAAAAAAAAAAAAGAGAGAGAAACAAAAAAAAATTACACATAAACAAGTTACTCTTCAGTTCTGCAAACAGGTTACATTTCAGTCAGCTAATGCACTATTTACCTACATCCAAGGGAAGGTTAGGACCATCTGTTTGTTACTCCGAGCAACACAGCTGCTACTGGGTGGAGACGATTCTAATACTCACAAGCAACTTTACAAGCACCTAACAGAGCTTGACTCTGGGGCAAGGTGCTGTGTACATACTGAGACATGGAGCTTCTAATAGGGTTTCCAAACTAAGTTCAGGTGGGGGGAATGATGAAATAACAAAAGGAGTTAACAAACATCACATGCAACTACAGGGGGGAGAAAAGGAGAGAAACTCAGTGAAGTTTTACATACCTGAAAAAGAAACGGGAGCCAAGAAAAAAACAAAAGAGTCATTATTATAAGTTTCTAACACCCCTAGCAGCAGTACATGACCATCATGATGTGGGCTCATGTGCTAACACCCACATTTGCTGGGGATTTTTTGCCCCCCCGGCAAAATTTTATCTTTACAATTACAAGAGGGATTTATTAGGAATTTATCATTTATCAATAACAGCAACATTCACAGGATCAGCTAGTTACTAAATGGTTGCTTTGATTCTCAGCACGTGCCACAGGATTAGTCTGTATACATTTTAAAGCCTTTAACACACTTTCCAAAGCACAAATAATCACAGAAACATCCAGGCTGGAAAAGGCCCCCAGGATCACCAAGTCCTACCCAGAACACTACTCTACAAGAACACAGAATTAACCAGGTTGGAAAAGACCTTCGAGATCGTCCAGTCCAACCTACCACCCAACACCATCCAGTCAACTAAACCATGGCACTGAGTGCCTCATCCAGTCTCTTTTTAAACACTGTCAGGGATGGTGACTCCACCACCTCCCTGGGCAGCACATCCCAAAGGCCAATCTCTTTCTGGGAAGAATTTCTTCCTCACATCCAGTGCAAACCTCCCCTGGTGCAGCTTGAGACTGTGTCCTCTTGTTCTGTCACTGCTTGCCTGGGAGAAGAGACCAAACCCCACCTGGCTACAACCTCCCTACAGGGAGTTGTAGAGAGCAATAAGGTCACCCCTGAGCCTCCTCTTCTCCAGGTTAAACACCCCCAGCTCCCTCAGCCTCTCCTCATAGGGCTGTGTTCCAGCCTTGTTGCCCTTCTCTGGACATGTTCCAGCAACTCAACGTCTTTCTGAAACTGAGGGGTCCAGAACTGGACACAGGACTTGAGGTGTGGCCTAACCAGTGCTGAGGTTAGGTTCACCACTGAACCATATCGCCGCCTTATACAAGCACCACCTTTAAACCCATCCAGGCTTGGGGACTCCACCACCTCCCTGGGCAGCACATTCCAATGCCTGAATTGTTAATGCTGTAAAGAGGAGGCAGGAATCTAAACAAGGCACATTTCAAACTGAAGTCTTCATTAACTGGGAGTCAAGGGCTCATCAGAATCTGTGTCAGATTGTTTCCATTTGCTGCTCTTGCCACGCATTATCTAACTTTATGGAAAGAAAGAGCACAAAGTAAGAAAACAGCTTCACAGACAGAGTGTATTTGGGGCCTGTTCAATTCCAGTTTGGTGGCTCTCATACAAGAGATGAGAAATCTGCCACAGTTAATACTTCCCACATTTCTCAGTCCAAATTCAAACACTACTTCAACAAACAATCCTCATTCTTCTTAGCAACATGTGTTTTTTTCTCTCCTATAAATCACCTCTGAAACATTGACTAAAAATTACAGAATCACAGAATCACCCAGGTTGGAAGAGACCTCAAAGATCATCAAGTCCAACCGATCACCCAACCCAATCTAATCAACTAGACCATGGCACTAAGTGCCTCATTCAGGCTCTTCTTAAGCATTTCTAGGGATGCTGACCCCACCACCTCCCTGGGCAGCCCATGCTCTACCCAAGCCTTCAGGCACAAATCATTCACACAGCACAGCCTTGTATGGCTCCAGGAACTCTGTTCCCAGAGATGAGGAACACTATCCTCAACCTCAGTGGCAACCCCTTCCATAGATATGAATTTTCAAGAGAGAGCTTCTCTCCTTCCCATCTTTTGTTTACCAACACCACACTTCAGACAACTGCAATTCTTCCTGTTAAATAAACTACTCAAGATTGACCCACAGATAGGAAAGGAAACTGCTGTGAGATGTTAAAGGTATCCTTGATACTTTCAACATTCTGAAGGGCTTGGGAATGCTGGTGGATAAGAAGCTCAACAGGAGCCAGCAGTGTGCACCTGCAGCCCGGAAAGCCAAGCAGGGCCCAGGCTGCATCAAGAAAAGCATGGGCAGCAGGGCCAGGGAGGGGATTCTCCCCTCTCCCCCTCTGCTGAGACCCAAGCAAGGATGATCAGAGGGCTGGAGCACCTCTGCTATGAGGACAGAGCAGGAGAGTTTGAGCTATTCAGTATGGAGAACAGAAGGCTCTGAGGAGACTTTCTTGTGGCCTTCCAGTATCTGAAAGGGGCTACAAGAAAGCTGGGGAGGGACTTTCTAGGGTGTTGGGAGTGACAGGACTGGGGGGAATGGAGCAAAACTAGAAATGGGTAGATTGAGATTGGATGTTAGGAAGAAGTTCTTTGCCAAGAGGGTGGTGAGACACTGGAAGAGGTTGCCCAGGGAGGTAGTGGAAGCCTTCCCTTTTTGGTTTTTCAGGCCAGGCTGGATGGGGCTGTGAGCAAGCTGCTGTAGTGTGAGGTGTCCCTGTTCCCGGCAGGGGGGTTGGACCTGGATGATCCTTGAGGTCCCTTCCAACCCTGACAATTCTATGAGTCTACCTTCTAAAAAGATGTCTAAGCCTACCTAAGTGGAGTGAAGAAAACGAAGGCAGACACCACTGAATGGGCAGGTCAATGTCATCTCTTTCTCTGGCCCATACTCCACTGCAGTTCAGCTCCTGTCTAAGAACTGATGCTTGACTGCTAGCTGTTATTGCATCAATACAATTTGCATCTGTCCTGCTTCAGCATCACCATGTAAAAAAGTCTACAGAGACTTAAATCTCTCCTAGAATCACAAACAGACCTATGGAGCACAAGCTCCTCACAGTTTACTCAAGAAAGCACAGAAGAGGGAAAATATCAACCTTAATCCTAGCCCTTTAACCCAAGTGTGAAAGTGTGATAAGGCACATAACCACAATTTGGCACTGCAGACAGAACAAAGACATTGAGGCCAATGGTCTCAGGATGGAGATAAGAAAGGGAGCTTCTGCTTTAATTGTTGGATTAGTCACTAGAAAATCCCTTGTCAGGACTGTGATATAGGCAGGAACCTTGGGGCACAGCACAAAAAAGATCCCTGTCAATGCTAGAGAGCTGGATATGGCAAACAGAATTTTGAGTCAGACAAATGCAGCAGCAGCCCTCTCTCAAAGTAGCCTCAGACACCACTTTTTCCTCTAAGTGAAGGCTGCAATAAGCTTTTGTAATTTCTTATCTATAAACACAAACCAAACAACCCCCCACAAACAAAACCCCCAAACAAAACACAAACACCAACAAGACAAAACAAACCCCAGACTCATAATACAATAATACAATAAACCAGGTTGGAAGAGACCTTCAGGATCATTGTGTCCAACCCATCAAACAACCAGATCATGTCACCAAGCACCCCATCAAGTCTCCTCCTGAACACCTCCAAAACCCAAACCAACCAACCAAACAAGGACCCCAAAGTAACAAAAGTCCAAAGACAATGGAGCAGAAAGATTACACTTTTTGAACACTGAAAAGAAATTCAGGAGTTAAAAGAATATGTTCTTACTAGTGCAGCATTCATGGAATACAGCTCTGAAGCTATGGGATTCCAGCTGCTTCAGCCTGGAAATCTTACACTGAAAGAATCTCCCAGCAGTGATCTCTGAATTCTTTTGTACATAACTAAACAGCTGTGAAGCAGTTATGCAGAGAAAGATGATGCAAAGCTACCATCAGAGGCTAACCCAAGATACTAAAAAAACCTCCACCCTAACATTAACAAAATAGGACTCAGACACTGGATTTCTACCAAGCTACACTGCACTGCCTTCCACAGCACCTCAGAATTGGGATCCTGCTACAAAAAGCTGTCAACTAAGTGAATATATACACAGAATCACAGAAACATTCAGGGTGGAAAAGACCCTCAGGATCACCAAGTCCAACCCAGAACCCTACTTTACAAGGATCACCCCTAAACCAGAGCCCCAAGCACCACATCCAAACCACGTGCAAACACATCCAGGCTTGGGGACTCCATCACCTCCCTGGGCAGCACATTCCAACGGTCACACATCTAATCTCAATCTACCCTCCTCTAGCTTGGATCTATCCCCCTCCCCCCCCCCCCCAAGTCCTATCACAACCTGACACCCTCAAAAGTCCCTCTCTAGCTTTCTTGTAGCCCCCTTCAGATACTGGAAGGGCACAAGAAGGTCTCCTCGGAGCCTTCTCTTCTCCACACTGAACAGCCCCAACTCTCTCAATCTGTCTCCAGAGCAGAGCAGCTCCAGCCCTCTGCTCATCCTCGGGGTGCTTCTCTGGATACCTTCCAGCACCTCCAGATCCTTCCTGGAATAGAGGCTCCAGAACTGGACACAGTGCTCCAGGTGGGGTCTCAGCAGAGTGGAGCAGAGGGGCAGAATCCCCTCCCTGGCCCTGCTGGCCACACTTCTCTTGCTGCAGCCCAGGCTCTGCTTGGCTCTCTGGGCTGCAAGTGCTCACTGCTGGCTCCTGCTGAGCTTTTCATCCCCCAGCACCCCCAAGGCCTTTTCTTCAGGGCTGCTCTCAAGCCAGTCCCTGCACAGCCTGTATCAGTGGTGCTTTGGATTGCCTGTTGCCAGATGCAGGACCCTGCACATGGTCTTGTTGAACTTCTTTTTGTTGCTAAGCCCAGCCTATTGCAAACAATTAGTAAGGCTGTTTCCCACTTAGAGAGAAACAAGGCCATGTGAATCAGCAATTTCCTATATTTGTCCCCCCAAAATCTCCCACATCAGCAGATAAACAGAAAACAAGTCATATTTTGTGTCAATTTAACATGGATTTATTGCTTCTTGATTTACTGCTACTGCAGACTCAAGATAACACACTGCTGAAGCACAGTTCCACTGGACTGTGACAACACATCCTGGGAGTCAAACTTCAGCCAACAAATCACCTCACCTTCAGGTTTCAGTTACAAGTAAAAAACTGTGTGACTTTAACCAATTGAATTGATGGGATTTTGACAACAGCCAAAAAGATGCCAGCTCCTGAGCTTGTAATTCCCACTACTAAGTGGGAGAAGCTCCTGCACATTTACAATTTACAACAGCACATTCTCCTGACACACAAGACAGGCACGCACAGAAAAAGTGTTCTGCTGACCTTCTAAGAGCTGCTGGTATCAAGGACTTCACCCTAAAATGCATCTATAGGTTTAAATGCCTGGTCTGTGCTGTGTATCCTATAAATTGTATTAAATAATAGCTGGCAAAGAAACCTTCAGAGAGAGACAGGTTGATTATGAACAGTAGATTTCTGCAGGATAAAACATATTATTTGTTCTTTGTTTCTGGCATGCATTTAAAATAAAGAGATTGTCAACTGACAGCCTCCACTGATAAGAAGGAGAGAGAGGTGAGTAATCAATAAAGACCTGATCTGAGTGGTAAATGTGTAAGGAAATAGTTCTTGTTGCATTTTCCTTAACATGTCTGATGAAGCCTACCTCCTACAACTGCTTTAGGCTTCCATAAAAGCTAAAATGCAGCAAAGTTTGTTGTTGAACAAGCTGGACACAGAGAAGCTTTGTGAATGAAGCCTTTTGAAATTTACTGTATTAAACCAAAAACCAACCAAACACCTACCTACCAACCACCTACCTACCTCATGTTTAACATCTTTGTGGGTGGCATAGACAGTGGCATTGAGTGCACCCTCAGCAAGTTCACACCAAGCTGGAATGTGTCCAGACAAGGGCCACAAGGATGAGCAGAGGGCTGGAGCACTTCTCCTGTGAGGACAGACTGAGAGAGCTGGGGTTGTTCAGTGTGGAGAAGGCTTCAAGGAGGTCTTGCTGTGGCCTTCCAGTGTCTGAAGGGGGCTACAGGAAAGCTGGGGAGGGACTTTTAGGGTGTCAGTGATAGGACTGGGGGGAATGGAGCAGGCTGCCCAGGGAGGTGGTGGAAGCCTCATACCTAGAGTTTTTAAAGCCAGGCTGGATGTGGCTCTGGGCGACCTGTGTGAGGTGTCCCTGCCCATAGCAGGGGAACTGGATGATCCTTGAGGTCCCTTCCAACCCTAACAATTCTGTGATTCTAATCTTGATGTAGGCTGTTAATGAAACAAATGACTGGAACCAGAGTTAAGACACACCCCAGTGACACCCTGCTGAAACACACTCTGACCACAAGCTCTTGGTAGCAGTTCCCTAATATGGCTGCTCATCTGCCGTCATCATTACCATTTCATCCAGACTGCACTTCCTCAGATTGTTCATGAGAACAATCAGATGAGGTCATGTCAAAAGCCTTGCTAAGGCCAGTGTGTAAAACATCTACCAAGCTGTCCAGAGCCGAGTGACCGAGCTGTCCTGAGATATATTCACACTGCCTCTTGTGACCTACTCATCACATATGGGGCAGGTGAAAGACAAAGAATAAAAAACAACGAAGAGAATTTTCACTGCCACAAAACTTTGCTCAAATGTAATTTATAAAGTAACATCTTACTAAAAGAAAGTGAGAAAAGCCCAGCCTGTTCTCAATCCAAAATGGAAACTGTTACAGACCTTTTAGCCCTCTCTTCCCGGCACACAGTCCAACAAATCTCTTGCAACTAAAGCTGGATTTGTTAGGGTGGCAGGGCAAACGAACAGTAATTGAGGGAGGTGGGGGGCAGGTGATCTGCAGTTCACAGGATCAGAGTATGGTAGGTGTTGGAAGGGACCTCTGGAGATCTTCCAGTCCAACCCCCTGCCAGAGCAGGACCATAGAATCCAGCACAGGTCACCCAGGAACACATCCAGACAGGGCTGGAAAGGCTCCAGAGAAGGAGACCACGACTTCTCTGGGCAGCCTGTTCCAGGGCTCTGTCATCCTCACAGTGAGGTGGAACCCCTGTGCTGCAGTTTACATACATTGCCCATTGTCCTATCCTAGGGTGCATGTGAGCAGAGACTGTCCCTGACCCTTCCTTCCTGACCCCCACCCCTCAGATATTGATAGACATTTATTAGATCCCCTCAGTCCTCTCTTCTCCAGACTAAACAGCCCCAGGGCTCTCAGCCTCTCCTCACCAGGCAGTGCTCCAGTCCCTTCAGCATCCTTGCAGCTCTCCCTTGGACTCTCTCCAGCAGATCCCTGTCCCTCTTGAACTGGGGAGCCCAGAACTGGATGCAATATTCCAGGTGAGGTCTCAGCAGGGCAGAGCAGAGTTGTACTTGTAGGCAAAGAATCAATGCAAGATAATTCTGGGTATCTATCTACACACAATACAAAAGCATAAATCCAGCTGGCATTCTCTCCATATATTTTAGAAGATACAGAATTAACCAGGTTGGGAAAGACCTTTGAGACCATCAAGTCCAACCTATCACCCAATACCATCCAATCAGTTAAACCATGGCACTGAATGCCTCATCCAGGAGGGTTTTAAACACTTCCAGGGATGGTGACTCCACCACCTCCCTGGGCAGCCCATCCCAATGGCCAATCTCTCTTTCTGGCACAAATTTCTTCCTCACCTCCAGCCTAAACCTCCCCTGGTGCAGCCTGAGACTGTCCTCCCTTCTGTCACTGGTACCCTGGGACAAGAGACCAACCCCCTCCTGGCTACAGCCTCCCTTCAAGGAGTTGTAGAGAGCAATGAGGTCTGCCCTGAGCCTCCTCTTCTCCATGTAACTGGATTTTTTTTTTTTTTTTAATATATTGTATTAAAAGTCTTATTCCTTACAAAATTAGTTGGTTTTCTGAGTTAAAAGAAACCCCAAAACACAAAGAAATGTGAGATGGCATCACTAGTTTGTGCTTGCTTCCTGAGCAATGGAATTTATGTGTGGTTTTTCTTTTTCTTATTCTATTGCCAGCAGTGACACAGTTAGTTTGTGGCTTCCTCCTCCTCTTATCAGCTGCACAGGATTCTGAGCTGTTCTTCCAAGATCACAGCCACAAGCAGAAGAACACATACTGTCATCTTAACCTTTAAAGCAATGCTGGCATCTATCAAGCACTGGCAGAAATACTGCTCCAGTGACCTGGGGACATTACCCTGCTTTCCAATACCAACCTTACATTTCAGAACTAGATTATTTGTGAGCTTTTCCTCAGAGCTCAAAGCTCAGTGTCAAAAGGGTGATCTAATCCAACATCCTTCCAAACTTCAGAGCTCTGCAGATTGGAAACTTCTCCCTGTTCCGTCAGCCACCTAAAATATCTTCAACTTCACTTTAGTGCCTGAGCAAAATGGATCAACTGGTTCTATTAAACAGACCTGGCTTTTACAACCATCCCTTGCAATCTTTTAGAGTTTGCCAAGAAGACCTGTCCAGTTTTGGAATTCTGGGGACATTTTTCCTCACCCCCAATCTCATAAGGAATGTATAAAGCGGAGTTAAGATTTGACTTCAGTTCAGCCGTGGCTGATCTGACCAACTTGCCATCATTTTTCCAGAGGAGACTTGATGCAGCCCTCCTCCCTCCCTCCTCTTGCTATTTTAAGAGGATGTCCTTTAACTGCTGCAGAAGAGAAAATCAAGAGGAAAACAAGTCCTCTGTCTTTAGAATGGTTAGAAAGTAACACAGAATCACAGCATTGTCAGGGTTGGAAGGGAGCTCAAAGATCAGCCAGTTCCAACCCCTGCCATGGCCAGGGACACCTCACACTAGAGCAGCTTGCTCACAGCCACATCCAGACTGGCCTTCAAAACCTCCAGGGATGAGGCTTCCACCACCTCCCTGGGCAACCTCTTCCAGTCTCTCACCACCCTCATGGGGAGTAATTCTTCCTAACATCCAATCTCAATCTACCCATTTCTAGTTTTGCTCCATTCCCCCCAGTCCTATCACTCCCTGACACCCTCAAAAGTCCCTCCCCAGCTTTCCTGTAGTCCACCTCAGATACTGGAAGGCCACAGTTAGGTCTCCTCAGAGCCTTCTCTTCTCCACACTGAACAGCCCCAACTTCCTCAGTCTCCACAGCAAATCACCTCCAGCCCTCGGCTCATCCTCACGACCCTTCTCTGAACACCTTCCAGGATATCCATATCCTTTTAATAGGGACTCCAGAACTGGACATCCTCAGTACAGCTGAAAATCCAATATTCCCATTACTGCCTCTTTAAACAACTAACTGGCAATTAATCACCTTCTAAATGACCTTAAATCTAGCTTCTCACTAAGCTATGTGGTGCTCTCAGTACGATTGGGACCACATTTTTAGTTTGGAATGGTAAAGATAAAGTCACCTGAAGCCCCTCCAAACGCATACTCTATTCCTCATCTATGACTTCAGTTATGTAGCTCATACCTAAGAACTGGTTGAAGATTCTCATTTTTCAGATACTATGCAACCACCAAGAGTTGTGAAACTCAAAAGAGTTTGTTTTGTTAATGACATTTTTACCAAAAAACTCTGCAAATGTACAGGCTATGCTGTGAAGAACGAGGGAATATTGCTAGCAAAGTAATTAATGCTAAATAAGAGGCTCAGCATGTTTGAATAACACATACACTAAATAATTCAAACCCTTAATTTTATCCTCAGCAGATTTGTTGACAGTAGCACTGCTTCGACACTGGGGACTGACCTGCTGGAGAGCAGTGAAGGAGAAAAGGACCTGAGGGTCCTGGTGGATGAGAGGTTGACCATGAGCCAGCAATGTGCTCTGGTGGCAAAGAAGGCCAGTGGATTAAAAGGGCTGTGGTGAGTAGGTCCAGAGAGGTTCTCCTGCCCCACTACTCAGCCCTGGTGAAGCCACATCTGGAATATGGTGTCCAGTTCTGGGTGCCTCAGTTCAAGAAGGACCTCAGAGAACTGCTTGGAAGAGTCCAGCACAGAGCCACAAAGATGCTGAAGGCAGTGGAACATCAAGGAGAGCCTGAAGGAGCTGAGGGCTCTTTAGCTTGGAGAGGAGGAGACTGAGAGGTGACCTCACTGCTGTTGATAAAGATGTGCAGGGTGATGCCCAATTGCAGCACCAGGGGCAATGGTGGAAGTTGAGGCATAGGAAGTTCCATGGAAACAGAAGAAAGAATTATTTCCCTGTGACAGAGCCCTAGAGCAGGCTGCCCAGGGGTATTGTGGAGTCTCCCTCTCTGGAGATCTTCAAACCCCACCTGGAAGTGTTCCTGTGTGACCTGCTCTTGGTGATCCTGCTCCGGCAGGGGGGTTGGACTGGATGAGCTTTCCAGGTCCCTTCCAACCCCTAACATTCTGTGATTCTACATTCATCAAAATCCCACACTCTTGATTTGCTCTGCCTAAATCTACACTTCAGGTACTTAAGGATGAAACCTCTTACTGCAAAGACTTCCTGGTAGCCAACAGCTTTCTAAACAAACAAAAGCCAGGCCCACAGAAAAGAAGATTATTTCTGTGCCACCACTCCTAACAATACACTGGTTTGACAGCACTGGCAGCATTACACAAAGCTTACCAACACAGCCATGGTCTACTCTGCAAGGTAACCACAGAACCCAGACATCACCTGAGCCAGGATGGCATGAAAAAAAAAAACCACCAACAAAATTTCTTGCTGTCTTTGACTCACAGCAGTTTAGCCATAGGCAAGTAATGACAACCAAGTTCCATGGGAAACAGCCATCCAGCTGCTAGGCTGGATCGTTGAGGATGAATTCTTTAAAAGGAGATCTTTAGGAGTAAGGACTAAGGGTAAGTTCAGGACTAATCCTGGTCCTAAAAGGCAACCTTCAAAATAACAGCAACAAGAAACCCACCTCCACACAGATCCAACCAGATTTTGTCTCATCATCCACTACTACCTTTCCATATCTTCCACATCCCTCTGAGGCAAGACCTCATACATTCACAGACTCCACTTAACAAACAAACAAACAAACTTAAGACTATTTCAGAAGACAACATCAGCACAGCAGGTCAGTAAACAGGAAATGATGAACGGTTAATAAATATAAGCACAACGCCATCAAAACTGAACTTCATATAGGAAGATGAAGATATAAAAGGAGGGAGGAACTTGGATTTAATAACTCCTGCAATTCCTTGGGAAGCAGAATTGTCCTGCTTTGTTTCTAAGAGTCAAGAAAGTCCTTAATCCTTTAAAATCTCTACTCCCTAGGCAGCATCTACAGCAATCTGTACAGCAGCTACAAATATTCACCTCTCACTTCCTCTTATTAAAACAAGTCTTAACCATTTCCTCTAACCACAATACCACAGATTGCTTGCTTCTCTCTGGGAACTCAAGTTTCGATATCATCTTCACTAGGGAAGCTATGAGAACCTTGCACAGCACTTTTGGAATGGGCTGAAGAGAGAGATTCACAACTAAAACACAATAACCAAACCCGAGACTTCTGGGGCTCACCATTAAAGCATTACAGTTATCACTGCCTGTTTAGTCTGGAGAAGAGAAGGCTGAGAAGGGATCTGATCAGTCTGTCAATAGCTGAGGGGAGGTGTCAAGTGGAGGGGGCCAAGCTCTTTTGGGTGGTGCACACCAATAAAGCAAGAAACAACAGGTTCAAGCTTGAACATAGAAGATTTCACCTCAACATGAGGAGAAACTTCTTTGGTGCGAGGGTGCCAGAGGCCTGGAGCAGGCTGCCCAGAGAGGTTGTGGAGTCTCCTTCTCTGGAGCCTTTCCAAACCCCACCTGGATGCATTCCTGTGCAGACCACCCTGGGTCATCCTGCTTCGGCAGCGGGGTTGGACTGGATGATCTCTGGAGGTCCAACCTCTACTGTACTGTGATACTGTCAAGCAGGCCCAACTGCAGCTTAATGCAACACTTCTTTGACTCACAAATCACTGTATGAATACATAAATCTGTGCCTGGGGCAGTTCCAGATTCACAGAACTGTATGTGGCACAGTATGAAGCCACTTGGTCATGCCTCCTCTCTCCCTGTGTGCAAGACCTACGCAATTTTGGACTTGGTTCATGGCATATGCAGGCCAAAAAAAAAGCCGAGGTGTCACCTCTAGTGCTGGTGCTCCCCTACCAAGAACCTATCCACTTGCATCACTTCCCTGACAGGAGCAATGGCAGAAGCCACCACCATATGGGCAAATGTGCTCAGGACTGCAGATTGCTGCTATCTAAAAGTGCCAGCAGAAACTGCGCCTGTAGGCACTGGACCATGTAATGCAAGCAAACGTCCCTGAACCATAATGCTGGTAACAAGACCAGAGCCCAGGGTCACAATGGTTAAGGCACAGCAACGTGTCAATAGCAGGTTTATCTTTTTCTGCCTCTTTTCCTGCCTTCTCCCTCCAAAGCATGACCAATTGCCCTTGCCTGTTTTGCTCCTGATAGATCCCTCAGAGCCTAACAAGCACAGACACAAAGGACTCCCTCATTTTGATGCTTTTCCCTGCAAACAGGGAATTTCTGTCTGGCGTTACAAGTGTGATGTGTGCTGCTACGGTTATTAAGCTGAGGCAATTTTGCACTGCACAAACCTGCTAACTGCAAGGGACTCGGTTTGTGTTTTGGGAAGATAGGGCACTTGCAATAACTGAGTGATAATGTTTTATTTATTGCTGCTGGAAGATCTGCCCATCAACTATTGATACTGCTGCGGATCAGCACTGACTTCTAAATGCTTCAGCCACTGGTTTGCTTTAGTGGGTTGTTGTTTTTTTTCCTGGAAACAATGTCTTAATTAAAATCAACACTGCACTTGGTATAGGCAAGCAGCCCTTTTACTTTTGGAGTACAGGCCTCCTATATGAGCACATCAGTTTGACCAAACACATCGCCAAGCTTGGATCTATTAGGCAGCAGCAATCACAGAATCACAGAATCACAGAATCACAGAATCACAGAATCACAGAATCACAGAATCACAGAATCACAGAATCACAGAATCACAGAATCACAGAATCACAGAATCACAGAGGTTGGAAGACACCTCCAAGATCATCAAGTCCAAACTATCACCCAACCCTAACTAATCAGCTAGACCATGGCATTGAGTGCCTCATCTTAAACACCTCCAGGGAAGTCAACCCCACCACCTCCCTGAGCAGCCCATCCCAAGGGCCAGCCTCTCTTTCTGGGAAGAACTTCTTTCTAAAATCAAGCTTAAACTTCCCCCTGCACAGATTGAGACTGTGTCCTCTTGTTCTGGTGCTGCTTGCCTGGGAGAAGAGACCAACCCCCACTTGTCTACAACCTCTCTTCACGTAGTTGTAGACAGCAATAAGGTCTCCCCTGAGCCTCCTCTTCTCCAGGCTAAACACCCCCAGCTCCCTCAGCCTCTCCCCAGCCTTGTGCTCCAGACCCCTCCCCACCCTTGTTGCCCTTCTCGGGACAGAACCTGAGGTTCAGAAGTCAAAGTGATGAAGGATGGACCCAAAACTCCCAAACTCCCTCTGCTCTGACTGCAGCCAGCCGAGCACAGTATGCGAATGACGTTGACATTTTAACGTGCTGAACCTGCTCGTTGCTCGAACATACCAACGCTTTCTCCTGTGAAAATCCTCACGGAAATAACCGTGTCCAAGGCAAAGCAATAAAATCCTAACTGCCTTTCATTACTGCCCGTGGATCAAGCAGCCACACACGTGTATTCAGATGATGCTTGTCTATCGCACGTAAGGAAAATCAAGCTTTAAGGATGCACAATGCACCCGGAGAGCAGGGGATGGTCATGAACTACGTTCTTCCGTGCGGCAAAGCGCAACGACTTCCTCCAGAGGAGAAATTCCCCGGAGTACGGAGGCGTAACCCATCCTTTCCCTCACCACCGAGACCTGCAGCTTCCTACCCCGCCGAACCCCCTCACCTCTGCCACACACCGATCGAATTCCGTTCGGGAAGGCGGGGTGCTGTTCCGCCACCCACGACAGCTTCAAACATCTGCTCCATCTCACGCTGGGAGCTGCTAAGCAACCGCGCGCCTCGAACTTATTGAAATTAAACTTACTAATTTTACCCCAAACCCTTCCCTCCGGTAGCGACAGGTTTCGCAACTCGGCGTGGGAAAGCCCGGGCTGAGCAGCCAGCCCGCTCCCGTGACTCACGCACGGCGGGGCGGGAGCGGCTCCGGGCGGCACCGGCTGCCGCGGGCGCGGGGCCGCGCCGGGCCTAGGCCCCGCGGCTGGGGGCCGGGGCCTGCGGGCGTCGCGCAGCACCGAGCCTGCCTCCTCCCTCAGGCCCGCCCTCCAGGTAGCGAGGCGGTGGCCGCCGGGGACGCCCCGGCCCTATCTCGGCGGCAGGGCGCAGCGGCAGAGCTTGGCCGGGCCGGAGCGCCTGACCGCGGTGGCGGCGCGGCTCCTGCCACCTCCCTGCCCTACCTCTCGGGCCCCGCAGCTAGGCCGCAGCGCGACCGGCCGAGCCGCAAGCCACGCAGAGGTGGCGATGGAGCGCCGGGCCGCCCTGCCTGCGGACGAGCGGGCGGCAGCGGCGGGGATCGCGCCGGGGATCGCGCCGGGGTGGTTCCTCCCCGCTTCCCCCCGCCTCCCCGCCGGGCCCTCCGCACCTTCTTGATGTTGTAGAGCCGGGTGAGCATGCCGACGCCCCGGTCGTTCAGGATGGTGAGCTTCTCCGCCAGCTTCTGCTGGCTCGGCTGCAGCACCGACCGCGACATCTTGCCTGGCTGACTGTGCTCCGCGACCCCGGCCTGGGCCCCGCCGCTCGTAGCCCCGCCGTGGCGCGGCCGCCGAGCACCGGCGCTGCCGCTGCCTTCCGCCCGCTGCCGTCGCCGGCCTCGCTCACTGCTGCCTCCGCGGGGCGTGGCCTCGGCGGCGCGGTCACGTGGCGCGGCTCTCGGGCACCCCCTGCGGGCGGGCGGGCGCACAGGGGTGGTAGTGTCCCAGGCCGAGCAGCATCTCCTTCCCGGCTCCGCACCGCTGGAAAGCACCGGATGGAAGCTTTAGGTCCCGGTTCGTACGGCGGTGGGGGTCTTTCACGCTCGATTCTTTTGCTGTTGTTCATCACAGAATGGTAGGGACTGGATGACAAGTGGACTGCCTCAGGGATCAGTACTGGGAGAGGGCTTTGTAACATCTTTGCTGGCGACATGGAGAGTGGCATTGAGTACCACCAAGCTGTGTGGTGCTGCTGACAGTGGGAGGGAAGGGATCCATCCAGAGGGTCCTGGACAGGCTGCATAGCTGGGCCCAAGCCAACTTCATGAGGTTCAACAAGACCAAACGCAAGGTCCTGCAGCTGGGTCAGGGCAATCCAAAGCACCAATATAGGCTGGGCAGAGACTGGCTTGAGAGCAGCCCTGAGGAAAAGGCCTTGGGGATGCTGGGGATGAGAAGCTCAACAGGAGCCAGCAGTGTGCACTTGCAGCCCAGAGAGCCAAGCAGAGCCTGGGCTGCAGCAAGAGAAGTGTGGCCAGCAGGGCCAGGGAGGGGATTCTGCTCCTCTGCTCCACTCTGCTGAGACCCCACCTGGAGCTCTGTATCCAGTTCTGGAGCCTCTATTCCAGGAAGGGTCTGGAGGTGCTGGAAAGTGTCCAGAGAAGGACCACGAGGATGAGTAGAGGGCTGGAGCTGCTCTGCTCTGGAGACAGACTGAGAGAGTTGGGGCTGTTCAGTGTGGAGAAGAGAAGGCTCTGAGGAAACCGAATTGTGTCCTTCCAGTATCTGAAGGGGTCTACAAGAAAGCTGGGGAGGGACTTTTGAGGGTGTCAGGGAGTGATAGGACTGGGGGGAATGGAGCAAAACTAGGAGTGAGTAGTTTGAGATTGGATGTTAGGAAGAAGTTGTTCCCCATGAGGGTGGTGAGACACTGGCAGAGGTTGCCCAAGGAGGTGGTGGAAGCCTCATCCCTGGAGATTTTGAAGGCCAGGCTGGATGTGGCTGTGAGCAAGCTGCTCTAGTGTGAGGTGTCCCTTCCCTTGGCAGGAAGGTTGGAACTGGCTGATCCTTGAGGTCCCTTCCAACCCTAACAATTCTATGATTCTATGATCATCGAGTTCTAAATCACTTGAAAGCAGGATCACTTAGGGCAGGTCACACAGGACTGCCTCCAGGTGGGTCTTTAAAGTCTCTAGAGGAAATTCTAGTTCTAGTGTTCCAGCACCCTTAAAAGTAAAGTTTTTCCTCATGTTTAAGGTCAAACTTCCCAGTTTGTGTCCTATCACAGGGCACCAATGTAAAGGGACTGGCCTCATCTTATTGATAACCCATCCCTCAGATACTTGTAAACGTTAATCAGATCCCTTCTCAGTCGTCTTTGCTCCAGCTCTCTCAGCCTTTACTCAAAAGATCTGTGTTCCAGTCCCTTCACCATCCTCATAGCCCTCCGTTGGACTCTATCTAGTGCATCTCTGTCCTTCTTAAGTTGAGGAGCCCAGAACTGGACTCAGTACTCCAGGTGTTGAAGAATTACCCTTCTCAGTCTGCTGGCCCTGCTTTTTTTCACAGAATCACAGAATTAACCAGGTTGGAAGACACCTCCAAGATCATCAAGTCCAACCAATCACCCAAAACCATCTTGTCAACTAAGGCATGGCACTAAGTGCCTCATTCAGTTTTTCTTTAAACACTTCCAGGGATGTCAACCCCACCACCTCCCTGGGCAGCACATCCCAATGGCCAATCTCTCTTTCCGGGAAGAACTTCTTTCTAAGATCAAGCCTAAACTTCCCCCTGCACAACTTGAGACTGTGTCCTCTTGTTCTGGTGCTGGTTGCCTGGGAGAAGAGACCAACCCCTACCTGGCTACAACCTCCTTTCAGGTAGTTTTAAACAGCAATAAGGTGTCCCCTGAGCCTCCTCTTCTCTGGGCTAAAGACCTCCAGCTCCCTCAGCCTCTCCTCACAGGGCTGTGCTCCAGACCCCTCCCCAGCCTTGTTGCCCTTCTCTGGACACATTCCAGCATCTCAACATCTTTATTAAACTGAGGGGCCCAGATCTGGACACAGGACTCAAGGTGTGGCCTAACCAGGGCTGATGCAGCCCAGGATGTAACTAACCTAGGCTGCCAGTGTGCATTGTTGCCTCACATCCAGCTTTTTGTCCACCAGTACCCCCAAATCCAAACTGGTTTGGGTTGAGAAGGGATCTTTAGAGTTCATCAAGTCCACCTTCCTGCACTAAGAAGGGATGCCTTAGAATAGAATCATAGAATAGAATCATAGAATAGAATCACCAAGGTTGGAAAAGACTTCAAAGATCATCAAGTCCAACCTGCCTTTAATCAGATCAGGTTGCTCAGAACCCTGACCAACCTGGCCTTGAATATTTCCAGGGATTGAGCATCTACCACTTCTCCAGGCAACCTGGGCCAGTGTTTCACCACCCTCAGTACAGATCAGTTCCTAGAATCATAGAATGATCTGGGTTGGAAGGGAGCTCCAAAAGTAACCTATTCCATCCAGGGACGTCCTCAACTAGATCAGGTTGCCCAGAGGCCTATTGAGCCTCACTTTGATTATCTCCAGGGATGGGACCCCAACCACCTCCCTTGTATCTTTCTTAAATTTCCCCTCTTTTAGGTTAAAACTGTCACCTCTTGTCCTGTTTCAAGAGGCTCTTCTAAAAAGATTGTCCCCATCTAAAAACGTGTCCCCTTTAGTTACCAGAAGGCTGCAACAGCATCTCATCAGAGCCTTCTCTTCTCCAGGTTGAGCAACCTCAACTCTCTCAGCCTTTCTTCATAGCAGAAGCATTCCAGCCCTCTGATCATCTCTGTGGCCTCCTCTGGAACTGCTTCAACAGGTCCATATCTTTCTTGTGCTTGATATCAGACCCATCAGGCTGTATTTTAGGTATAATTCCAAGGTGTGCTTCAGATCCATGAATGGTATTCATTCAAGGTTTATAACAAACCCCATTTTTTTTAACATTATTGAGAGAAATCAAGAACTGAAGCTCAGAAAAGCATTGCACAGTGTATACTGAGACCAGTATCATCACTGGTGACCCTAATTTTAGGGCTCCCTGGGGCTGTTCAGTCTGAAGAGGAGAAGACTGAGAGGGCATCTGATCAATGTCTATCAATATCTGAGGGCTGGGGGTCAGGAAGGAAGGGACAGGGACAGCCTCTGCTTGCTTGTGCCCTGAAATAGGACAAGAGGCAATGCATGTACACTACAGCACAGGAGGTTCCACCTCAACATGAGGAGGAACTTCTTCACTGTGAGGGTGACAGAGGACAGGAAGAGGGTGACAGAACACTGGAAGAGGCTGCCTAGAGAGGTTGTGGAGTCTCCTTCTCTGGAGCCTTTCCATCCCTGTCTGGATGTGTTCCTGTGTGCCCTGTGCTGGATTCTATAGCTCTGCTCTGGCAGGGGGGTTGGATCTGATGATCTCCAGAGGTCCCTTCCAACCCCTATCATCCTCTGATCCTGTGAAATCAGCCCATCCCAGTCCTTCAGGGGGGTTTAATCTAACAGACTTTCAGAAAGCAGAGAATTGAATGTGAGAAGCCGAAATGCAATTAAATTGCTGCTGACCTCTCTCTTCATTTCGGCAGCTGCAAGATAATTTATGATTCAGAGTGGAACTGGGAAGCAAGAACTTAGAGTTCCAGTCTTAAGTCTGCTGCTGACTCATACTTTGGCCTTTTATCAGATGATTTTTTTTTTTTTTCTGCCTCAGCTTTGCATCCAAGAGCAGGGAAAACCTAGCAACAATGTGATAATGATTAATTGGCTTAGACCTGACCTTTCACTCCTGGAGTCTGTGGAGAGCATCAGAAATTCAAATGAGTATTTAAATTTATCAAGCATAAAATGCTATGTCAGTTCAAAGCAGTTAATAATATCTACAGTACTACTTCTTTTTTTTTTTTTTCACACAGAGCATCTTCCATTATTAATTCTTTTGTTCTTTTAGTCCAAATATCAAATATAATACATCTAGTTGCAATAAAGATGTGGCTGCACTGCAAAATAAGACCAAATACCGTTGCTGAAAGAAATGTTTTGGTTTCCCACCTGCAGGTGAAAGAACCACAGCCAAATTTTTAAGTCTAGGCTTAATTATTTTTCAGCCACAGTATTGCTGAAAGATTCTTTTTTGTTCTGGTTTCTACCTGAAGGGAGGTTGTAGGCAGGTGGGGGTTGGTCTTTTCTCCCAGGCAGACAGCACCAGAACAAGAGGACACAGTCTCAAGCTGCACCAGAGGAAGTTTAGACTGAAGGTGAGGAGAAAGTTCTTTCCAGAAAGAGAGATTGGCCATTGGGATGTGCTGCCCAGGGAGGTGGTGGAGTCACCATCCCTGGAGGTGTTCAGAAAAGGATTGGATGTGGCACTTGGAGCAATGGTTTAGTAGTCATGAGGTGTTAGGTATTAGGGATAAGGTTGGACTTGATGATCTCTGAGGTCTTTTCCAACCTGGTTGACTCTGTGATTCTCACCTACAGGTGAAAAAACCACAACCAAATTTTTAAGTCTATATTGAATTATTTTTCAGCCATATTACTGCTGAAGGATTTGTTATATTCTGGTTTCTCACCTACAGGTGAAACAAAACCTCTGCCAAATTAAAAGTCTGTATTTAATCATTTTTCAAGTTTCAAACATGAACAGTCACAGAATTTATAATTTATGCATAGTCAAGCAAGTGGAATCATAGAATCACAGAATTGTTAGTCTTGGAAGGGACCTCAAGGATCAGCCAGTTCCAACCCCCCTGCCATGGCCAGGGACACCTCACACTAGAGCAGCTTGCTCACAGCCACATCCAGCCTGGCCTGAAAAACCTCCAGGGATGAGGCTTCCACCACCTCCCTGGGCAACCTGTGCCAGTGTCTCACCACCCTCATGGGGAAGAACTGCTTCCTAACAGCCAATCTCAGTCTACCTACTTCTAGTTTTGCTCCATTCCCCCCAGTCCTATCACTCCCTGACACTCTAAAAAGTCCCTCCCCAGCTTTCCTGTAGCCCCCTTCAGATACTGGAAGGCCACAAGAAGGTCTCATCAGAGCCTTCTCTTCTCCCGACTGAACAGCCCCAACTCTCTCAGTCTGTCTCCAGAGCAGAGCAGCTCCAGCCTTCTGCTCATCCTTGTGGTCCTCCTCTGGACACCTTCCAGCACCTCCAGATCCTTCCTGGAATAGAGGCTCCAGAACTGGACACAGAGCTCCAGGTGGGGTCTCAGCAGAGTGGAGCAGAGGGGGAGAATCCTCTCCCTGGCCCTGCTGGCCACACTTCTCTTGCTGCATCCCAGGCTCTGCTTGGCTCTCTGGGCTGCAAGTGCACACTGCTGGCTCCTGTTGAGCTTCTCCTCCACCAGCACCTCCAAGGGCTTTTCTTCAGGGCTGCTCTCAAGCCAGTCTCTGCCCAGCCTGTATCAGTGCCTGGGATTGCCCTGACCCAGATTCTGAACCCTGACACAGCCAGGTCCACTGAATAGAACAAAAGTCTCAGCTGTGCTTTCCACAGTTAAAAATGTCTTGGGCATATATCTCTGGCTGGTCCTTTGAAGTGCTTCTTTACCCAAAATAATCAACTGCTGATGTGAACTCCTTCACTTACCTGATCTCTTTCACTGCCTGACACCCTAAAAGGTACCTCACCAGCTTTCCTGTAGGCCCTCTCCAGACACTGGAAGGCCAGTATCTGAAGGATACCATCACCATAACAGCTCATTGAAGGATTTTGTGCATCACTGTGATTTCATATCCCAACTTTTTCTCCTCCACTATTAGCAGGAAACTTATGGGCTACAACAGAGTCAAAGTGACTGGGTTTTGATAAAGTTGGTGCTAACACAGCTGGCTGGAGAACTTCCAAGCTCTCTGTAGCTGCTAATGGAGCTTTCAACATGGAAACCCCAGTCACTTTCCACACTGCACAGGTTGAGGCACAGAAGGGAAAAGTGACTGAGTCACTCCTTTGTAGTAAGGAGGAGAGCATCCTGTTTCCACACTCCCACACTATTCCTGAGGTTGTTTACAAGATCCTGTTACAAGGAGCACCTCTGGCTGCTACCATTCTTTTGAATGTAAACGATGCTGCATTAGCTGCTGTTCTGGAAGACATACTGAGCATCAGAATAGGGAAAGGATCAATACCAAGAAACAACAACTTCTAATACAGTTCAAGAGAGACAGAGACCTGCTGGAGAGAGTCCAAGGGAGAGCCACGAGGATGATTAGGGGACTCGAGCATCTCCCCTGTGAAGAGAGACTGAGAGCCCTGGGGCTGTTTAGTCTGGAGAAGAGAAGGCTGAGAGGGGATCTGATCAATGTCTCTCAAGAGCTGAGGGCTGGGGGTCAAGTGGAGGGGGCCAAGCTCTTTTGGGTGCTGCACAGCAATAAGCCAAGGAACAATGGAGAAAAACTTGAACAGAGAAGGTTTCAGCTGAACATGAGGAGAAACTTCTTTCCTGTGAGGGTGCCAGAGGCCTGGAACAGGCTGCCCAGAGAGGTTGTGGAGTCTCCTTCTCTGGAGCCTTTCCAGCCCTGTCTGGATGTGTTCCTGTGTGCCCTGTGCTGGATTCTATAGTTCTGCTCTGGCAGGGGGTTGGATCTGATGATCTCCAGAGGTGCCTTCCAACCCCTAACATCCTGTGAGTCTGTGATTCTGTGGACTACAAGCCATGCATTTTTCCCTCCTCCTTGGGCACATCTAGGAAAACAAGAGTACAGCCAGAAAGGTAGGTTTCATAGGAACCACATTCAAAAATCTTGGAGAATATGTGACTGGAGAATTCAGTCACAGACAGCAGGTGTCACTGAGCTCAGACTTGGTCAACATGAGCACAGGTACTTAAGCAGTCTCCAGACTTGTCATTGCTTTTAATGGCAGCAGGGTAAAGCCCATGTTGTCACATTGCTTTTACACAGAATCACAGAATGTTAGGGGCTAGAAGGAACCTTGAAAGCTCACCCAGTCCAACCCCCTGCCAGAGCAGCATCACCTAGAGCAGGTCACAAAGGAACACATCCAGGTGGGGTTTGAAGATCTCCGGAGGGGGAGACTCTGGAGGAACAGGTCCCAGGCCTCTGTTACCCTCACAGGGAAAAATATTCTTCCTCCTGATTTCATTAAACTTCCTCTGCCTCAGCTTCCACCACTGCCCCTTGTGTTGGCATTGGGCATCACCCAGCAGAGCCTGGCTCCAGCCTCTGGGCACTCCCCCTGCACATCTTTAGCAACACCAATGAGGTCACCACTCAGGCTTCTCCTCTCCAAGCTACAGAGCCCTCAGCTCCCTTCATCATCTTTGTGGCTCTGTGCTGGACTCTTTCAAGCAGTTCGCTGAGGCCCTTCCTGAACTGAGGGCCCAGAACTGGACACAATATTCCAGATGTGGCCTCACCAGGGCAGAGCAGAGAGGGAGGAGAACCTCTCTCGACCTACTCACCACAGCCCTTCTAATCCACCCCAGGATGCCATTGGCCTTCTTGGCCACCAGAGCACACTGCTGGCTCATGGTCAACCTCCCATCCACCAGGACCCCCAGGTCCTTTTCCCCTACCCTGCTCTCCAGCAGGTCAGTCCCCAACCTCTCCTCCTCCATGGGGTTGTTCTTTCCCAGGTGCAAGACTCTCCCCTTGCCCTTGTTGAATTTCATTCCGTTTCTCCCTGCCCAGCTCTGCAGCCTGTCTCTTACTGCAACTTCAAGTAGAGTCTGCAGGAGTATGTAGAGGTTTTTGGCAGGGAGGCTTACTGCATGTTAGATTATACAAATGTCTGCCTTGCTCAGGCTGGGTTCACCAGCCTAGCAGCAAACATAACAACCAAATGGCAATACAAGCTCTGAAAGCAATAGCACAGCTCTCTCACAGGCATGGTGAAATGAAATGAAGGGAAGAACAAGGCTCACAATTATTTTTACAACACACAACTACTATTTGCTGGATGATTTCCTGGTGATTAGCACTTAAACAATTTTCTACATTTATTTGAAAAGCACAAGTTTAGGGCAAGCTCCCAACAGCACTTTCAGTGAATCACAGAATTAACCAGGTTGGGGAGGACCTCTGACATCATCCAGTCCAACCTATCACCCAACACTATCCAATCAACTCACCCATGGCACTGAGTGCCTCATCCAGGATGGTTTTAAACACTGCCAGGGATGGTGACTCCACCACCTCCCTGGGCAGCACATCCCAATGGCCAATCTCTTTCTGGGACGAATTACTTCCTCATATCCAGCCCTAACCTCCCCTGGTGCAGCTTGGAACACTGTCCTCTCCTTCTGTCACTGCTTGCCTGGGAGAAGAGACCAACCCCCATCTGTCTACAACCCCTTTCAGGAAGTTGTAGAGAGCAATGAGGTCTCCCCTGAGCCTTCTCTTCTCCAGGCTAAACACCCCCAGCTCCCTCAGCCTCTCCTCACAGGCCTGTGCCCCAGACCCCTCCCCAGCCTCTTCTCCAGGCTAAACAACCTCAGGTACTTCTAGCTGAGGCTGTACATGGCCTGCAGCAGTTTCTCAGAGGCCTTTGAACTTTAAAAGAACATGGACATTGGCTAGGGAGGGCATAAGAGTGTGCAAAGCCACTTTGAAACAGCTGATGAATAGTATAGCAGCTTTCCTCCTACCAGTTTGAGAATGCATGAGGACATCTGCTCAGACTGGAGGGACAGGTACGATGAGCCTGCTCCAGAGCCTCTAGTCCCACACTATGCCAATGAGGCTTAATCAGTACAGGAGCAGGTTGTGGTAGTTTTAGGCTATGCCTTTAAAATGTTTTCACAGATCTTGAGCAGAAAGGTAGTAAAATGTAAATAAATCACCTTTGGGTGTAAAAAGGAAAATAAAGAGAATTCTAAACAATCCCATTCCAGTATCTGAAGGGGGCCTACAGGAAGGCTGGGGAGGGACTTCTCAGGATCTCAGGTAGTGATAGGACTAGGGGGAATGGAATGAAGCTGGAGATAGGGAGATTCAGGCTAGAAGTGAGGAAGAAGTTCTTCACCATGAGAGTGGTGAAGCCCTGGAATGGGTTATCCAGGGAGGTGGTTGAGGCCCCGTCCCTGGAGGTGTTTAAGACCAGGCTGGACGAGGCTCTGGCCAGCCTGATCTAATGCAGGGTGTCCGTGGCCATGGCAGGGGGTTGGAACTAGATGATCCTTGTGGTCCCTTCCAACCCTGACTGATTCTATGATTCTATATCTATTACAAGATTTAGTTCCCAAACAATCTCCTCTCCTCTCCTCCTCCTCTCCTCTCCTCTCCTCTCCTCTCCTCTCCTCTCTCCTCTCCTCTCCTCTCCCTCTCCTCTCCTCTCCTCTCCTCTCCTCTCCTCTCCTCTCCTCTCCTCTCCTCTCCTCTCCTCTCCCTCTCCTCTCCCTCTCTCCTCTCCTCTCCTCTCCTCTCCTCTCCTCTCCTCTCTCCTCTCCTCTCCCTCCCCTCCCTCCCCTCTCCCTCCCCTCCCCTCCCCTCCCCCCTCCCTCTCCCCCTCCCCTCCCCTCCTCCTCCCCTCCCCCTCTCCTCCTCCCCTCCCCCTCCCCTCCCCCTCTCCTCTCCTCTCCTCTCCTCTCCTCTCCCTCTCCTCTCCTCTCCTCCCTCTCCTCTCCTCTCCTCTCCTCTCCTCTCCTCTCCTCTCCTCTCCTCTCCCTCTCCTCTCCTCTCCTCTCCTCTCCTCCCCTCCCCACCTCTCCCCTCCTCTCCCCTCCCCACCTCTCCCCTCCTCTCCGAGCCTCTCCTCTCCTCTCCTCTCCTCTCCCTTGGCTGCATTGTTTTGCCTAAGTCTAACTTCTCTGCTCCTTTCTCTTCTCCCTTTTGTACAGGGGGATGTACAGGGGGGGGAGGCAGAGATGGAGAAACTAGTAGCTTGCCCTGGTCCTTGGCCAGGGGAAGTCCTTGTGCTGTTTGTTAATTGTAAATACCTGTAAATGTTGTAAATCCTGTGTATATTGTTCACATTCATTGCATTCCATTGCAGTTCTGCTTGTAAAAGTTTACAGTTCAGCTGAGCTGGTCTGGCAAAGTTAATGGGGTGGGGGGAAACTTCAACCCACCACACAGGTTGTTAGCAACATCTGAGAGCTAGCTCCCTCAGGGTTTCCTAAGTCCAGGACTAGCTAGCAGTGCTTGATTGTTGCAGCCACTGTCCTGCTGGGACATGTGCAGAGTGCATGGCATTGCAAAATGCTTTCTAGCTGACCAACTGTATGCTGTGAAGAGCAAAACAATAACATCCCATGGGTGCCAAGAACAACATCCTCATATTGGCAGCCTTTGATTCATAGACAGTGAGATTGAATGCACCATCAGCAGTGTGCAGATGGCACCAAGCTGAGTGGTGCTGTCAATACCCCAGAGGGACAGGATGGCATCCAGAGGGACCTGGACAGGCTGCAGAGGTGGTGCCCAGGGGAACCTCATGAGGCTCAACAAGAGCAAGTGCAGGGTCCTGCACCTGGGCTGGAACAATCCTCACTGTCAATACAGGCTGGGGGAGGAGGGGGTAGAAAGCAGCCCCGAGGAAAAGGACTTGGGGTTGCTGGTGGATGAGAAGCTGGACAGGAGCAGGCAGGGTGAGCTTGCAGCACAGAAGGCCAAGGGCAGCCTGGGCTGCATCCAAAGCAGCATTGCCAGCAGAGCCAGAGAGGTGATTCTGCCACTTTGCTCTGCTCTGCTGAGACCTCACCTGCAGTGCTGTGTGCAGGGCTGGAGCCCTCAACACAGGAAGGACACGGACCTGATGGAGCAGGTCCAGAGGAGGCCATGAAAATGAAAACATGAGGAAAAGTTTTTTTCCCTGTGAGGGTGACAGAGCCTTGGAGCAGGCTGCCCAGGGGGGTTGTGGAATCTCCTTCACTGGAGATATTCAAAACCTGCCTGGATGCATTCCTTTGTGATCTGCTCTGGGTGACTCTGCTCTGGCAGGGGGGTTGGACTGGATGAGCTTTCAAGGTCCCTTCCAGCCCTTAACATTCTGTGATTCTGTTAGCAGGACAGTTAATTCTTGCAGCAACCACTGAGGAAATGGATTAAAGAGTTGTCAGGCTGGCTATCAAGCAGAGCTCAGGAGAACTGTCAGAATGAGTCGGTCTTGAACTGATATGGGTATAGACCTGAAGTTGCCTTTTGATGCAGGGGTTCAATCACCAGCTTGAAAACATTCTGGGAGATACTGAAATCAGAAGGGGCACTGGATCAAGAGTCCAACTAGATTAGTAAAAGGCCATATAATTTGCAGTTTTCTTGCAGGACAAAGAGCCACAAAGGATCAGCAGTGATCTCTGAGCTGTCTGTGAGGCCACTAAATAGAATCAGAATTGTCAGGGCTGAAAGGGACCTCAAGGATCAGCCAGTTCCAAGCCCCTGCCATGGCCAGGGACACCTCACACTAGAGCAGCTTGCTCACAGCCACATTCAGCCTGGCCTTCAAAACCTCCAGGGATGAGGCTTCCACCACCTCCCTGGCCAACCTCGTCCAGTGTCTCACCACCCTCATGGGGAACAACTTCTTCCTAACAGCCAATCTCAATCTCACCGCCTCTAGCTTTGCTCCATTCCCCCTAGTCCTATCACTCCCTGACACCCTCAAAAGTCCCTCCCCAGATTTCCTGTAGCCCTCTTCAGATACTGGAAGGCCACAAGAAGGTCTCCTCAGAGCCTTCTCTTCTCCAGACTGAACCCCAACTCTCTCAGTCTGTCTCCACAGGAGAGCAGCTCCAGCCCTCTGCTCATCCTCGTGGCCCTTCTCTGGACATCTTCCAACACCTCCAGATCCTTCCTGTAGTAGAGACAGAATGCCTAATAGGCTTGGCAACTTCTGTTCTAAAGATGAGTTAACCTATACCAACTGTCCACTGACCAGAACAAAAAAATGTGTGATCAGATTCCAGGGAATTACCTCTGCCTCCTGTGCAAGTGGGAAGTGGTCACAGCTGTGCATTTATGCCCTGTTATGGTTTGAGGCTGTCTGCTCCTTAAGAAAGCCACAGAGTTGAGTCCTCCAGGAGGACCACAAAGGTCCAGGAGGTGGAGCCATGAAATTTTAAGGCAGAGAGGGACCTGGGGGTACTGGTGGACAGCAGCTGAACATGAGCCAGCAGTGTGCCCAGGTGGCCAATGGCATCCTGGCCTGGATCAGAAATAGTGTGGCCAGCAGGAGCAGGGAAGTCATTCTGCCCTGTGCTTAGCACTGGTTAGGCCACACCTTGAGTCACTGTGTCCAGTTCTGGGCTCCTCAGTTTAAGAAAGATGTTGAGATGCTGGAAGGTGTCCAGAGAAGGGCAACAAAGCTGGGGAGGGGTCTGGAGCACAGCCCTGTGAGGAGAGGCTGAGGGAGCTGGGGGTGTTTAGCCTGGAGAAGAGGAGGCTCAGGGAGACCTTCTTGCTCTCTACAACTGCCTGAAGGGAGGTTGTAGCCAGGTGGGGGTTGGTCTCTTCTCCCAGGCACCCAGCACCAGAACAGGAGGACACAGTCTCAAGCTGTGCCAGGGGAAGTTTAGTCTGGAGGTGAGGAGAAAGTTCTTCACAGAGAGAGTTGTTAGCCATTGGATTGTGCTGCCCAGGGAGGTGGTGGAGTCACCATCACTGGAAGTGTTTAAAACCATCCTGGATGAGGCACTCAGTGCTATGGTTTAGTTGACTGGATGGTGCTGGGTGATAGGTTGGACCTGATGATCTCAAAGGTCTTTTCCAACCTGGTTAATTCTGTATTCTGTCATTCAATGCCATGATCCTGCTTTACAAGTTGGCTGCAAGGCCAGCTCACTCTTTTCTTCCCTTTCTCCTTCCCAGATGCAGTCAGCTCCCTTATCTGCTGTAGGTGGAGGTTGCTTCCAGTCTTATCTGTGGCCTTTAAGGCCAAACTAATTTTCACTGCACAATCTTGGCCTGCTTAGGTCTAATGCCAGGGACTAAGGGGAGGCATTTTCAGGCCTGGCCAGCCTGAATCCAGCCTAGCACTGCAGGGGCAGAAAGAGCCCTGGGGTGGATGTTAGACCCCAGGTGGGGAGAAAAGGAGCACTGGGGATTTGTGCTTTAGTCTTGTTGGGGGAGAAAAGGTTTTTGTGGGGGGGTTTCCCGTGTCTTATCTATGTACTAGGTGTTAAGGATTGGCAAGAGTGGTCAGGGCTTGGAATGTGCTGCACAGGGAGGTGGTGGAGTCACCAAGGCTGGATGTGTTTCAAGGAGGTTTGGATGTGGTGCTTGGAGCTATGGTTTAGGGGTGATCCTTGTAGAGTAGGGCTCTGGGTTGGACTTGGTGATCCTGAGGGCCTTTTCCAACCTGTTTCTGTGATTCTGATTCATGTGTTCTGTATTTTCCTGTATATCTTTGAATACAGTTTCTCTATTTCTCTCCAATTCAATGAGAGCCTCTTTATTTTACTCCTTTTGTGAGGCAGAGTGTTTCTGTCTGCTCTTTAAACTAAGACATGCTGGAATACCAATGCCAGCTGGTCAGACAGGACCCATCAAGCTGGTCCTGCACACAATAAAACTGGGGGGTGTGTGTGTTTCTGTTGGCCCCACATTGTCAGTATCTCCAAGTACCTACAGAGCGTCCTTGGCAGGCATAGACAAGCTTGTGTGCTCTGACCTACTTTCTTTAGCCTCTGTTACACTTCTCCTGCCCTAGATAAATGAGATAGCACTAGTAACCTCTTCCAGGTTTCTCTGTCTCCTTGATTCCCCTCCTTTCCCTGCTGAGAATCCAGGGGAATAACAAGCCTTTCTTTGAATGCAGCAGAGCTTTGATGGTCCATCCACCAAAGCCTTTCCCCTTGAACCTACCCTGCATTTAGAGGAGGACATTTTTAGCCAAGGAACACCCTGTATCTAGGAGTCACATTTACCAGTCAGTGGGGATCTTGATTACTGATGACAGTAAAATCCATAATAAAATTTTCCCTTTAAAAGTCTGAGAACAGTCTTAGAATGGTAGAGTGGTCTGGGCTGTGAAGGGACCTCCAAAGCTCATGCAGTCCAACCCCCTCTTGGGCATCCCCAACTAGATCAGGTTGACCAGAGCCCTGTCTCCATCTCCAGGGATGAAGACTCTACCATCTCCCGACCTGTTCCAGTGTTCCACCACCCTCATGGTGCAGAACTTGTTCCTAACATCCAATCTAAATCTGCTCTGCTCTACTTTGAAGCCATTGCCCCTGGTCCTGTCCCTGCAGGCCTCTGCAAACAGTCTCTCTGCAGCCTTTTGTAGCCCCCTTTAGGTCCTGGCAGGTTGCTCTTAGGTCTCCCTGGAGCCTTCTCTTCTCCAGGCTGAACATCCCCAGCTCCCTCAGCCTGTCCTCGTAGCAGAGCTGCTCCAACTCCCTGATCATTTTTGTGGCCTAATGTTTTGTTTTGTTTTGTTTTTACTAGATAAAAATGTGTGGAGAAAAGCAAGATAGTGGAGAAGGATGACACAAACATCACTCCCATTGTCCAACCTAGGAATTATGATCAAACAGGGGGAAATATGGAAGAACTACTAGAGTTATCTTCCCCATTTTCATTTGTAGTGTTTTCTCCATTTGACAAAGAAAAATGACTCATTTGAGGGTATAAAAAAAGCTACAACAGTTGTTTCACACACCACAGAAATACACAACTTCAACCAGAAATGGAAACAATGCTGTGATGGATGAAAGTCTCTCTCTGCTATGCAGTGTGAAAGTCTGCAAGTCTGTGTGTGGAGAAGGGCAGCAGGACAGGATGAGGCTGTGAACACTGAGGATTGCTCACACATCGAAGAACTGTAGCTCAGAACTAAACTTCAGTGGTTATTCACAGAATCACAGAATGGTAGAGGTTGGAAGGGACCTCCTGTGATAGGACAAAGGGCAGTGGATATAAACTACAGCACAGGAGGTTCCACCTAAACAGAAGGAGGAACTTCTTCACTGTGAGGCTCACAGAGCACTGGAGCAGGCTGCCCAGAGAGGTTGTGGAGTCTCCTTCTCTGGAGCCTTACCAGCCCTGTCTGGATGTGTTCCTGTGTGACCTGTGCTGGATTCTATAGTCCTGCTCTGGCAGGGGGCTTGGACTGGAAGATCTCCAGAGGTCCCTTCCCACCACTAACATCCTCAAATCCTGTGATCCAGAGATCATTGAGTCCAACCCCCCTGTCAACAGTGTCCTGTGATAGAACAAGGGGCAATGGATATAAACTACAGCAGAGGAAGTTCCACCTCGACACGAGGAGGAACTTCTTTACTGTAAGGGTCACAGAGCACTGGAACAGGCTCCCCAGGGAGATTGTGGAGTCGCCTTCTCTAGAGACTTTCAAGCCCTGTTTAGATGCATTCCTGTGTGATTTGCCCTAGGTGAACCTGCTCTGGCATGGGCATGGGGGTTGGGCTGGATGATCTTTAGAGGTCCCTTCCAATCCCTACCATTCTATGGTTCTATGATTTCATGATTCCAGATGCCATCAGGTTAAACAAATCCCATTTTTATCTAAAGTACATCAGAAAACATCACCACATCCTCATGAACTTCATTTAGGCTCTGTGTGTCTACATGTAATAATGAATTCCATTGAAAAAGAATCAAAGAATATCCAATCTAAAACTAGAGCAGAGCAGATTGAGATTGGATGTTAGGAAGAAGTTCTGCACCATGAGGGTGGTGGAACACTGGGACAGGTTACCCAGGGAGGTGGTTGAAGCCACATCCCTGGAGATATTGAGGGTGAGGCTGGTCAGGGCTCTGGGCAACCTGATCTAGTTGGGGATGCCCAAAAGGGGGTCAGACTGGATGACCTAAGGAGGTCACAGAATCACACAGAATCACCAAGGTTGGAAGAGACCTCAAGGATCATCAAGTCCAACCTGTCACCACAGACTTCATGACTAAACCATGGCACCAAGTGCCACGTCCAATCCCCTCTTGAACACCTCCAGGTCCTTCCAGCCTGGGCCATTCTATGATTATATGAAACCAGATGTGGCAGTTTAGCCTGGATGCCACCAAAAGAATCCACAGAGTTGAGACCTCCAGTGTCCAGAGTGCCCAGCCCAGGGGTGGACACAGGGCATAGTCTATTTCTACCCAGCAATCCTGCACCCTTATCAACCTGGCTGCAAAGTTATTGTCTCTCTCTTTCTTCCCACTCTGCCCCCATAGGAGAGAGACTCTCTCTTATCTGGTAATGATGGGGGAGTATCAGAGGCCTCCTTGGCCTAGCTAACTTTTATTTCCTGCACAATCCTGGCCTGTTGGGGCCTAATGCCAGGGTGAAGAAAGTGGGGGAGATGGCAGTTCAGGCCTGGCCAGGCTGAAACCAGCCTAGCACTGGAGTGTGGGGAGAAAGATCCCTGGGGTTTTGGGTGAACCCCAGGTGGGGAGAAGGGAAGTGTTGGGGCTTTTGGTCTGATGTAAAGGAACTTGTGTGTTAAGTTTAGACTGGGGATTTCTTTGAATTGCTATGCTCACCACTAGTGCTTTGCAGTTTTTGTAGCACCTGTGAACTGCTTTTCCATTTTAGCTGTCTATGACTCTCCAATCCATTTGTGTGTGAGCCTTATTCTTTTGCCCCTTTTGGACCAACAGAGCAATCTGTCCCCCTCTAAACTAGGACACTAGAAAAACTTGCCATGCATGCTGCTGCAAATTGCATCATGAATATTTTATTATGCCAGGGGAAGCTACACAAAAGCAAAAGCAATAGGTAAGATGTCACAACAATTCTGAAATAAACTTCAGGGTTGGTTTTTACCTTCTTTCATTTTAACTTCCCAGGCTGTAGGCTTGGTCCTCTCTGCAAGAGAAACTTCTGAGGACTTCTGATCTAGAGCAGCTCTCATGTCTTTGAATGACCACTGAAATAAACCTGCAGAGAAACAAGAAGGTTGGGAGTTAGATCAGTTGCATTTGTGCAGAAGTTGAAGGGCATAAAATCATAGAATCAACCAGGTTGGAAAAGACCTCAGATATCATCGAGTCCAACCTATTCCCTAACACCTAACACCTCCTGACAACTAAACAATGGCTCCAAGTGCCACATCCAAGCCTTTTTGAACACCTCCAAGGATGGTGACTCCACCACCTCCCTGGGCAGCACATTCCAATGGCAAATTGCTCTTTCTGTGAAGACCTTTCTCCTCAGCTGGAGCCTAGTACTCCTGGAGAAGAGAAAACTGAGTGCAAATGGGAGTGGAATTCAGATCTTGCTTCTGTAACATGGACACAAGTAGTGCCAGACCTTCCTCACACCAAGAGGTCTCCAGGAATGCTGCCTGTGGCTCTGAAATGTTTCAGCTTTGCATTCCACCCTGTTCCTTGGTGCTCATTATTCAGCATAATCTGTGACATGCTGTAAAAATGTACATTTTTAGATGGGTGAATCAGCCTGCACATTTGCATGGATTACTCACAAAGTGTGGGGAGAGCTGAAAGGAATGCCCTGAGAAGTGTTTGTAGGGCATGGCTTTACTTCTGGAGTAATTTCCCTTCACTACAAGGAAGAGATCATAGAATCATAGAATTATCAGGGCTGGAAGGGACCTCAAGGATCATCCAGTTCCAACCCCACTGCCAGGGGCAGGGACACCTCACACAACAGCAGCTTGCTCACAGCCACATCCAGCCTGGCCTGAAAAATCTCCAGGGATGAGGCTTCCACCACCTCCCTGGGCAACCTCTTCCAGTGTCTCACCACCCTCACGGGGAAGAACTTCTTCCTCAATCTGCCCATTTCTAGTTTAGCTCCATTCCCCCCAGTCCTATCACTCCCTGACACCCTCAAAAGTCCTTCCCCAGCTTTCCCGTAGCCCCCTGCAGATACTGGAAGGCCACAAGAAGGTCTCCTTGGAGCCTTCTCTTCTCCAGACTGAACAGCCCCAACTCTCTCAGTCTGTCTCCAGAGCAGAGCAGCTCCGGCCCTCTGCTCATCCTCGTGACCCTTCTCTGGACACCTTCCAGCTCTTCCAAATCCTTCCTGTAATAGGGGCTCCAGAAATGGAGCCAGTGGAAATGGCAGTGGTTCAGGCTAAGCATCAGAAGAACAAGCAAACAATGCTGCTTGAAAGAAGTGCATAAAATAAAGAGAAGCTGCCTACCCTTCAGGCCAGAAATAGAAGGTAGTGTTTGGAGGAGGTCCACAGACTTACTAATATTAGGAGCAACCACGTTGCCTCTAATTAATCATGGAATCACAGAATTGTCAGGGTTGGAAGGGACCTCAAGGTTCAGCCAGTTCCAAACCCCCTGCCATGGACAGGGACACCTCACACTAGAGCAGGTTGCTCACAGCCACATCCAGCCTGGCTTTCAAAACCTCCAGGGATGAGGCTTTATAGAAGCTACCAAGGTCAGAAGGGAGGATGTCACAGCCTGAATCCCAGAAGAAGTGCCAGCAGCAAAGAGAACAACCAAACTCTGCTGCAAGACATAAGGTTTTCAATACACCAAATGGAATAATATTAACCTATCTGTTGTTATTATTCTGCATTCAACCCCTTACATTCTTTATCTTAGACTCAGAACTCCCTGGAATTTTCCTGTTCACAATTAGTACCACAGAATGGCTTAGGTTGGAAGAGACCTTAGAGATCACTTACTCCTAAGCTAGGGACTAGCTCAAACCACTACTGGGGGCAGTCTGGGACTCCTCTTAGGCATGCTGAAACTGAGAGGGTGGAGATTTCTGGAAAGCTCTGGAAGGTTTTGGCCTGGGAGGTCCAGAGGAGTGTATTCATTCTACTTGAATACTTTGGGTACATATCTGCAAACAGAATTCCCATTTAAACCTCCAATCCAGTTGTGCAGCCTTTTCATTTGTTTTACTCTCCAAAAGGAGTGAAATATCTTTTCTGTCCTTTGGTCCTGAGTAGCTCATGGCTCAAAACCAGGAAAGGTGTGAATGATCCTAAGCCCATGCCTCCAAACTGCTTGCTGCTTCAGAAACAGGGAAGACAGCAGGAGCAGGCATCACAGGATCACAGGATGTTAGGGGTTGGAAGGGACCTCCAGAGATCATTAGGTCCAATGCCCATGCAAGAGCAGGACCATAGAATCCAGCACGGGTCACACATGAACACATCCAAATGGGTCTTGAAAGCCTCCAGAGAAGGAGAATCCACAATCTCTCTGAGCAGCCTGCTCCAGTGCTCTGGGACCCTCACAATGAAGAAGTTCCTCCTCATGGTGAGGTGGAACCTCCTGTGCTGTAGTTTCCATCCATTGCCCCTTGTCCTATCTCAAGGTGCAACCGAGCAGAGGCTGTCCCCTCCCTTCCTTCCTGACCCCCAGCCCTCAGATATTTATAAACATTAATTAAATCCCCTCTCAGTCTTCTCCTCTCCACACTAAACAGCCCCAGGGCTCTCAGCCTCTCCTCACCAGGCAGTGCTCCAGTCCCTTCAGCATCCTTGCAGCCCTCCCTTGACTCTCTCCAGCAGATCTCTGTCCCTCCTGAACTGGGGAGCCCAGAACTGGATGCAGTATTCCAGGTGAGGTCTCCCCAGGGCAGAGCTGGGTCCAGTCCTGTTCAACATCTTCATCAATGACATTGGTGAACATACAGGCAGACAGATAGAGTCTGCACAGAAGGTTTGCTGATGATACCAAACTGGGAAGCTTGGCTGAGACACCTGAAGGCTGTGAGGCTGTTCAGAGACTTGGACAGACTGAGAGCTGGGCAGAGAGGAACCTAATGAGGTTCAACAAGGAGAAGTGCAGAGCCCTGCACCTGGGGAGGAAGAAGAAACTGCAGCAGTACAGGCTGGGAGGGGATCTGCTGGAGAGCAGCCCTGTGGAGAAGGACCTGGCAGTGCTGGTGGACAGGCTCTGCTCAGTTGCACCCTGTGATAGGACAAGGGGCAATGGATCTAAACTACATCATAGGAGGATCATAAACTACCTCAACATGAGGAGGAACTTCTTCACTGTGGGGGTCACAGAGCACTGGAACAGGCTGCCCAGAGAGGTTGTGGAGTCTCCTTCTCTGGAGACTTTCAAGACCCATCTGGATGCATTCCTGTGTGTCCTGTGCTGGATTCTATGGGCCTGCTCTGGCAGGGGGTTTGGACTGGAGGATCTCCAGAGGTCCCTTCCATCCCCTAACATCCTCTGATCCTGCTTTGATGAGAGTCTAATGAGTATAATATAACTGAAGGTTCAGCTGTTCTTTACACGTGTTTGAGGTATTGGTCAATCACCACATTGTACTTCAGAGAGGCTTATTAGAACCTGATACAACAGTTTTGCTATTCCCCCCTTCCTCCTTATTTGAAACACCTCCTGGTGCATTGTGTGGTCACATTTGCCTTTCTCATCACCCCACCAGGTTCATGATTCACAGCCATCCCATGACCAGCTGGTGCACAAAGTTATTTTCAACTTCTCAGCTGTTTTCACCTAATGAAGCTACAGCTCATCGTTAGATATGAGCTGGTTCTGATTTTTGGCCCATTCCTCTTAGCCCTCACAGGTTATTTCAGTTGGGAATGTGATGGAATCAGGGGAAAAATTAGGGTTTGCTTCAGATAAATGACTGACATAAGGCATTCACTCTGAGGTTTTGGTGTATTTTGCACTCAAGTTCAGCCCTCCAACACAGGCATTGCTCAGAGCACCAGGCTGCTTTCTCACAGTCAGCTCTCTGGAACATATGGTTATCATTTTTTTTCTGACAGAAGGTCTTTTGCATTGTTAAGTTCAGGCGTTACCTGGCCCATAAAGAATACTGGGAGGAAACAAATACACCAGAGAGAGGATGTATTGTCATATGAGCTTTTTGAACAGCTACAAGCTGCTGTTGTAATGATTGGTGCCTATCACAGAACCACAGAACATTGAGGGTTGGAAGGGACCTCCAAAGCTCATCCAGTCCAACCCCCCTGCCAGAGCAGCATCACCTAGAGCAGGTCACACGGGAACACATCCAGATGGGTTTGGATTATCTCCAGAGAGGATGACTCCACAACCCCCCTGGGCAGCCTGGTCCATGCCTCTGTCACCCTCACAGGGAAAAATATTCTTCCTCCTGATTTCATTAAACTTCATATGCCTCAGCTTCCACCACTGCCCCTTGTGCTGGCATTGGGCATCCCCCAGCAGAGCCTGGCTCCAGCCTCTGGGCACTCACCCTCCACATCTTTAGCAACAGCAATGAGGTCACCTCTCAGGCTCCTCCTCTTCAAGCTCCAGAGCCCTCAGCTCCCTCAGGCTCTCCTCAGCAGGGAGATGTTCCATTGCCTTCATCATCTTTGTGGCCCTGTGCTGGACTCTTTCAAGCAGTTCACTGAGGCCCTTCCTGAACTGAGGTTCCCAGACCTGGACACAATATTCCAGATGTGGCCTCAGCAGGGTAGAGCAGCGGGGAAGGAGAACCTCTCTGGACCTACTCACCACAGCCCTTTTAATCCACTGGCCTTCTTGGCCACCAGAGCACATTGCTGGCTCATGGTCAACCTCCCATCCACCAGGACCCCCAGGTCCTTTTCCCCTTCACTGCTCTCCAGCAGGGGAGAATAATCTCTCTCAACCTACTAACCAGAGCCCTTCTAATCCACCTCAGCTTCCATACACCCTATGTTTCTTTATACCTACTAGGGCAGGTTCTGCTGAATTTCTTGAGAGGCAAACCAGAACCATGAATGTACAAAGGGCTTTAAACTCTGGCATTTGCATGGGGAGGTAGCTTTTCCAAAACCTGAAGATCCAGCAATACCATAAATGCATTCAACCACTGAAGCTCCTGATATGTCTCTAGAGAAGGCTTACACCCTCAGCAAGAGGAAGTTTTCATCTGTGAGCTGATTCCCACTTTTAAACACTAATTTCACCACTGTATTCTCTTCTGCTTTGTAATGGAAAGTGTGAGCAACTTGACAACTGCATGTGTAAAAAGAAAACAAATAAACAGTGTCTATGAGTATTTACAGCATCACAGAAAACATCAGGCTGAAAGAGACCTCCAAGCTCATCCAGTCCAGCCTCGCACCCAGCACTGCAGGGTCAACACCAAACCATGTCTCTAAGCAACAGCTCCAAGGCTGCTTGAACACCTCCAGGGATGGTGACTCCAGCACTGCCCTGGGCAGACCATTCCAATGGCTGAGAGCCCTCTCTGCCAAGAAAGATTTCCTAGCATCCAGCCTGAGCCTCCCCTGCTGCAGCTTGGAATTCCTCTGGTCCTGTCTCTTGCCTCCGAGGAGCAGAGGCTGCCCCCTCCTCGCTCCAACCTCCCTTCAGGGAGCTGTAGAGAGCAATGAGGACTCCTCTCGGCCTCTCCTCCCTCCAATCTCTCTTTCTGTGAAGAACTTCTTTCTAAGATGAAGCCTAAACTTTCCCTGGTGCAGCTTGAGACTGTGTCCTCTTGTTCTGTTGCTGGTTGCCTGGGCGAAGACCAACCCCTCCTCGCTCCAACCTCCCTTCAGGGAGCTGTAGAGAGCAATGAGGTCTCCCGTCAGCTTCCTCTTCTCCAGCCTGAACACCCCCAGCTCCCACAGCCCCTCCTCATAGCCCAGGTGCTCCAGGCCCTTCTCCAGCCTCATTGCCCTTCTCTGGACAGACTCCAGCCGCTCAATGTCCTTCCTGTAGTGACGGATCCAGAGCTAAACATTAGCACTCAAGGCATGGCCTCACCAGTGCTGAGCACAGGTGTCACTTCCCTGTCCCTGCTGCCCACCCTGTTTCTGATCCAAGTCAGGATGCCTTTGGCTTTCTTGGCTACTTGGGCACTGCTGGCTCATGTTTAATAGACTGCCAACCAACACCTCTTGGTCCCTGTCTGAGTCACAGCTTTCCAGATACACATCCCAAAGTCTGTAGCTTACTGTGGGGTTGTTGTGGCCCAGGTAGAGAAGATCTAGACTAGACCCTAATGCTTATGATATGGGCACACACTAATTAAATAATAATATAATAATAATACAATACACCAGGTTGAAAGAGACCTTCAAGATCATGGCATCCAACCCATCAACCAATCCAACCCACCTAAACAACTAAACCATGGCACCCATCAAGTCTCCTCCTGAACACCTCCAATGAAGGTGACATAATTCTGCATGTAAACACCTACAGCCTCTTTGGATGTGCACTTGCAGCCCAGAAGGTCAATGGCAGCCTGGGCTGCATCCAAAGCAGCATGGCCAGAGATGGAGAGTGGTGATCCTGCCCTCTGCTCTGCTCTGATGAGCCCTAACCTAGAGTGCTGTGTAGAGGTCTGGAGCCCTCACTACAAGAAGGACATGCAGCTGATGTAACTGGTCCAGAGGAGACCATGAAAATGATCAGCGGGTTGGAGCAGCTCTGCTCTGAGGACAGGCTGAGGGAGCTGGGGGTGTTCAGCCTGGAGAAGAGGAGGCTCTGGGAGGACCTAATAGCAACCTTCCAGGACCTGAAGGGGGCTACAAGAAGAGAGACTGTTTGCAAAGGCCTGCAGGGACAGGACCAGGGGCATTGGCTTCAAAGTAGAGCAGAGCAGATTTAGATTGGATGTGAGGAACAAGTTCTGCACCATGAGGGTGGTGGAACACTGGAACAGGTTGCCCAGGGAGGTGTTTGAGGCCTCTTCCCTGGAGATCTTCAAGGTGAGGCTAGAGAGGGCTGTGGGCTGATCTAGTTGGGGATGTCCCTGCTGACTGCAGAGGGGCTTGGACTGGTGAGCCTTGGAGGTACCTCCCAACCCAGACCATTCCATGGCTCCGTGATTTCAGAGCCAACACACCACTAAGCATTCTCCGTGCAGTAGTGCCCCCTGGTGTTCACCGCATCTGTAGCAGGGATGAACACTACCAGCAAAACCGACACGGACCGCGGACCCTTCCCCAGAGCTTCAGGAACAACATGCAGCTGCAGGCACCTTACAGACCTGTCACAGCTGAGTCTTGCAAGCGCTTACACAGCATGCCCCATACCTGTGTTGAGCAGGAGTGGGTTACAGAGCACGCACATCCTTGCTGTTCTAATGGCAGGCTTCTGGGTTTGGCCGGCAAGCAAATCGTGCTCAGGCCTTCCTTGCCAATTTCCTGACACAGAAGGCTCTCCACATTCTTGCAAGATCCCCCAATGTTCCTGCTCTCTCACACAGGCAGCTGCAGCAAGCCAAGGAGGCTTGGAAAACAGCCACAAAATGCTATGCAGCTGCTGGCTTCACCCCCAGACCTAAAGCTCTTCCTTGCTTTCTTCTGACCGACTGCATCCAAGGGGTTGATTTGACCTTTACAAAGAAATGAATGAATTCACTGTCATTCTGCCCCTGTACTCAGCACTGGTTAGGCCACACCTTGAGCACTGTGTCCAGTTCTGGGCCCCTCAGTTTAAGAGGGACACTGAGACACCTGAACATGTCCACAGAAGGGCAACGAGGCTGGGGAGAGGTCTGGAGCACAGCCCTGTGAGGAGAGGCTGAGGGAGCTGGGGTTGCTTAGCCTGGAGAAGAGGAGGCTCAGGGGAGACCTTCTTGCTCTCTACAACTCCCTGAAGGGAGGTTGTAGCCAGATGGGGGTTGGTCTCTTCTCCCAGGCAACCAGCACCAGAACAAGAGGACACGGTCTCAAGCTGTGCCAGGAGAAGTTTAGGCTGGAGGTGAGGAGAAAGTTCTTCCCAGAAAGAGTAATTGGCCATTGGGATGTGCTGCCCAGGGAGGTGGTGGAGTCACCAACCCTGAAGGTGTTCAAAAAAGGATTGGACATGGCACTTGGAGCCATGGTTTAGTTGTCAGGAGGTGTTAGGTATTAGGGAACAGGTTGAACTCTGAGGTCTTTTCCAACTTGGTTGATTCTATGATAACTGTTGGTTGGACTACTGTGAGGCACAGCATGCTTTCAGAGAGGCTACTGAATGCACACAGCTGCTGCTCAGAAGGTTACATAACCTCCTGCTTGCACTGAAAATTTTAATTCCTGCTGCAGAAAGGGATTGCTGAGAATTGTGTTTTGTCCTGGAGCCTTCTGTTTGGCACCTCTGTTGCCTTGATCTCTGATCCATCACAGATTGCCATTCTGCCCTAAATATGGATTTATCTCTTGGCTGAGACATTTGCTTTTCTGGGCAGTGTGTAGGGCACCCTGCTTTTTTCCCCCCTCTTTTTTTCCAGGTGAATTTATGTCTAACTCCTGTTAGAAAGTTGCCTCTGGCATTCCTAAAAATAACTTAACCCTCTTGCAGTTCCTAAGCCTGCTCTCTGCTTCTTAAATTGGTAAGGCATTAGGAAACCTCTTTACATGGAGACAATTTGTCTGTTTTCTCTCTGCTGTGTTCTATGGAATGATCAGATTGTTGGAGTTGTCACAACCTGCCAGCACAGTGTGAGAACATCAGAGGGGAAGTAGTGTAGCAATACATCCTTATCCTACAAACAGGAGGATGCAGTATTGCCATTTAACTTCACAAATCACAGCATCAGAGGATGTTAGAAGGGACCCAAAGAGATCATCGAGTCCAACCCCCTGCCAGAGCAGGACCATAGAATCCAGCACAGGATACACAGGAATGCATCCAGATGGGTCTTGAAAGTCTACAGAGAAGGAGCTGCCACAACCTCTCTGGGGAGCCTGTTCCAGTGCTCTGGAACCCTTAGAGTGAAGAAGATCCTCCTCATGTTGAGGTGGAACCTCCTGTGCTGTAGTTTCAATTCTGTGCTCCTTGTCCCATCACAGGACACAAGTAGGCAGAGCCTGTCCCTTCCCTCTTAACCCCCAGCCCTCAGCTATTGATAGACATTGATCAGATTCCCTCTCAGTCTTCTCCTCTCCACACTAAACAGCTCCAGGGCTCTCAGCCTCTCCTCACCAGGCAGTGCTCCAGTCCCTTCAGCATCCTTGGGAGCCCTCCCTTGGACTCTCTCCAGCAGATCCCTGTCCCTCTTGGACTGGGGAGCCCAGAACTGGATGCAATATTGCAGGTGAAGTCTCAGCAGGGCAGAGCAGAGCAGAGGGGAGGAGAACCTCCCTGGATCTGCTGGACACACTCCTCCTAATGCACCCCAGGATCCCATTGGCCTTCTTGGCCACCCAGGTCCTTTTCCACAGGGCTGCTCTCCAGCAGATCCCCTCCCAACCTGTACTGCTGCAGTTTATTCTTCCTTCTCAGGTGCAGGACTCTGTACTTACCCTTGTTGACCATCATTAGGTTCCTCTCTGCCAAACTCTCCATACTTGGGATCTCCAGATGTCATATACTTCTGTACCAGCTGTGTAGCGCTCAAAACTCTGTCAAGAGTACATGAAAACACGGACACTCAATGGCTTGGGAACAACCTCACCTTGCCTCCTTTTGATTCCTGTTTTCCCTCTTTGGTGAACATAAGAAGCTGATTTTACTTAACCTTTTGTTACCAGCTCAGTGACTGTGGAGGGGGAAGAAGTCTTTGATTCTGGCAGTTTCTGTTTAACTGGTTACTTCCCCCTGGTTCCCAGGAAGCAAATCCTCAATTAAGGTCAGGCAAGACATAGCTGTGTGATTTGTTTTTCAAAGCAGCAGCACTTACTTCAAACCCCAGCAGCTTTTGAGATGCTTTAATTACACTTGCTATGTTCTTCACTAGCAGACCCACAGCACACAAACAAGAAAGAATAAAAAAATGTATTAAAATATTGAAGCCCTTCAAGCTTTGGATGACCACCAAACTGTCTCCTGGGCTTGTAAGCACTAACAAAAAAGTGCTGGCAAATCTCTTGTGAATGCAGCCCAGGCCACTTTGGGCTCTCTGGGGCAGACACATTCAGTGCTGCCATTCAGCCAGACCTAGACAGGCTGAGTGCTGGGCAGGGAGAAATGGAATGAAATTCAACACGGGCAAGAGGAGAGTCTTGCACCTGGGAAAGAACAACCTCATGGAGCAGGATAGGTTGGGGACTGACCTGCTGGAGAGCAGGGAAGGGGAAAAGGACCTGGGGATCCTGGTGGATGGGATCATGAGTCAGCAATGTGCTCTGGTGGCCAAGAAGGCCAATGGCATCCTGGGGTGGATTAGAAGGGCTGTGGTGAGTAGGTCCAGAGAGGTTCTCCTTCCCGCTGCTCTACCCTGGTGAGGCCACATCTGGAATATTGTGTCCAGTTCTGGGGCCCTCAGTTCAGGAAGGACCTCAGGGAACTGCTTGAAAGAGTCCAGCACAGGGCCACAAAGATGTGGATGGCAGTGGAACATCTTCCTGATGAGGAAAGCCTGAGGGAGCTGAGGGCTCTGGAGCTTGGAGAGGAGGAGGCTGAGAGGTGACCTCATTGCTGTTGCTAAAGATGTGCAGGGTGAGTGCCCAGAGGCTGGAGCCAGGCTCTGCTGGGGGATGCCCAATGCCAGCACAAGGGGCAGTGGTGGAAGCTGAGGCATATGAAGTTTAATGAAATCAGGAGGAAGAATATTTTTCCCTGTGAGGGTGACAGAGGCCTGGAACAGACTGCCCTGGGGGTTGCAGACTCTCCCTCTCTGGAGATAATCCAAACCCACCTGGATGTGTTCCTGTGTGACCTGCTCTAGGCGATGCTGCTCTGGCAGGGGGGTTGGACTGAATGAGCTTTCGAGGTCTCTTCCAGCCCCTAACATTGATTCTGTGATTCACAGGGCTCAACAGGGCAGCGTGCAGGGAGAAGCTGCGGTGCTCAGCACCCAGGACGGCCGGGTGGAGTCGGCTTTCTCTCCGCGGACCCCGGAGAGGCGACCCGCCCCCCCCCCACCATATTCGTCCTCACCGCAGAGCGGCAGCGCGGCCGTGCGCCTGCGCGCCAAGGCTCGCCCCCGGGGACCGGCGGGCAGCGGGCTCGGGTGTGCTGCTGAAGGCGGGGCCGGGGCCGCTGGGCAGGAGGGGCTGGGGCCGGGCGCTCTGTCGGTCGCGCCGTCGTTGGCGGGGCTGAGCGGCGGTGCCCGGGCCATGCACTCCCTCACCCAGGAGATCCGTAACTTCTCCAGGGCCAACCTGCGGAAGCAGCGCACCCGGGTGACGACGCTGACCGGCCGCAGGGTCATCGAGACCTGGCGCGGCGCCTGCCTGCAGGTGGAGGAGGCGGAGGCGGCGCCCGGCGGCAGCGGCTATGTGCAGGACCTCAGCGCCGACCTCCAGGTCGGCGTCGTGAAGCCTTGGTTGCTTCTGGGTGAGTGGGGCCTGGGGGCGGCGGGAAGCCGTGGCAGGCCCCGGGGGCTGGCGGCGGGGGCTTGGGGTGCGGGGGGTGCTGCCCGTGGGGCTGCGCTTCGTTCCGCCGGGCAAGCGCTTGCTGGGGGTAGCGGGTTTGCGAGAGTCCCTGGACGGCAGTGCCGAGGGCGCGGAGCTGCCTGGGGGGAAAGGGTTCAGCGTGGCAACCGGCTCCGCTTTCTCGTCAGGGTCGCAGGATGCTGCTCACGACCTGGAGACGATGAAAAAGTATAAGGTAACTTTGCACGGAAATGAAAATGCATCTCGCACAGTGCCTGCTCGTGGATCTCTCCCTCTCCCTTTCCTTCTCCCTCGGCAACTTTAGGCTCCAGGTGGGGAGGAAGTTCTTCCCAGAAAGAGTAATTGGCTGTTGGAATGTGCTGCCCAGGGAGGTGGTGGAGTCCCTGTCCCTGGCGGTGTTCAAAAAAGGCTTGGATGTGGCACTTGGAGCCATGGTTTAGTTGTCAGGAGGTGTTAGGTATTAGGCAATAGGTTGTATTTGATGATCTCTGAGGTCTTTTCCAACCTGGTTGATTCTGTGATTCTGTGCGGCCAGAAGTGGTCTCGTCTGCCAAGTGCAGGTATAATTTAGTCTGAAATCCTTAGGACATGGGGGAATGGATATAAATTACAGCACAGGAGGTTCCACCTCAACATGAGGAGAAACTTCTTCACTGTGAGGCTCACAGAGCACTGGAACAGGCTGCCCGGAGAGGTTGTGGAGTCTCCTTCTCTGGAGCCTTTCCATCCCTGTCTGGATGTGTTCCTGGGTGACCTGTGCTGGATTCTATGGTCCTGCTCTGGCAGGGGGCTTGGACTTAATGATCTCCAGAGGTCCCTTCCAACCCCTAACATCCTGTGAGCTGTGATCCTTCTGCTCCAGTAAATGGCACTGGTGACTCAGTAGAAGGGACATTAAGCTGATGGGTTGATATTTAGGGATTGTTGGGCAGGCTGTGCTCTTGTTCCTATAACTCCTCATTTATTTTCCATCAACACTTCCTTTTCTGTTGAAAACCCTTAGTTTGGCCTGTGTTTGGTTGAGCATAGATCCCTGTTTTTTTTATCACAATATATTTTAACAGGGCAGTAAAACTTTGCTTGAAGGGAAGCATGCCACAGGTAGCCTATGCATCCAAAATGAAGTTTTGTGTGTGTATGCCTAAAGAACAATCCACCTTTGCTTGCTGTCTTCAGAAAATACCTTTTTATTCCCCCCCTCCCTTTTTTTTTTTTTTTGGCATAGGTTACTCATGTTCTAAACGTTGCCTATGGAGTCCAAAATGCCTTCCTCGATGACTTCATATATAAGACCATTTCAATCCTGGACCTTCCAGAAACAGACATTACCTCCTATTTCCCAGAATGTTTTGAATTTATTGAGAAAGCCAAGATCCAGGTACAGTATATCAATAATTAATGCTACTGCTTACCCTGTTTGGATTATTTATTACCCTGTTTAAAGCAGCATTTTTTTAATCAAAAGGATGTATGGTGCCAGAGGAGTCATTTTGCCTTTAACTTTTTGAATTTTGAAACAACTTCTGAGCATTCCTAGAGATGTGGCACTGCTGTTGACCTCAGTCCCCTCTGGTACAGTTGTGGTTGGTTTTTTTTGAATGACTATCTTGGTTTAGAGAAATGTTTCATTAATACAGCTGGACCTATGGTTGACTTTCCATACACAAGTCCCAGCATAAGCCCATAAGTCACCATGCCTGATGGAAGGATGCTTCTTTGCTTTCTCTAATTTATCCATCAGGGGTATTGTTTTGAATTAGCAGAAAGCCAAACAGGGCTTTTACAAACCTGTGTGGTTTATCAGCAGCTCTCCACCATTCTTGAGTACTGTGTCCAGTTCTGGGCCCCTCAGTTTAAGAAGGACATTGAGACACTTGAACATGTCCAGAGAAGGGCAACGAGGCTGGGGAGAGGCCTTGAGCACAGCCCTGTGAGGAGAGGCTGAGGGAGCTGGTGTTGTTCAGCCTGGAGAAGAGGAGGCTCAGGGGAGACCTCATTGCTCTCTACAACTACCTGAAGGGAGGTTGTAGCCAGGAGGGTGTTGGTCTCTTCTCCCAGGCAACCAGCACCAGAACAAGAGGACACAGTCTCAAGCTGTGCCAGGGGAAGTTTAGGCTCAAGGTGAGGAGAAAGTTCTTTACAGAGAGAGTGATTGCCCATTGGAATGTGCTGCCCAGGGAGGTGGTGGAGTCACTGTCCCTGGAGGTATTCAAGAGGGGATTGGACGTGGCACTTGGTGCCATGGTTTGGTAGTCATGAGGTGTTGGGTGACAGGTTGGACTTGATGATCTTTGAGGTCTCTTCCAACCTTGGTGATTCTGTGATTCTAGTGCCAAAGAGGGGTCACGAGGATGATCAGAGAGTTGTAGCACCTCTCCTATGAGGACAGGTTGAGAGAGTTGGGGTTGTTCAGTCTGGAGAAGAAGGCTTGTGGAAAACCTCCATTGTCCATTGAAGATGCAGTACATTAAGCAATGAAGCTGCATGCAGTCATGTACCAAGACTGTCAGAGCATGCAGTGATAGTTGTGGAGCCAAGCAGTGAATTTAACTTCTCACAAACCCAGGAAAAGAAATAACTTAGCAAACAGGGGTGGGGTTTCTTGGAAGCTGTGCTTGTAACCCAAGCTTGACTCCTGCTTGTTCAGGCTTAATGTGTGATTTTTTGACAGCCATTGCTTCGGTAGCAAACCTATGACTTGACAACCAAATCTAAGGGTACCTTACTCCACCATAGAATCATAGAATTGGCAGGGTTGGAAGGGACCTCAAAGATAATCTAGTTCCAAGCCCCTGCCTTGGGCAAGGACACCTCACACTAGAGCAGGTTGGTCAGAGCCACATCCATCCTGGCCTTCAAAACCTCCAGGGATGAAGCTTCCACCACTTTCCTGGGCTACCTATTCCAGTGTCTCACCACCCTCATGGTCATGGAGAAGAACTTCTTGCTGACATCCAGTTTCAAGTCTACCCATTGCTAGTTTTGCTCCATTCCCCTCAGTCCTATCGCTCCTTGACGCCCTCAAAGTCCTTCCCCAGCTTTCCTGTAGCCTTCTTCAGATACTGGAAGGCCACAAGAAGGTCTCCTCAGAGCCTTCTCCTCTCCAAGCTGAACAGCCCCAACTCTCTCAGTCTGTCTCCATAGCAGTGCTGCTCCAGCCCTCTGCTCATCCTCGTGGCCCTTCTCTGGACACCTTCCAGCACCTCCAGATCCTTCCTGGAATAGAGGCTCCAGACCTGGACACAGTGCTCCAGGTGGGCTCTCAGCAGAGTGGAGTTGAGGGGGAGAATCACCTGCTGGCCACACTTCTCTTGCTACAGCCTGTATCTACCATATTCATTATTTATGTTGATGGGGACAAAAGAAGATAATCTTGCCCTGTCTTTCTTTATGTCACACTGTTCTTTCCTTCTCTCATTTATCATTTAGGAGCCATATGATACACATTGTCAGTTAATGACCTTTTCAAGGTTTCTAGTTACAGTTTCCACTTCATTTCTAGATGAGACTTGCCCTTCATAACTGCCTAGGGTTGCTTTCTGCCTCTGGTGTTTTATGTTCCAGTTACTGTGTTTTAAGCTAAGGAGTTTGCTTGAAAACATTTTCAGCAATATTAGTAGTTTTCTGTGGGGAGAGGTGTGTGAAAGAGCAGGTGATTGGTAGAATAGTTGTTCTCCAGGATCAGCTCATGCAGTGTGTGATGTTCATATGTGGAGACAGATGGTTTGAATCACTTCATTTGCTTTGTCCAAATAGTGTTAAAAGAACTGAGGATAAATTGTATTTAAGAAGCCAATTGTATCCTGGGCTGCAGCAAGAGAAGTGTGTCCAGCAGGGCCAGGGAGGGGATTCTCCCCTCTGCTCCATTCTGCTGAGAGCCCACCTGGAGCACTGTGTCCAGTTCTGGAGCCTGTATTCCAGGAAGGATCTGGAGGTGCTGGAAGGTGTCCAGAGAAGGGCCATGAGGGTGAGCAGAGGGCTGGAGCTGCTCTGCTCTGGAGACAGACTGAGGGAGTTGGGGCTGTTCAGTCTGGAGAAGAGAAGGCTCTGAGGAGACCTTCCTGTGGCCTTCCAGTATCTGAAGGGGCTACAGGAAAGCTGGGGAGGGATTTTTTAGGATGTCAGGGAGTGATATGACTGGGGGAAATGGATTCAAGCTAGAGCTGGGTAGATTGAGATAGGGGGGTTGGAGCAAAACTAGAAGTAGGGAGGTTGAGATTGGATGTTAGGAAGAAGTTCTTCTCCATGAGGGTGGTGAGAGACTGGAAGTGGTTGCCCAGGGAGGTGGTGGAAGCCTCATCCCTGGAGGTTTTGAAGGCCAGGCTGGATGTGGCTGTGAGCAACCTGCTGTAGTGTGTGGTGTCCCTGGCCATGGTGGGGGGGTCAGAACTAGATGATCCTTGAGGTCCCTTCCAACCCTTTCAATTTTATGATTCTAAGTGCTGTCCTGTTTAAGTAACCACAAAGAGATACTACTGTTTCATCTCCTGGCTTGGAGGAAGGAGAGATGGTCCCTGGTGAGAGAGCAAGACAGATGAAAAGTTATTGTTACAACCTGCTTAACTTAATGACAGAATATGAGAGTCCTTGAGTTTGAGAACCCAGGTAGAGCCTTCACTCCTGGGGACACCACTGCCAGCTGGTGCTTGCTACATCTCTAAAACTTTAACTGCTTCAGTCTGTAGACACCACAGTACAAATTCTGATACTGATCAGAGCTCACCATTTCTTCTGGGCTCCAAACTGGCAGGCAGGTTTTCCATGACATGCCAAGTGACTCCTGTCACACCATAGTACTCTGAATTAGGGATTTATTTTCCTTTTAATCTTTCTGTTTAATATCTAATTATAAAACATGTAAAATCTTAATCTTTCCAGGGAGGAATTCTTAGCTCCCCACCTTTCTTGTAGCCCCCTTCAGACACTGGAAGGCCATAAGAAGGTCTGCTTGGAGCCTTCTCTTCTCCAGACTGAACAATCCCAACTCTCTCAGCACAGAGAGATGCTCCAATTATAACTCCCAAATCTGTAACCTAAGATATCAAGTTACTGGAAAGGAACCTGGGTGATTATAAGAGAGGAAATAGCCTGAAATTGCACCAAGGGAGGTTTAGGTTGAATGTTAGGATCAGGCATTGGAACAGGCTGCCCTGTGGGTTGGTGGAGTCACCATGCCTGAGGTGTTCAATAAAATGTGTGGACATGGCACTTTAGGATGTGGTCTAATGGCCATTAGAGTCTTAGGTAGATGCTTGGACTCAATGATGTTGGAGGTCTTTTCCAAGCAAAACAATCCTTTGACTCCAAGGTATTTTTTTTTCCTCTTGGTAAAGTCCCCATTGAATAATTTGTGCCTGTTAAGGGCAGACAGAGCAGGGTGTTTGTGTCTGGAATGTGTTTGTTTAGCCTCAAGCACCTGAGCACACTGTGTTGTGTTTCAAATTCTTTATTCAGGATGTGGAGATGCTAAAGTTTGGTTGGTTTTGTTTGGGTTTTTTTGTGTGGAAGTGGCATTTGGCAGACAGTTTGGACCAGGTTGGTCCAAATCTCATCCTGGGCTGCATCCAAAGCAGTATTGCCAGCAGAACCAGAGAGGTGATTCTGACACTTTGCTCTGCTGAGACCTCACCTGGAGTGCTGTGTACAGGTCTGGAGCCCTCAATACAGGAAGGACATGGATCTGATGGAGCAGCTCCAGAGGAGGCCATGAAAATGATCAGGGGGTTGGAGCAGCTCTTCTATGAGGACAGGCTGAGGGAACTGGGGGTGTTCAGCCTGGAGAAGAGAATGCTCTGGGGAGAGCCAAGAGCAACCTTCCAGTACCTGAAGGTGGCTACAAGAAGGCTGCAGAGAGACTGTTTGCAAAGGCTGTCAGGGACAGGACCAGGGGCAATGGCTTCAAAGTAGAGCAGATCAGATTTAGATTGGATGTGGGGAAGAAGTTCTGCACCATGAGAGTGGTGGTTGCCCAGGGAGGTGGTTGGGGCCCTTTCCCTGGAGATATTCATGGTGAGGCTTGATGAGGCCCCTGGGCTCTGGGCAAACGTGATCTAGTTGAGGATGTCCCATCTGACTGCAGAGGGGGCTGGAGTAGATGACCTTTGGAGGTCCCTTCCAACCCAGACCATTCTGTGATTCTATTATTATATGACCAAGCCTTTTCCAAGACAATGTCATGAAGGCTGGGCCCTACAAATGATGCTTAATCCCCACCAGATTGTCCTTTGGTTTAACTTGTGCCTGTTCTTTCTTAATGAAATCTGCTATGTCTTCTTAGAGAGTCATGCACTTCTCTCAAAGATTGTGCAGGAAATGTTTCACAGAGCATGAGTTTAAACCCTAAGAGAGATATTTGTGAATGTTTGGGAGGTTCAGTCGTTTTGGGTTTTGCACCATAGCTCCCAGTTAAATAACCTTAGAGGTAGCTGCTCTGCCAGCTGCTACAGTTGTACCAGCAGTGTGATGAGAAGGTAGAGATTTGTTGCAAACCACACAGTATCTTTTCTGATTTTCCTGTTCCTCTGCATGATCCTGCTTCCCCAGAATCTTCACTGAGGAACTCCAGAATATGCAAAAAGCAGGAGACTGAAACTGCAAGTGTTCTAAAACCTACCCCTCTGTGCCTAGCTGTGTGCTGCCTTGGTATGTCTTTACAGAATCACAGAAACATTCAGGTTGGAAAAGACCTTCAGCATCACCAAGTCCAACTCAGAACCCTACTCTACAAGGATCACCCTTAAACCACAGCCCCAAGCACCACATTCAAACCACCTTGAAACACATCCAGCCTTGGGGGCTCCAACACCTCCCTGGGCAGCACATTCCAAGCCTTGACCACTCTTGATGGGAAAAAATTCTTCCTCCTGTCCAGCCTGAACCTGCCCTGCTGCAGCTTGAGGCTCTTCCCTCTTGTTCTATGGCTAATGACCTGTGAGAAGAGACCAGCACCAACCTCTCCACAGCCTCCTTTCAGGGAGCTGTAGAGAGCCATCAGGTCTCTCTTTAGCCTCCTCTTTTCCAAACTAACCATCCTCAGCTCCTTCAGTTGGTCTTCAGATTTCTTCTTCAGGCCCTTCCCAGCTTCCTTTCCCTCCTCTGCACTGGCTCCAGCACTTCCACATCTCTCTTGTCTTGAGGTGCCCAAAACTGGACACAACACTCGAGGTGTGGCCTCTCCAGAGCTGGAGGGGACAATGTCTCCCCCAGGGGACAATCCCCTCCCTGCTCCTGCTGGACACAGCATTTCTGATCCCATCCAGGATGCCTTTGGCTTTCTTGGCCACCTGGGCACACTGCTGACTCCTCTTCAGCTGCTTGTCCCTTAGCACACCCGGGCCCCTTTCTGCCAGGCAGCTTTCCAGCCACATTAACCTGGTAACAACAGTCAAGTTTTTTCCATGTTGCAAATAAAATCTATTTAAGAATTAGCACCCACTTAGATCAGATATCTTAGTATCCCATACCTCTGTGACTTGTTTTTTGCATGAGGAGGCTGCTTCCAAGCTCTTGGGGAAGGGACAGAGAATGTCCCTGCTGACTGCAGTGAGGTCAGACTGGATGACCTTTGGAGCTCCCTTCCAGCCTGGACCATTCTATGATTCTGTGATTCTATGAATGATTTTTAGGGCCACAAGGATGATCAGAGGGCTGGAGCACCTCTCCAGTGAGGACAGACTAAAGGAGTTGGGGCTGTTCAGTCTGGAGAAGAGAGGGCTCCAAGGTGACCTCATTGTGGCCTTCCAGTATCTGAAGGGGGCCTACAAGAAGGCTGGGGAGGGACTTCTCAGGCTATCAGGTAGTGATAGGACTAGGGGGAATGGAATGAAGCTGGAGGTGGGGAGATTCAGGCTGGACATGAGGAGGAAGTTCTTCCCCATGAGAGTGGTGAAGCCCTGGAATGGGTTGTCCAGGGAGGTGGTTGAGGCCCCATCCCTGGAGGTGTTTAAGAGCAGGCTGGACGAGGCTGTGGCCAGCCTGATGTAGTGTGGGGTGTCCCTGCCCATGGCAGGGGGTTGGAACTAGATGATCCTTGTGGTCCCTTCCAACCCTGACTGATTCTGTGATTGCATGTAAGTGCTTGCTTGGCGCTCAGCAAGGAGCTTCTAATAAGTCTTCATCGATTTATTTATTTTTATGTCAGGTTTCTAATATTTGTTGCTTTCTACTTCATGAATACCTCAAGTGATTTCCTCTTTGTTTCTTGAAGGATGGAGTGGTGCTGGTCCACTGCAATGCAGGGGTCTCCGTGCAGCAGCAGTAGTCATTGGTTTTCTAATGCATTCAGAAGGACTGAATTTCGCCAGAGCCTTTTCCTTGGTGAAAACCGCCAGGCCTGCGGCGTGCCCAAATCCTGGCTTCATGGAGCAGCTGCACAAGTACCAGGAACGGAATATAAAGGCAAATGGAAGCATAAATGATCATGACTGAGCCAAAGGGAGGAGTGAAACAATCTGCTTTGACTCTGCAATAACAGATGTTGGATGTGCTTCAGTCGGTCATTTTGCTGCCCCCTTTGCCACCTGCCTTTCCAAGTCTTTTGTGTATTTATTTTTCCCTTCCCCTCCCTTTCAGCCTGTAGTCTCAAGGCCAAATGCTCCACCTACTTGGGAGAGGCTTTTGCCCCAAGAACAAGCTCTTCCTAGAGTGCTAGTAAAAAGATGAAATTCGACTTGCCTTGGAACAACAGGGAAAAAACCCAACCCCAAAGGATGGCTTTATTTAGTGAACCATCGGAAAATGCAGGCAGGAGAGAAAGGAAATCAAGTAACTTAGGTGGCCCTGCTTAATACTGAACCAAATCTCTGCACTCTGGTTGGTTGTAAAATCCAGGCAATAAAAAAAGCTCATCTAATGAAATACCTTGGTATTGGATTTTAAATTGATTCTGCATCAAAAGAGGATTTTATTGAGCCTTGTGGGCTAGCCAGCCATTAAACATAGTTGGAAATGAAACCAGGAGGCTCAAAATGTGAGGATATTTTAATGCTTCATGTCTTTCTAGGGTTTCTCATTCAGTAGTGCATCTGAAGTGCACTACCACGTTTTCAGAGAGCTGGAACCCAGGCTATTGGTTTGGGTTGTTTCTTTTTTTGTAGATCAGAGTAGCTCTAACTCACTGCCTTTTCTGTGCATTCAGTCCTTGTTTCATATAATCACAGAACTGTTTTGGGTGGAAGAGACCTTTAATATCAAGTCCAACTCTTAACCCAGCACTGCCAGGTTACCACTAATCCATGTGCCTCAGCACTGCATCTGCACGCCTTCCCCACCCAGGGACAGCGACTCCACCACTTCCTTGGGCAGCCTATTCCAGTGATTGACAATCCTTTCAATTAAGGCACTTTTCCTGATGATCAAACTAAAGCTCTTGTGGCACAACTTGAGACCATTTCCTCTTCTCCTTTCGTTATTTGATGTCATAGAACCATAGAATGGCCTGGGCCAGAAGGGACTTCCAAAGGGTCATCCAGTCCGACCTCCCCACAGTCAGCAGGGATATCCCCAACTAGATCAGGCTGCCCACAGTCCAGTACACCCTCACCTTGAATATCTCCAGGGAAGGGTCTCCAACCACTTCCCTGGGCAACCTGTTCCAGTGTTCCACCACCCTCATGGTGCAGAACTTGTTCCTAACATTCAATCTAAATCTGCTCTGCTCTAGTTTGAAGCTATTGCCCCTGGTCCTGTCCCTGCAGGCCTTTGCAAACAGTCTCTCTGCAGCGTTCATGTAGGCCTCCTCCAGGTTCTGGAAGGATGCTATTAAGTCTCCCTGCAGCCTTCTCTTCTCCAGGCTGAACACCCCCAGCTCCCTCAGCCTGTCGTTGGAGCAGAGCTGCTCCAACCCCTGAGCATTCTCATGGCTCTCATTTGGACCCTCTCCATCAGGTCCATGTTCTTCCTGTGTTGAGGGCTCCAGACCTGCACACAGCACTGCAGGTGAGGTCTCAGCAGAGCAAAGTGTCAGAATCCCCTCTCTGGCTCTGCTGGCAATGCTGCTTTGGTTGCAGCCCAGGCTGCCCTTGGCCTTCTGTGCTGCAGGCTCGCACTGCTTGCTCATGTCCAGCTTCTCATCCATCAGCACCCCAAACTCCATTCCACATCAGGTATAAAGAAAAAGCATCAGAGGATAGGTAACTTTGATCTTGACAGATTTCAGGATGGAATTACTGTCTTAAGGTGGCATGTTTTAAAAAATAAAATCTGTAGAAGATTTTAATAGTGATTTTTTTTTGTGTGGCCTTCATGCCAGTTCTAAAGGGTTTGATATATGAATATGCAATAAAATAAAAACAATGTGTTTGAACAAACATTGTGCTCAAGTGATGTGAAAGGTTTGGTTTCAGGAACCGATGGAGTATTTTCTCCTTGTGCCAGGAATTTGAACTGCCCCATGTTACAGTGTATGAACCACACTGAGCCAGCATGTGCCCAGATGGCCAGAAAGGCCACCAGCATCCTGGCAATAGTGTGACCAGCAGAACCAGGAAAGTGATCATGGAATCGTAGAATTGTCAGGCTTGGAAGGGACCTCAAGGATCAGCCAGGTCCAACCCCACTGCCATGGGCAGGGACACCTCACACAACAGCAGCTTGCTCACAGCCACATCCAGCCTGGCCTGGAAAACCTCCAGGCATGAGGCTTCCACCACCTCCCTGGGCAACCTCTTCCAGTCTCTCACCACCCTCATGGGGAAGAACTTCCTAACATCCAATCTCAATCTACCCATTTCTAGTTTTGCTCCATTCCCCCCAGTCCTATCACTCCCAGACACCCTCAAAAGTCCCTCCCCAGCTTTCCTGTAGCCCCTTCAGATACTGGAAGGCCACAACAAGGTCTCCTCAGAGCCTTCTCCTCTCCAAGCTGAACAGCCCCAACTCTCTCAGTCTGTCTCCATAGCAGAGCAGCTCCAGCCCTCTGCTCATCCTTGTGGCCCTTCTCTGGACACCTTCCAGCACCTCCAGACCCTTCCTGTAATCGAGGCTCCAGAGCTGGACACAGTGCTCCAGGTGGGGTCTCAGCAGAGTGGAGCAGAGGGGAAGAATCCCCTCCCTGGCCCTGCTGGCCACACTTCTCTTGCTGCAGCCTGGGATGTGATGTGCTGAATGTGCCTCTCTACTCAGCACTGTTGAGACTGAACCTTGAATACTGGATTCAGTTTTAGGCTTATAACTGCAAGGGGGACATTGAGTTGTTGGGAGTGTGTCCAGAGAAGGGTAATGAAGATGGTGAAGGGTCTGCAGAGCTGGTCTTATGAGGAGGGGCTGAGGGAACTGAGGTTGTTTAGTCTGTAAGAGGCTGAGGAAAGACCTTGCTCTCTAGGGTTCCCTAAAAAGTGGTCAGAGAGAGGTGGGTATTGATTTCTTCTCCCAGCTAACTAGCAATGAGAGGATATGGCACCCAGCTGCACCAGGTGACATTTGTGTATTAGGAAAAATTTCTTTTACTGGTCAGGCATTAGAACAAGCTGCCCAGTGAGTTGGTGGCATCACTGTCCCTGAGGTGTTCAATAAAATGTGTGGACATGGCACTTTAGGATGTGGTCTAATGGCCATTAGAGTCTTAGGTAGATGCTTGGACTCAATGATGTTGGAGGTCTTTCCCAAGCAAAACAATCCTTTGACTCCAAGGTATTTTTTTCCTCTTGGTAAAGTCCCTGTTATAAATGACAATGCCAATTGAAATTTGATTAAAAACAATTTCATTTTGAAAAGGGCAATTTAAGGCAGTAAGAGGCAAGCAAACAGCACTGGGTGCGTGGGAGGAGAGGCTGAGGGAGTTGGGATTGTTCAGTCTGGAGAAGAGGAGGCTCAGGGGAGACCTTCTTGCTCTCTACAACTACCTGAAGGGTGGTTGAAGCCAGGAGGGAGTTGGTCTCTTCTCTCAGGCAACCAGCACCAGAACAAGAGGACACAGTCTCAAGCTGTGCCAGGGGAAGTTTAGGCTTGAGGTGAAAAGAAAGTTCTTCACTGAGAGAGTCGTTTGCCATTGGAATGTGCTGTCCAAGGAGGTGGTGGAGTCACCATCCCTGGAGGGGTTCAAGAGAGGATTGGATGTGGCACTTGGTGCCATGGTTTAGTAGTCATGAGGTGTTGGGTGACAGGTTGGACTTGATGACCTTTGAGGTCTCTTCCAACCTTGGTGATTCTGTGTGAAGTCAGTGTTCTACCAACGTGCACACTAAGCATGAGTTCCTCTTTAAATATTCTACTCCTAATACATATTCATACAAAAAGGTGTGTCTAATGAAATAAAATAGGCACCCTGGTGGTCATTCTAGTGATGTAATCCTTTAGTTGATCAACAGCACATCTCACACTGGCTGGTTACATACAAGGTCCTTGTGATTGCTGCTAGGTTAGCTCTATTGTCACAAGCGTTACTCCCAGCTCCTGTTCCCACATTTCTTGCCAACAATCGACTCTTCTCCTTGCACATCCTTGAGCAGCAGTACGTGAAGGAGGCTACAAGGTGGCTGCAGAGAGACTGTTTGCAAAGGCCTGCAGGGACAGGACCAGAGGCAATGGCTTCAAAGTAGAGCAGAGCAGATTTAGATTGGATGTGAGGAAGAAGCTCTGCACCATGAGGGTGGCGGAACACTGGAAGAGGTTGCCAGGTTTAGGCCCCATCCCTGGAGATATTGAAGGTGAGGCTGGAGAGGGCTCTGGGCAACCTGATCCAGTTGGGGATGACCCTGCTGACTGCGGGGAGGTCAGACTGGATGAGCTTTGGAGGTCCCTTCCAACCCAGACCATTCTGTGATTCTATGACGTTTGCATTCCGCACACGGCTTCCAGCGGTCGCCGCCGGGCAGTGCCTAACGGCCGGGCCTGGAGCCGGGCCTGGAGCCGGGCCTGGAGCCGGACCCGGGGCCGCCCCCGTCTGAGGTCACACCCCCTGGCCAGCTGCCCTGCGCGGAATGTGCGGGGCGGGGCGGCTCGGAAGTGACGGCAGGAGGATGTTCCGTCCCGTTTGAAAGCGCCCGGCGGAGGTAGCCGTGGTGTTTTCCCGCCGCCCGGGCCGGCCTAGCCGCCTTCTTCAGCGCCCTCGCCATGGAGCCGCCGCCCGCAGGTGAGCTGTGCCACGGCCGCGGCGCCGGCCCTGCCCCGCGCGCCCGGCGGGTCGCGTGCGGGCCCCCGCGCAGCCTGCGGCGGAGCCTGAGGCGCCTCAGAGGTAGCTGCTGGCCGGCCCAGGCTGCTGCCCGCCGGCTCTGCCCGCCGGCTCTGCCCGCGGCGGCGCGGCATGAGGACGGGTCTTACCCCCCCCACCCCGTCCCCACCTGGTACCGGCGAGGGAAAGCGGGAGGAAAGTCCGAAGGCTGCTGGCCTGAAATAGGTCATGGGAGGGAGTGAGCTGAGGTGAGGGACTTCCCCCGGGGGAAAGCGGAAGGGAGCCTGAAGCCGAGAGGCTCCCACCCGGGTGTTGTGTAATAGAAGAGCCGTAGAGGAAGCGCTCCGAAGCTTGGTGGTGGCGAGGCTGCCGGGATGCTGCGGTGCTTAAGCATGAGCGGGAACCGTGAGCGGAACCGGGGCACAGCCTGTCCGCGGTGCGAGGGCTTGCGGATCAGGAAGCGCCTTTAGTGCAAGCCCATGGCTAGCCTGGAGACGAGACATCCAACCGTGATGCGAGTAGTGTATTATAAGAACCAAGTCTCAGCGTGACAGTTCATGTAGCTGCAAAAAAAAAAAACGGCGGGGTTGTGATAAACTTTGCTTACTCAGAAAATATGCTGGCCACGGGCCAAGGCCAGAGCTTACAGCATCAGAGGATTTGCGCTTGGAAGGGACCTCTGGAGATCTTCTAGGCCAACCCCTTGCCAGAGCAGGACCATAGAATCCAGCACAGGTCACACAGGAACACATCCAGATGGCGCTGGAATGGCTCCAGAGGAGACTCCACAACCTCCCTGGCTAGCCTCTTCCAGTGCTGTGTGACCCTCAGTGAAGAAGTTCCTGCTCATGTTGAGGTAGACCCTCCTGTGCTGTACTTTCCATCCAGTGCTCCTTGTCCTATCACAGGGTGCAACTGAGCAGAGGCTGTCCCTGTCCTTTCTTTCCTGACCCCCAGCCCTCAGATATTGATAGACATTGATCAAATCCCCTCTCAGTCTTCTCCTCTCCAGACTAAACAGCCCCAGGGCTCTCAGCCTCTCCTCCCCAGGCAGTGCTCCAGTCCCTTCAGCATCCTTGAGAGCCCTTCCCTGGACTCTCTCCAGCAGATCCCTGTCCCTCTTGAACTGGGGAGCCCAGAACTGGATGCAATATTCCAGGTGAGGTCTCATCAGGGCAGTGTAGAGGGGGAGGAGAACCTCCCTGGATCTGCTGGACACACTCCTAACAGTTTGGGTTTGTATAGTTTTTGACTTAAGAACTTAGTATCTTAGTATGTGTTATGTTATGTTTGTTTAATAGAGCTATTGTTTAAGAAATGAAAAGGCCTTGATGACTTCCATGTTGTTACAACTTTGTTCCCATTCATACAGGAGCAGAGCCCATGACCCTTGGCTCCCCGACCTCTCCAAAACCAGGAGCTAGTGCTCAGTTCCTTCCTGGATTCCTGATGGGTGATTTACCTGCCCCCATGACTCCTCAGTCCCGTGGCATAAGTGGCCCTTCAGCGAGTGTTATGGAAATGAGATCTCCACTGCTTGCAGGTCAGAATTTGTTAAATGCTGAAAAATTGTCCTCAAAAAGTGTAAATGATGTTTTTCTTCGTGCTCTACGTTGCTGTTGCAGACTTGAATTCTTGGAGTTTTATTACTTTTGATAAATGACTTCAACTCATGAAATGGATGATGAACTCAAGTGTAGTTTGTCTGGGTTAACAATTGGCTGACTGGCCGGCCAGTCCCAGAGAGAGGTGGTGAATGGTGCCACATCCAGTTGGCAACCAGTCACCAGTGGTGTCCCCCAGGGCCCCATCCTGTTCAATACCTTTATTGATGATCTGGATGAGGGGATTGAGTCCCTCATCAGTAAGTTTGCAGATCACACCAAGTTGGGAGCAAGAGTTGATCTGTTAGAGGGGAGGTGGGCTCTGCAGAGGGACCTTGCCAGGCTGGACAGATGGACAGAGTCCAAAGGCATGAGGTTTAACAAGTCTGAGTGCTGGGTTCTACGCTTTGGTCACAACAACCCTAGGCAGTGCTACAGACTGGGGTCAAGAGTGGCTGGAGGGCAACCAGGCAGAGAGGGACCTGGGGGTACTGGTGGAAAGCAGCTGAACATGAGGCAGAAGTGTGCCCAGATCACCAAGAAAGCCAATGGCATCCTGGCCTGCATCAGGAATCGTGTGGCCAGCAGGAGCAGGGAGGTCATTCTGCCCTGTGCTCAGCACTGGTTAGGCCAGACCTTGAGTGCTGTGTCCAGTTCTGGGCTTCTCAGTTTAAGAAAGATGTTGAGATGCTGGAAGGTGTCCAGAGAAGGGCAATGAGGCTGGGGAGGGATTTGGAGCACAGCCCTGTGAGGAGAGGTTGAGGGAGCTGGGGTGGTTTAGCCTGGAGAAGAGGAGGCTCAGGGAGACCTTCTTGCTGTCTATAACTCCCTGGAGGGAGGTTATAGCCAGGTGGGGTTGTTCTTGTCTCACAGATAACCAGTGGCAGAAGGAGTGGACATGGTCTCAAGCTGCACCAGGGGAGGTTTGGATGTTAGGAAGAAATTCTTCCCAGAAAGAGATTTGCCACTGGGATGGGCTGCCCAGGGAGGTGGTGGAGCCACCATCACTGGAAGTGTTTAAAACTCAGTGCCATGGGTTAGTTGATGAGGTGGTGTTGGGTGATAAGTTGGACTTGATGATCTCAAAGGTGTTTTCCAACCTGGTTAATTTTGTGTTCTGTAAACTTAGCCCACAAAGCATTCAGTGATCTGTCAAGATCTTGCAGTCAGTTCAATTCTCCTGCTGGAAGCCTCAAGGAGTTTATGGAATGGGAGAGCATCTGGTCTAACTTCACCTTATCTAAATGCAAGCTAGTCCCTGCTCTCCAGAGCCTACATTTTTAACTAATATGAAATTGCATAGGAAGGGAGGGAATTTGGAGAGGGGGAGCTTGACAGCATGTACAGTTTCTGTGTGGTGTTTAGGTCTGGGTCTTTGGCAGGTGAATGTCAAGTCTTAAGAGGTTGGCTTTGAAACAACAAATACACTATTAACCTGTCTTAAAAGTAGGAAGGTGTAGCTGTGCTCAGCACAGTAGTGAACATGACTGGGCTGATAAGAGGTATAACAGTTTGAGGTGATGCTTGTGTATGAAGGTGGTTTCTGACACACATGATTTTCAAAGGCAGAACATTGAAACCTGAACCAGTCTGGCAGGCCAGGTGGTTTTACAAACCCTCAGTGAAACAGCTGAATTACAGTGCTGGAAGGTGTCCAGAGAAGGGCCATGAGGGTGATCAGAGGGCTGGAACCCCTCTTCTATGGAGGGAGACTGAGAGAGTTGGGGCTGTTCAGCCTGGAGAAGAGAAGGCTGTGAGGAGACCTTCTTGTGGCCTTCCAGTATCTGAAGGGGGCTACAGGAAAGCTGGGGAGGGACTTTTGAGGGTGTCAGGGAGGGATGGGACTGGGGGAATGGAGCAAAACTAGAAGTGGGTAGATTGAGATTGGATGTAAGGAAGAAGTTGTTCCCCATGAGAGTGGTGAGACACTGGCAGAGGTTGCCCAGGGAGGTGGTGGAAGCCTCATCCCTGGAGGTTTTTCAGGCCAGGTTGGATGTGGCTCTGGGGAACCTGCTGCAGTGTGAGGTGTCCCTGCCTGTGGCGGGGGGGGTTGGAACTGGCTGATCCTTGAGGTCCCTTCCAACCCTGACAATTCTGTGAATTTACTGTTGAACATACAAGAACAAGTAGCAATGGAGTAAAATTAACAAGTTATTCTCATGCTCTTCATGTGTTCCTTTTAATTGCAGGAGGATCTCCCCCCAACCAGTAGTCCCTACGCACAAAGATAAAGGTGGTGCTCCACCGGTTAGAAGCATATATGATGAATTGTCTAGCCCTGGCCTTGGGTCACCTCTAACCTCAAGAAGACCAGTAAGTGGCTTAGATACTCTCCTGTTCTTAGCAGAAGGTGTGAGGTAGCTTAGAGCTTCAGTGAGTTCTTTAACTCAGTTGTATAAACTGCTGAGGCCGAATGACTGCTGAGACTTGACGTCTCGCTGTTCCTTAAGCTGGGTGTTTGGTGTGCCTGTTCCTGTGTAGTCAAAATGACAAGAGGTCTTGGGAGGCTGTCCTGATCCTCTAGTCTGCCCTGATGAGACCACACCTGGAATATTGCATCCAGTTCTGTCCCAGTCCAAGAGGGACAGGGATCTGCTGGAGAGAGTCCAAGGGAGGGCTGCAAGGATGCTGAAGGGACTGGAGCACTACCTGGTGAGGAGAGGCTGAGAGCCCTGAGGCCGTTTAGTCTGGAGAGAAGATAGACACTGAGCAAATCCCATCTCAGTCAATATCTGAGGGCTGGGGGTCAGGAAAGAAGGGACAGGGACAGCCTCTGCTCAGTTGCACCCTGTGATAGGACAAGGGGCACTGGATGGAAAGTACAGCACAGGAGGTTCCACCTCAACATGAGGAGGAACTTCTTCACGGTGAGGGTCACACAGCACTGGAAGAGGCTGCCCAGGAAGGTTGTGGAGTCTCTGGAGCCATTCCAACCCCATCTGGATGTGTTCCTGTGTGACCTGTGCTGGATTCTATGGTCCTTCTCTGGCAGGGGGGTTGGCCTGGAAGATCTCCAGAGGTCCCTTCCAACCCCTAACATCCTGTGATCCCATGCTGTCTCCAATGCTTGTATTTAAAGCTCTCATCAGGAAAGCTAACTGCATTCTCTTCTAAGGCTTACAGCTGGAAATTCCATAATGTAACAGTTCAGTCCTCCTGGATGTCCAGGCTATCTGCTAGGCTGCATGCTAGAATGTGAAAATGTTGCCAAAAACCCTTTTCCTGAGGAACTTTTAGTAATCTTGTATTAAATGTGCATGTAAATGCCTTTAACTCCCCTTTAAAGTTAGGAGCCACTTAAGGCAAGCAGTTAATATGCTTTGCCTGATGCTTAAGTTGCCTGAAAATGATCTCTTCTGATCCAAGAAGTGTCCCTGCAAGTGTAATTTGTTGCTTGTTGTGTTTTACTCCAGGCCAGCTTTTCTCTAACACAAAGCCCATTGGTTGGAACTCTGCCATCGACTCCTGGAGCAGGTAGATGCCCTTGTCAAGATGTCATCTGCTTTCTTACTGCTTTCCTTCACACACAAAAAGCATCAGCCACTGTTCAAGCTGCATCAGCTCCTTGCTTGTTTGTGAAGGGGCTGCTTCTTCATTGGGCAGCTTTTCCAGAAGCATGTGGATGTGAGTAGGAAATGCTTGTCCACTTGGGCTGAATTTCATTCAGCTTGTTCCTTAGAGTTAGCACAGAGGTGGCTGTGCTGGAGTGAAGCAGCTGAGATTGATGGGTTGCCTTCCACCTTCATTCAGTTTCTGCTCTTACATGTGAATCTGTGGCTTCTGGCTAAGCTTAATTCTGCTGCGTTGTCCCTATTTGGCTTCTGTATCAAGCTGCTGTTTTTCAGAGGTGAAGAAGAAAGCTTAGGTTGCTTAGCCATAAAAACTTAGTGGCTTACTTGCAGATGTGACTCTTGGCTTGCCAAACTTTTTGTCTGCAAAGAAATCTCCACCAAGCTCTCCCATCTGCAAGTGAAATGCTTGATAGCAAAATGAGGCTTTTACTGTGGCCTCTTAGGCTTCTCAGTCTTGCAAAAGCAATTTGTTCACCAATGCCTTTTCAATTTAACAGCTTCAGGTGTCTTCAGTCCTGCAAGTATTGGACAGCCTAGGAAGACTCCACTGTCTCCTGCTCAGTTAGACCCTTTTTATACTCAAGGTGATTCCCTGACCTCAGAAGATCAGCTTGATGACACATGGGTAACAGTATTTGGGTACGTGGACTTCCAAAGTATTGGGAACAACACAGAACTGTCAGGGTTGGAAGGGACCTCAAGGATCAGCCAGGTCCAACACCCCCTGCCATGGGCAGGGACACCTCGCACTAGAGCAGCTTGCTCACAGCCACTTCCAGCCTGGCCTGAAAAACCTCCAGGGATGAGGCTTCCACCACCTCCCTGGGCAACCTCTTCCAGTGTCTCACCACCCTCATGGGGAACAACGTCTTCCTAACATCCAATCTCAATCTACCCACTTCTAGTTTTGCTCCATTCCCCCCAGTCCTATCACTCCCTGACATCCTAAAAAGTCCCTCCCCAGCCTTCTTGTAGGTCCCTTCAGATACCAGAAGGCCACAAGAAGGTGTCCTCTGAGCCTTCTCTTCTCCAGCCTGAACAACCCCAGCTCTCTCAGTCTGAATCCACAGCACTCCGGCCCACTGCTCATCCTTGTGGCCCTTCCTCTGGACACCTTCCAGCACCTCCAGATTCTTCCTGTACTAGCGGCTCCAGAACTGGACACAGAGCTCCAGGTGGGGTCTCAGCAGAGTGGAGCAGAGGGGAGAATCCCCTCCCTGGCCCTGCTGGCCACACTTCTCTTGCTGCAGCCCAGGCTCTGCTTGGCTCTCTGGGCTGCAAGTGCTCACTGCTGGCTCCTGTTGAGCTTCTCATCCCCCAGCACCCCCAAGGCGTTTTCTTCAGGGCTGCTCTCAAGCCAATCTCTGCCCAGCCTCTATCAGTGCCTGGGATTGCCCTGACCCAGATGGTCAAGTTTTTGCACCACACGGAGAGAAGTACTCGGAAACACAGCTGTGGTTAAAGCCACAAAATGCATGGATTTTAGTGAAGCAGTTTAACTTAAGCTACATGTTAACTTTTTTTTTCCAAGTTAGAGAGGCAGCACTCTGTTACTGAAGTGTGTGGTGAAGTATAGATGCCTATAAGATCATATTCTCCTCCCCTTCTACTCTGCCCTGGTGAGACTTCACCTGGGATATTGCATCCAGTTCTGGGCTCCCCAGCTCAAGAGGGACAGGGATCTGCTGGAGAGAGTCCAAGGGAGGGCTGCAAGGATGCTGAAGGGACTGGAGCCCTGCCTGGTGAGGAGAGGCTGAGAGCCCTGGGGCTGTTTAGTGTGGAGAGAAGACTGAGAGAGGATGTGATCAATGTCTATCAATATCTGAAGGCTGGGTGTCAAGAAGGAAGGGACAGCCTCTGCTCAGTTTTACCCTGTGATAGGACAAGGGGCACTGGATGGAAAGTACAGCACAGGAGGTTCTTCCTCAACATGAGGGAGAACTTCTTCTCTGTGAGGGTCACAGAGCACTGGAACAGGCTGCCCAGAGAGGTTGTGGAGTCTCCTCTGGAACCTTTCCAGCCCTATCTGGATGCATTCCTGTGCCACTTGCACTAGATTCTATGGTTCTGCTCTCGCAGGGGCTTGGACTCAAAGATCTCCAGAGGTCCAGGTCCCTTCCAACCCTTAACATCCTGTGATACTCCTTAAATCATGCTTCTAATGTGGCATTAGCAGACTGGGCTCTGGGATCTCTAAAAACCCTTCTTAGGCTGACTTCTTCAGCTCCTCGTTAAAATTGGCCTGTTTTCTGTCTTTCAGGTTTCCTCAGGCATCAGCTTCGTACATTCTTCTGCAGTTTGCCCAGTATGGAAACATATTAAAGCATGTGGTAGGTCATGGTCTGAGGCATCCTTCTGGCTCAGGCTTTCAAGGGCTGTGTTTCACCCTTGTCCCTTGCTCTCATGCAGATGTCCAACACGGGGAACTGGATGCACATTCGGTACCAGTCGAAGCTGCAAGCCCGCAAAGCCTTAAGCAAAGATGGAAAGGTTTTTGGTGAATCAATCATGATTGGGGTCAAGCCATGCATAGAGAAAGTAAGTTAACAGCTGCTCTCTCTTTAAGGCACTCTGCTTTGGGCCTTCCTCTTTTTTTTCCCCTTGGAATTGTCAGGGTTGAAAGGGACCTCAAGGATCATCCAGTTCCAACCCCCCTGCCATGGGCAGGGACACCTCACACTAGAGCAGCTTGCTCACAGCCACATGCAGCCTGGCTTTAAAAGCCTCTTTAATTCTTCTTTTTTCTTTTATGGTATGCAAAACATGGGTACTTCAGTTGTGTAAGTGTCATCTAATATACCTTAGGTGATTTTTCTCTTGAGTATATGACACAATTTTCTGCTGAGAAGGGATCATGGTAAGAAATCTCTGCACTCCTTGGAAGTTTCAATGCATGAGAGCAGTGGAGAGAGGTGATTGTGCCATTTTGCTCTGGTGAGACTTCATCTGGAATACTGCTTCCAGCTCTGGAGCCCTCAACACAGGAAGGACATGGACCTGATGGAGTAGATCCAGAGGAGGGCCATGAAAATAATCAGGGAATTGGAACACCTGCTGTGAGGACAGACTGGGGGAGCTGGGGTTCTTCAGCCTGGAGAAGAGAAGGTTCTAGGCAGATCTTATAGCAACCTTCCAGTACCTGAAGTGGGCTACAAGAAGGCTGCAGAGAGACTGTTTGCAAAGGCCTGCAGGGACAGGACCAGGGGCAATGGCTTCAAACTAGAGCAGAGCAGATTTAGGTTGGATGTGAGGAACAAGTTATTTCCCATGAGGGTGATGGAACACTGGAACAGGTTGCCCAGGGATGTGGTTGGTGCCCCATCCCTGAAGACATTCAGAGTGAGGCTGGAAAGGGCTCTGGTCAACCTGATCTAATTGAGGATGTCCCTGCTGAGTGCAGAGGGGTTGGAATGATGGTCTCTTCCAAACCAGACCATTCTATGAATTGTATTGATGTCCAAGTGATGAAGTGAAACACAAGGAGGATTGAGAGATACGAAGTTCCCTGACTGGAATTTGTGGCACTTAAGTGCTACAACACATGTGATGGCAGAGCAAGACTGTCAGTGCTCTTAACTGTCCCTCTTTCTTTATGTGTCTAGTTACTTGCTCCTGGCTTTATCTCAGCACATCATACTAAAAATCTGTTAGCAAGAGGCCAATGCTATGCTCTCACCTGCCCCCACAGAAGCATGTCCCTGTCTTGTAAGTAGAATAGAATACACAATTAACCAGGTTGGAGAAGACCTTTGAGATCATCCAGTCCAACCTATCACCCAACACCATCTAATCAACTAAACCATGGCACTGAGTGCCTCATCCAATCTCTTTTTAAACACTTCCAGGGATAGTGACTCCATCCCTGGGCAGCCCATTCCAATGGCCATCCTCTTTCTGTGAAGGTTTTCTTCCTAACATCCAGCCTAAACCTCTCCTGGCACAGCTTGAGACTGTGTCCTCTTGTTCTGGTGCTGGTTGCCTGGGAGAAGAGTCCAACCCCCACCTGGCTACAGCCTCCCTTCAGGTAGTTGTAAAGAGCAATTAAGGTCTCCCCTGAGCCTAGTGGGTTGGGGTAGGCATGGCTGTGTTTCAGTCTGCTGTTATCAGGAGCTGTTAGCTTCCAGGCATTGACAATGCTCTGATCATTAACTCTTGCAGCACTTTGCCTTGGGCACTGTATGTTAGCACAGGCAAATGTCAATCATTCTGGAGTTCACAGATTTATTATTTTTAGGTCCTCTAAGGATAATCAGAATTGTCAGGCTTGGAAGGGACCTCAAGGACCATCTAGTTGCAACCCCCCTGCCATGGCAGGGGCACCTCAGTCTAGAGCACGCTGCTCAGCCACGTCCAGCCTGGCCTTAAAAACATCCAGGGAAGAGGCTTCTACCACCTCCCTGGGCAGCCTGTTCCAGTGTCTCAACAGCCTTGTGGTGTTGGGAGTAGGGGGATGGCTTGCAGAGAATCAGACTTGTCAGGGTTGGAAAGGACCTCAAGGATCATCCAGTTCCAAACCTCCTGCCATGGGCAGGGACACCTCCCACTAGAGCAGCTTGCTCACAGCCACATCCAGCCTAGCCTGAAAAACCTCCAGGGATGAGGCTTCCACCACCTCCCTGGGCAACCTCTGCCAGTCTCTCACCACCCTCAAGTGAGGGTGATGCTAGTGTAAGGAAAGCCTTCAAATGTGAACTGTTCTGAGGGGGCAGCCCTGAGCAGCTGAACTTCCTATTACTTCAGCTTTTATCAGTTTGATGATTTTCTTACCCTGATTAAAATTCAGAAACAAAGCTACTTCAGTGCCTCTTTGTGGGCTTCTGATGAGAGGGCTTCCACTCTCCCCTTATTTTCTTTACTATTTTGGTGCCCAGTCTGTATCAGTTACTGAATTGCCAATAAGCTGAGTCTTTGGGAACAATGGTCTGAGATGTTTTAATTGCCATCTCTCTGATCTTGATTGCTTTTGAATCCTTGTGATGGAGAATGTCCACTCTCAAGTAGGTGTAATTAAACCCCTGGTTGCTCACCTGTGGTTTTGGAGGTGAGAGAGATTTCTGGAGGCTGTTCCTTTGAGGGTTTGGCATTAGCCTGTAAAACTTCTTCCTTGCAATGGAAAAAACAAGATATGATGAATTGTGATGCCAGTACTTGAGCTTCAGATTTCAAGCTCGCTGTTGGTTAGCTAGCTTCCCCTCCTGCTGAGCTGTCAGCTGCCACCCACGCTGCACAGCAGTCCTAGCCTGCATTTTGGAGAGCTGCCCTCTTGCCAGATCAGCTTCTGAATTTCTGCTCTCTTCAGGCTGGTTAAATGCTGTGCTCCACTGAGTCTGCAGGCAGCAGATCTGATGCCTCCAAGGCTGGTGGTTGTTGCTTCCCATCCTGTGTCCTCTGGGTTCTCGTGGAACTTGGGGTTCCCATCAAGTCATCATAGTATCATCGTAGTATCAGTCAGGGTTGGAAGGGACCACAAGGATCATCTCGTTCCAACCCCCCTGCCATGGGCAGGGACACCCCACACTACATCAGGCTGGCCACAGCCTCATCCAGCCTGGGCTTAAACACTTCCAGGGACAGGGCCTCAACCACCAAGTCCCTTGCATTCACTCTTCCATCTTGCATGCATTTTTTCCCTAAGCTTACAAAATGCAGCCTGAGACTCCTTTTCTTGCATTTGCTGAAGAGGGCTGACTGAAACTCTGTGGCAAGCTGAGTAAGAGCTAAATGCCACAAGTTGGTGTCATTGTTTAGAGCAGGACAGGTTGCTCTAATTCCCCTGGGGTAGCAGCAGACTGCCTCACACACAGGAATGGAGGATTGGAAAGTTTAAATGGCAAATCTGCTCACAAGCTACAATACTGCAATGTTAACAATGTATGGTGGTGAGCATAGCAAAGCATATCAAATACAAAGGAATGCATGATCTGGGGTTAACACAGAAGCTCATTAAGCTCATTAAAGCTTCACCCAAACCTTCCTCCAAATCAAACCCAAAGCCCAGTGCTCACTTTCTCCCCACCTGGGGTTTAACATCTGCCCTAGGGGTCTTTCTTCCTTCCCGTTGCTAGGCTGGATTCAGGCTGGCCTGGTCTGAGACTGCCTCCCCTTAGTCCCTGGCATTAGACCTAAACAGGCCAAGATTACACAGCACAAATCAGTCAGGCCTCGAAGGCCATAGATAGCCCTGGAATCATCCTCCTCCCACAGTATTATCTGTGATTACAACAACCCTGGGAGCTCACTGCATCCAGGGAGGAAAATGGGAAGAAAGAGAAAGCCAATAACTTTGCAGTCAGGTTTACAGAGATGCAGAATTTAGGGGAGGAAATACAAAGATTACTCTTCCAGTACCACCATACCTTCTGGAGGTCTGCTTTGTGGTTCCTTTTAGAAGTCATCCAGCTCAAACCAGGACAGTTGGTAAGGGCTTATCCTATAGCACAGAATCAAACCAGGTTGGAAGGGACCTCCAAGATCATCAAGTCCAGGAGCAGGTCAAATATTTCAGATGTATTTAGAGAAAAAGGAAGTGTTTACCAAACTCTTTATGCTGCTTAGTTCAGCTGGGCCTGGCAAAAGTTACTACTTGAAATTTGTTGCAGGTGTTCTAATTCATTTCCTCTCTGCTATCTGAGGTCTGGCTGAAATTTGGTACGTGGAGTGAAGAGACTAAAAGCTTCCCCTGCTTTGCAGTGCCGTAAGCCAACCTAAAAATGATTGCAGGGAGCAAAAGTCCTTGCTGGTGTGCCCTGTGCTGACAGGCTGTTTACCTCTGGCCTTTGCTCACTTTGAGCTGTGGACACGCTGCACCAAAGAGGTTTAGGCAGTAGGTAATTCACCAGGGGTGGGAAGACTGCCCTCTGAGGTTGGTTGCCATGATGTTCATCCTGTTTTTAAGAGCGTGATGGAAAACTCGGAGAGGAGCTCTACACCCTCAGCCTCGACAGTTTTCACTCCACCCCCCAAGGCCCTTGGCACACCAGTGCTGGCTGCAAACAGTACAACCAGGATTTCTACCATGAGACCTCTTGCAACAGCATACAAAGCTTCCACCAGTGACTACCAGGTATGTGAACAGGAGCAAGTGTGTGGTTTCTGGTGCTGTCCTCCCCTTAGCTGTATGAGGCTTGGGGTGGGTTGAAATTACCCTGCCCCTACCCCCCAACTAATTTGGAGAGCTACCCCCAAAACAAATTGCTCGGACCGGCTCAGTTTGGGATGGAAGCTAAATGAAGCTCTGCTTACAAACAAAATGAAGTCTGGAAAGATAGAATGCAATGGACATGTACAAACTATGCAGCATGTGTACCATATGGATATAGGTACAATTGATAAACAACACAGGTGGATCCAGGGGGACTGTTGACCTCCTTCCCTCCTTCCCATTACCTCACACAGCAGTCAAAAGAGAGATCCCCTGGCAAGGCCATGGCAGCGGGGGGAGAGAAGTTGCAAGCAGAAGTGACAGAAGAGAGCAAGAACTGTTTATGCTTCTGCTCTATATCCCATTAGCAAGCCAATGAATTCTATGGACCTTAGCATTATTTTCCTTCTGCATCCAAGGGTGATTTAGTTCACTTTCAGCCTTTGCAGTCAGGGACCAGGCTAAAGCTCCCCCTGTAGAAAGGCTGTACCTAGACTGACTTCAGTGTGACGTTAGCCTCCGTCTGTGTTACCCTCTCAGGCCTTTCAAATGTGATTCAGGTACCAGCTCAGTCTGTTCAGTCTCTGAAAGAAGACTGGAAAGGAAAAGAGAAGAAGAGGTGTTATGAATCGCTCTTCACTCTTCCAGAGGTTAAGGGCTGGCTTGGAAAAATCTTTCCAAAACACTTTGCCAGAATACAGCAGCACCTAGGAGCAGAACAGAAACTGCCTGCTAGAAAATGAATTAACTTTGTAAACTGATTCTCTTTCCTCTCTTCCTCCTTTTTCCCCCTCCCCCTCTGCCTTCTAGGTGGTTTCTGACAGACAGACTCCTAGGAAAGATGAGAGCATTGTATCCAAAGCAATGGACTATGTGTTTGGCTGGTAATGAACCGAGAAGTAGTGACACACTAAAGCTGGGCAGGGCTTGAAATGCGCTACTGGCATCTGTGGTTAGTTGTATAACTACTGGTGTGGCAGCATTTTAACTGATCTCTCACCTATTATGCCTTCAGTTAATTCAGCAGACATGTAGCTTGCACTTTAAGTGGTGGCCATGTACAGGTGGTTTTAAAAGCTGAGTAAGTCTCAATGCAAGTGTGTTGGCTTTTGTTTTGGTTCCCCCACCCCCTCCACTTGTGTTCTGTTTGCATGCTTGTAGGGACACTCTGTACTTCCTTTCAGTGAACTGCTTCCCAGTGAGCTGGAAATGTTTGAGCTACCAGCTTGACTGACTGATGCCTTCAATTTCATTGTTTAGGTTGTTTTTCTGGGAAGAGGATGGGCTGCTTGCAGGAAGAACACTAAATGCAGTTTGCCCTCGGGGACCTCTCTTTCTCTATGTGACTCTTCTTTTATTCATAGCATCCCTGGTCCTTTCACCCATTGCTTTCTCTGGTATCTTCTAGATGTTGTAGGAGCCCTTTTAACTGTGTCAATAAAGCTGAAGTAAAGTTTGGTTTTTTTCACACTTTGCCTGATTTTCTTGGTTTGGTTTTTGTTAACTGTTGTTAGGAGAATCCCTTTGCAGCGCTCTTCGCTGACAGCCACGATGCTCCCTAATGCTTTAGTAAAGAGCTATCAGCAGAGCAAATGCTGCTGATTTTTCCCTGAGGTAAGTGCCAGCCAGCTAAAGACTAAATGTCATCTCCATGGGTGCTCTGTAGCAGTGTGCACTTAGCAGCTCAGGATGCTGCAGTTGGTTGCCTGCTCAGTGTTGAGTTGCCATAGCTGAACAGAAAACTGCAGTCTCAGTGCCCAGAGCTGCCTTCCCTTCAAGAATGTTACTAAGCTATGGGCTAAATTATGATTGAATAATAATGAAGTGGACTCCCCACTCTCTTCTTGAAGTTTTCACTATTGGTGAGGTTCTCAAGTGTGTCATGTAAGCTCCATGGGGAACAAATGAGTCTTTGTTGCAGACTCCTCAAGGTTTGCACAGGTTCAGAAAGTGAGGGACATGGAAACATAGAAAAGTAGAGGCACAGATTGAAGGGGTTGGAAGGCACCCTCAAAGGGCATCTTGCCAACCCCCCCTGCCGTGAGCCGAGACATCTCCAACAAGGTGAGGCTGCCCAGGGCCACGTTGAATATGATCTTGAATGTCTCCAGGGACAGGGCCTCAATCACTTTCCTGGGCACTCTGTTCCAGTATTTCTCCACTCTCATAGTAAAGAACTCCTTACATCCAACCTAAAGCCACCCTCCTGCAGTTTCACACCGCTGCCCCTCATCTTACCACCACAGGTCCTTCTAAATAGTCTTTCCCCAGCCTTCCTGTAGGACCTCTTCAGATGCTGAATGCTTGGGAAACTACATGTAACTGGACTTGTTTTTTGCTGTCTTGGTGAGTCAACATCAGCTTTTTAGTATGAGCCAGTAGTGTGTTGGTCAGGTGACTATCTGGGAAGCCGTACCCATTTCCATGCTGAGCTTGACACTGCAGTATGGTCTCAGAGTCCTTATGGGAAGACAAGTCCAGGAACATGTCTAATGTCCCTTGGGTGCTACCAAGCATCCAGTATACAGGATAAAGCTGGAGGTAGTCCTGAGGGAAATTGTCCAAGTGCTTAGTGAAAATTCAGGTTTTTCTCAGGGCCCTTCATGCTTTGTTTGATTTTTCTGCTCAGGTGAGACCTCCCCTGGAGTGCAGGTCTGGAGCCCTCCATACAGGAAGGGCATGGACCTGATGGAGCAGCTCCAGAGGAGGGCCATGAAAATGATCAGGGGGTTGGAGCAGCTCTGCTAGGAGGACAGGCTGAGGGAGCTGGGGGTGTTCTGCCTGCAGAAGAGAAGGCTCCAGGGAGACCTAAGAGAAACCTTCTAGGACCTGAAGGGTCTACAAGAAGGCTGCAGAGAGACTGTTTGCAAAGGCCTGCAGGGACAGGACCAGGGGCAATGGCTTCAAAGTAGAGCAGAGCAGATTTAGATTGGATGCCAGGAAGAGGTTCTGCACCATGAAGGTGGTGGAACACTGGAACAGGTTGTCCCAGGAGGTGGTCAAAGCCCCACCCCTGGAGATATTCAAGGTGAGGCTGATCTAGTTGGGGATGTCCCTGCGGACTGTGGAGGGGGTTGGTCTGGGGGCAATGGAGCAAAACTAGAAATGGGTAGATTCAGATTGGATGTTAGGAAGAAGTTGTGCCCCAGGAGGGTCGGGAGCCACTGGAAGAGGTCGCCCACCCATGGCACAGAGTGCCTCATCCAGTCTCTTTTTAAACACTTCCAGGGATGGTGACTCCATCCCTGGGCAGCACATTCCAGTGGCCGACCTCTTTCTGTGAAGCTTTTCTTCCTCACATCCACCCTCAACCTCCCCTGACACAGTTTGAGACTGTGTCCTCTTGTTCTGGTGCTGATTGCCTGGGAGAAGAGTCCAACCCCCACCTGGCTACAACCTCCCTTCAGGTAGTAGTAGACAGCTATAAGGTGTCCCCTGAGCTTTCTTTTCTCCATGTGAAACAATCCCAGTTCCACCCCCCTTGCCACGGGCAGGGGCACCTCGCACTAGAGCACGTTGCTCAGTGCCATATGCAGCCTGGCCTTAAAGACCTCCACGGATCAGGCCTCCAGCACCTCCCTGGGCAGTATCAGTAACAGAGAGTCAGCAGGCAGGTTTTGGCTGGATCTTGTTTGCTAGCACTAACCTTTTGCACGCTTTGCTTAAAAGCATGTCAGTAGAAATGTAACAAACTCGAGTGTGACAAGCACAGCATTAGAGAAAGCATGTAAGGTTACTGTGTAACGCCAGAAACGTCTTAGCAATGAAGCTCTTTGCCTGGAAACGTCTTGGAATGGATTTGTGTTGTGGAAGCCAGTGCTTGTGTTAGCACTGCCACAGCTGCCACCCTGTGGTTGGTTGCCAGCACTGCAAGTCATGAGAGAGAGAGGCTGCCCCCTCGCTTCTCTGTGCTGCCACCCTGTGGTTACTTGTCAGCACTGCAAGTCATGAGAGAGAGAGGCTGCCCCCTCGCTTCTCTGTGCTGCCACCCTGTGGTTACTTGTCAGCACTGCAATACGTGCGAGAGGGATGCTGCTACTTCGCTTCCCAGTGCTGCCACCCTGTGGTTACTTGTCAGCACTGCAACACGTGCGAGAGGGATGCTGCTACTTCGCTTCTCAGTGCTGCCACCCTGTGGTTACTTGTCAGCACTGCAAGTCATGAGAGAGATGCTGCCTCCTCCCTTCTCATGGCTGCCACCCTGTGGTTGTCAGCACTGCAATACGTGCGAGAGGGAAGCCGCTACTTCGCTTCTCAGTGCCGTCACCCTGTGGTGACGTCACCCTGTGACAACTAGTCAGCACTGCAAGTCATAAGGCATATGCTGCCCCCTCACTTTTCAGTGCTGCCACTCTGTGGATACGTCAGCGCACAGCAGGCAGCAGTTCCATAGGAACATGTGCCATGCCCTCGCTGAGTGCTGCCACCCTGTGGTCACTTGTCAGCACTGCAAGTCAGAAGAGCTATGCTGCCTGCTCAGTGCTACCACCCTGTGGCCACTTGTAAGTACTGCAGTTCTCTAGGGACCTGTCCCTCCCCCCCCTCACTTCTCAGAGCGGCCACCCTGTGGTTACTTGTGAGAACTGCAGTTCTTTAGTGATGCATAACGCCCCCCATATGCCGCCTCCCTGTGGTTACTTCTCAGCACTGCAGATCTCTAGGGATGTGTGCCATCCTTTCATTGCTCAGTGCTGCCATCCTGTGGTTACTTGTCAGCACTGCAGTGCTCTAGGGATGTGCTGCTCCCTTACTGCTCAGAGATGCCTCCTTGTGTTTACTTGTTAGCCCTGTAGTTCTCTAGGGATGTGTGCTGCTCTCTCAGGTGCTCTCTCCCTGTGTTACTTGTCAGCACTGCAGTTCCATGGGGACATGTGCTGCCCCCTCGTTGCTCCGTGCTGCCACCCTGTGGTTGTTTGACAACACTGCAATTCATTATAGATGAATGCTGCCTGTGAACCTCACTGTGCAGTGCTGTCATGCTGTGGTTACTTGTCAGCACAGTAGTGCTCGAGGGTCGTGTGCTGCCTACTCTGTGCTGCCACCCTGTGTTACTTGTCAGTTCTATCAGGACATGTACTGTCCCCTCATTGTTTAGTGTTGCCATCCTTGGTGAGTTGACAGGAACTGTGCAGCTCCCGTCACTGCTCAGTGATGCCACCCTGTGGCTCCTTTTCAGCACTGCAGTGCTCTAGGGACATGTGCCTCTCCCTCCCTGCTCAGTGCTGCCACCCTGTGGTTGTTTGTCAACACTGCAGTTTTACAGGGACATGTGCTCAGTGCTGCCACACTATGGGTGACAACAATGCAGGTCTATAGGGGCCTATGCCGCCCCCTTACTACTCAGTGCTGCCACACTGTGGTTACTTGTCAGTACTGCAGTGCTCTAGGGACGTGTGCCACTCCCACAGTGCTCTGTGCTGTCGCCCTGTGTTTTACTTCTCAGCACTGCAGTGCTGAAGGGATGTGTGCGGCCCTAACAGTGCTGCCCCCTTGTGGTTACTTTTCAGAGTGCTGGTCTATAAGGGCATGTGCCGACACCACACTGGTCTGTGCTGCCACCCTGTGTTTACTTGTCAGCGCTGCACTGCTCTAGGGATGTGTGCTACCACCCTGTGGTTACTTGTCAGTAATGCACTTCTACAGGGACATGCAATGTCCCCTCATAGCTCTGCCACCTGTGGTTACTTGGCAGCACTGCCGTTCTCTAGGGATGTGTGCTGAACTCACACTGCTCAGTGCTGCCACCCTGTGGTTAATTGTCTCCACTGCAGTTCCATAGGCACATGTGCCAACCCCGCACTGCTCAGTGCTGCCACCCCATGGTTCCTTGTCAGCACTGTAGTTCTCTAGGGACGTGTGCCGCCCCCACTGTGCTGACACCCTGTGGTTGTCACTACTGCAGTTCTAGAGGGACATGTGCCGTCCCCTCATCGCTCACTGCTGCCATCCTGTGGTTACTTTTCAGCACTGCCGTTCTATGGAGATGTGTGCCACCCCTAATTGCTCAGTGCTGCCCCCTGTGGTTATCAGCACTGCAGTTCTATAAGGATACGAGCTGACACCACACTGCCCAGTGCTGCCGCCCTGTGTTTAGCTGTCAGCACTGCACTGTGTTCCGCCCCCCCCCAGTGCTACCACTCGTCAGCACTGCAGTTCTCTAGGGATCTGTGCTGCCCCCTCACTGCTCAGTGTGGCCAACCTGCTGTAATTTGTGAGCACTGGTCTGCTCTACGGACGTGTGCCACCCCTCGGTGCTACCACCCCGTGGTTACGTTTCAGACCTGCTGTGCTCTAGGGACGTGTGCTGCCCCCTCAGTGCTGCCACCCTGTGATTGCTTGTCAGCACTGCAATTTATTAGAGACATGTGCAGCCCCCTCCTTGATCAGTGCTGCCACCCTGTAGTTCTTTGTCAGCACTGCAGTTCTATAGGGACATGTGACACTCCCTCACTGCTCAGTGCTGCCGCCATGTGGCTACTTGTCAGTACTTCAGTTGCCTAGAGAGGTGTACCTCACCTGTGCTTTCCTGTCAGCACTGTGCTGCCTTCTCATTGCTCAGTGCTGCCACCCTGTGGTTATCTGTCAGCAATGCAGTTCTACAGCAATGTGTGCCAAACCCTCACTGCTAAGTGCTGTCTCTCTGTCATTACTTGTCAGCACTACAGTTCTCTAGGTACATATATGCCACTACCTACCTGCTCAGTGCTGCCACCCTGTGGTTGCTTGTCAGCACTGCATCTCTCAGGAACTGTACAGTTCCCATCACTGCTCAGTGATGCCACCCTGTGGCTCCTTTTCAGCACTGCAGTGCCACAGGGACATGTGCCACCCCTTCACTGCTCAGAGCTGCCACCCTGTGGTTACTTGTCAGCATTGCTTAGAATTAACTTTTAAGTTTTTGGGTCTGGTTAAGTTTTTGGTGTGGTTAACTGCAGGATTGTGGTCTTCAATGGAAGCCACAGCAGGAAGGATGAAGCCTTGGATGGAGCCAAGGGATGTCATGGGGAAAAAGCATGGCCAGTGAGGGAAATCACAGGCGTGAAGCCAGGTAACAACTGTGACATGCTCTTAAGGCTCTTGTTGGGAGTGGGAGGCCACTGAGCCTCCAGGAGGCACCAGTACAGCCACTGTGGCATTCCTTGATCTCTTCAGACGTGAGTCCTGCTCACAAAGCAGGGGGTAAAAACAACACAAAGCTTGCTTACTTCAGCATTTTTATTAAACAGTGCAGTTGTACACCAGGCTCTGGTGATCCCCTGAGCAGTCTAAGGATCCTGGGATGTAATGCTGCTGTGCCACCAGGCTGCACAAACCCTTGCCCTTGCGGAAGCAGTGACCAGGAGAAGCGCAGCGTCCCCCTCCTGCCACAATCCCAGCCAAGCTAGGAGGTAACCAAGAGCAGGCCTCAGGTATTACAGGATCCTAGCCCCAAACTGATCAGCAAAGCCCTGCTCTCAAGGCTATGCTTCCTCATTTCTGGCCACTTCCTTCCAGGTGTTGTTTAGGCCCCGTGAGTGATGGGGGATGACCACTGCTCAATCTGCACCAGTGTGAGGCTTCTGACACGTTTGAAGCTGAGCTCCTCTCTGCCTCAGGCTGTCTTCTGCTGAGCTTCCAGGAACAGGATGGCAGCAGGAGGCTGGGCTCTGAGGGAACAGGCACCCTCCTAGGAGTGGAGCAGCCCTTCCACGAGGTGCTTAAGGGAATGTGCCACTGTGGCCAAGCTGCTTGTGTTCAGGCACATGTGAGCCAGCCCTGCTCCTCCTGCCTTGCTACCACTGATGAAGGAGTGTGCTGGCTGGGAGGCCACCCACTCCTGGGTGGCCTTTCAAGGGGCAAAACACAGCCTGAGGAGCTGCCCTCAAACAGTGCAAAGCAGCATGGCTGCACCAGGGGCTGCCCCTGTGCTCGGTGCTCACGCTCAGCACTGAGGAAGGGTCTTAGGGGTCAGCTCCCTAAGGGCTGCAAACCAGCACAGCATCACCTGAAGGTGGACAAACTGATTCCCCCTTGCAGGCAGCTGGTCTGCTTACTGAACCTGGGGCAGCTTATGCAGTTGTGTGGATGGGTGGTTGTACACCAAACTACAACAACCAGGAGCAAGGCAAACAAGTGACTCAAATGATCCAGGCTGAGGAAAGCTTCTAAACCAAAGCCTGTAAACAACATCTACACAGGTAAGAGGTGAACCACTGACACAGCTCAGTGCAGTGCAGTTCTTTTCCCGTGCTGCTGCTGGTGGCCTGGCACCACCTCACACCTCTCATGTTCAAACAGCATTTTAAACAGAGCTGGCAACAGAACGACCTTTGGAAGCTGAACAGAGGAGCCCACAGCAGCAAGCAAGCTTAGCTCACTGCCAGACTGGAGTTTTCCATGAGATGTCAATGGCCTTTTGCAGGGTTTAACATAAGACAGCAAATAAGCACCAAAGCCAGTGGGTTATTTATCTGTCACTGGTGGGGAAAAAGGCAGGGAAGAGCTCTAGTTAAGCCTTTGCCTTGCAAGCAGACAGGTGGAAATTCAGGAGGAGGCTTTGACGTGGCAATTCCAGCTGTGCCACTTGCAGTGTGTCACGAAAAGAACACAAGAGGCTTCACAATCACCACATCCACTCCATGGGGACCAGCTCAACTACTGAACTGCCTTATATGCAACACTTACAAGCAACTTGCAGGGCAACAGGATCAGGTTTTCATCTTTTGTTTAACCAAAGACAACTACATTCAGGCTCTTCTCCATTACACCCTGGGATAGGACAAAGGGCAATGGATATAAACTACAGCACAGGAGGTTCTACCTTCACCATGAGGAGGAACTTCTTCACTGTGAGGGTCACAGAGCACTGGAAGAGGCTGCCCAGAAAGGTTGTGGAGTGTCCTTCTCTGGAGCCTTTCCAGCCCTGTTTGGATGTGTTCTTGTGTGACCTGGGCTGGATTCTATGATCTTGCTCTGGCAGGGGGGTTGGACTTGGAGATCTCCAGAGAACCCTTCCAGCCCCTAACATCCTGTGTGATCCTGCGAAATTCCTGCAACTGTTTTGCCAGCACACAAACCAAAACAAACAGCAGCAAAATTAAATGGCTGGAGTTCCACTCCATGGAAAACTCTTTCCCAGGAAATGGGGCACAGAAAATAGCAACATTCTACAGCCACCACCAAAATACTGTACCCTTCCTCCTTGCCCCCACCTGCAGCCCTGTGTTAAGAGACACCAGCAACATCTGCATGCTGTCCTTGTGAGCTGAAAGGATGCAATGAGAGGCCTAGAAATGTTAAGAGAACTCAGCATGCCCTCGTGGTGGGGGTGTGGGGAGGTTGGGTTTATGTTCAGTTAGGTGAACAACAAAGTGGGTTGGAAGAAGGAGAAGGCAGCTCCAAAAAGCTCTTTTCCAAGCACGGAAGGAAAAGGGCAGGAAACTGCCAGACTCAGAGTTCAAAAGCAGGGAACTTTGCCTTGGTTGGTACCAGCAGGTCAGCAAGGAAGTAAATTGTTCCAGCCATTCCTGGGGAGAGGAAAACACAGAGTGGTTCAGAGAGGATCCCTTTGGGCACTCCTGTTTCATCACTTACCCTGGGGGGTTAATGAGCCAGCAAGACACAAGACAGGAAGATGTTTTCTGGGGAATCTAATTAACTTCCAAGGTTTCCCAGGCACTGTAGTAGGTGCTTCAGTGGGATAAAAGCATCCTGAAGTTCATCAAGTGTTGAAGTCATATGGGAAAACTCAGGATGGCTCTTCCCCACTCCAGCTCCCTCCTTTGCCCTTTCCCTGGGGATATGCTGAACAAAGCCTGGGCCCCTGTGTCACTGCTGCCTCAGACCCTCCTTGAGGTGACTGCCCTTGCTCCTTGGCCTACAGCAAACACCAGCTGAGGAAGTGGCTCCTTCAGCAACACCTGCTGCTGGCCACAAAGTGCCACAGGAGCTAAGAAGGCCTACAAAAGCAGCTCCACATGCTGCTCCTTGCTCACCTTTGGAATGGAACTGGAAAGCCCATGAAGGGCTTCAGTCCTTACAAACCCATAGGAAAGAGACAGATCACCTGAGAAGCCAGGCTGCAGATTAGCAAAAGGCAGCCTTTGGCCTCTAGCCATTAAGGAATTCCCCTGGAGACCTGTGTGCAGGAGGTCCAAGAGGATGAGATGCTCCAGCTAAGGCACCAGCCTGTGCTGTGAGAATGAGTAACCAACAGTGAGTCCAATTTTCTTCCCACCCTCTCCACTGAGTTTTGCAAAGGCTTCAGTGGAGCAGGTATTTGCTCTCCCTTGGGGCTGGACTGGCTCAGATCCAGGGGCAATACACAAGCCTAGAGATGGAGGTTACCTTCAAAGAGAGAGAAGGGAGTGTCTGGAGTCCGGCACCCGTGCTGGCCATAGCTTAAACACCACTCTGCAAACTGAGGAAAGAGAGGAATGAAAAGTGCCCTGGGTTTGTTAAAGGCAGACCTGAGAAGAACCCCAACCACTTTCATCTTTGCATTATCCCTTGCAGAGCAAGGCTTCTGCAGGCTAGTCCTGCTCTACAGGCTGTCAGTTTTGCACCAGGAGGGTGGTTGAACACTGGAACAGGTTGCCCAGGGAGGTGTTTGGGGCCCCATCCCTGGAGATATTCAAGGTGAGGCTGGAGAGGGCTCTGGGCAACCTGATCTAGTTGGGAATGTCCCTGCTGACACTAGGGGGTGGGACAGGATGACCTTTGGTGGTCCCTCCCAGCCCATTAAACAGCAACTGCTGAAGGACTCTTCTGGTGGAGACAGTCAGTTCTAGCTGCATCTCTGCCACATTAGCAATTGACTTTCAAAGTCAAGTGTGGTGACATAAAAGGCAGAAGTGAATCGTGCCCACTGCCTTCCTCATGGAGGCTCTTACCTTGCAGGCCCTGTAGAGGTATTTCATGTTCTGAGTGAGGTTGTAGAGCACTAGGAAGCCATAAGCATTGCCTGCTGTTCCATGGCACAGCCCATAACCTTTCTTCAGTAAGCCATACTGCCAGATGACTTCTGCACACTGCAGGGCATCATTCAGGTACTGTGGCTCCCCAAAGACCTGCAGAGACACGAAATATGGCCCCTTGCTGAGGAGATTTCCTCTGCACAAAGAGCATCCCTGTGTAAATGGGGAGGCTTGGGATCATTAGCTTCTGTCCTGCTGAAATCTTACTGCTGTGACTTTGCTGTCCAGTTTGAAGGAGGATCACAGGATCAGAGGATGCTAGAGGTTGGAAGGGACCTCCAAAGATCCTCAAGTCCTGCCAGAGCAGGACCACAGAATCCAGCACAGGCCACACAGGAACACATCCAGACAGGGCTGGAAAGGCTCCAGAGAAGGAGACTCCACAACCTCTCTGGGCAGCCTGTTCCAGTGCTCTGTGAGCCTCACAGTGAAGAAGTTCCTTCTCCTATTGAGGCGGAACCTCCTGTGCTGTAGTTTAGATTCATTGCTCCTTGTCCTATCCCAGGGCACAACTGAGCAGAGCCTGTCCCTGTCCCTTCCTTCCTGACCCGAAGCCCTCAGATATTGACAGATACTGATCAGATCCCCTCTCAGTCTTCTTCTCTCCAGACTAAACAGCCCCAGGGCTCCCAGGATGGGTTTGATGTGCTGAATGGAGCTGCCAGCCCATGGCTTTGCACGCAGCCAGCTACCACCAGCACTCAGCTGCAACTCCCTATCAGGCAGCAGTCCCTCCGGCTTGCTTTCAGTGCACCAAGCCACCCTACTCTGTGTGTGTGTGTGCGGTGGGCAGGTGTCAACAGAATCTTCTTCATTTTGGGGTCCCCAAAGAGCCTTTGCAGGATTTGTGGTACCTTGTAGGCCTGGACAAGCATGTAGACAACACCAGGCGCCCCATGGCACCAGTGGACGAGCAGGTCCCTGGTGTCGCCAAGGCAGGGAGGGAAGTTGCCGGAGGGGAACTTGAGGCTGCAGACGTAGTCCACGCTGGCTTTGACTGTGCTGTGCAGCTTCACTTGGCTCACTCCAAGGCCAGGCTAGGAGAGAGAAAGCATTAAAAGCAGGGAGAATTCCCATTCTATCTGTCCCTCACAGGCCCAAGAGCTGCCTGAAAGGTGGAAACAAAGCCAGCTGTGGCCACCTTCCCTCCTGCTCCTTGCAAATGAAGTGATTTCGTCAGCCCAGGCTTGTCACATCACAAACACCCCCTTGGGCCCAGGCTTCACTGCCCTATGGCAGGGACTTCACAGGCTCACAGGATGTTAGGGGCTGGAGGGGACCTCTGGAGATCATCAAGTCCAATCCTAAACCACAGCCCCGAGCACCACATCCAAAACACCTTCAAACACATCCAGCCTTGGGGACTCCACCACCTCCCTGGGCAGCACATTCCAAGCCCTGACCACTCTTGATAGGCAAAAATTCTTCCTACTGTCCAGTCTGAACCTGCCCTGCTGCAGCTTGAGGCTCTTCCCTCTTGTTCTGTGGCTAATGACCTGTGAGAAGAGACCAGCACCAAGCTCTCCACAACGTCTTTTCAGGGAGCTGTAGAGAGCCATAAGGTCTCCCCCTCAGCTTCCTGTGTTTCAAACTAACCATCCCCAGCTCCTTCAGTTGCTCTTCAGATTTCTTCTCCAGGTCCTTCCCAGCTTCCTTGCCCTCCTCTGCACTGGCTCCAGCCCCTCCACATCTCTCTTGTCTTGAGGTGCCCAAACCTGGACACAACACTCGAGGTGTGGCCTCCCAGAGCTGAGTACAATGATCCCAGATTGCTCCAAGTAACCACCTCACAAAACACAGGATGCCCACAGACACCACCCACTGGGAATTACTTTGTGAGCAGTTATGACAAGAAGGAGGAGCTCAGGCCCAGCTGACCTACAGGCCTCCGTGATGTGAAGCTGCTGGTGTAAAACAGGTCACACTGCTCTACAGAGCTCTGGGGAGATGGGAAATTCACACTCAGACATGGAGAAAGCTTTTAGAAGTGGGGATGCATGATGCACTGACAAAAGAAAGTCCATCAGGCAAGGGATCTTACCCAGCCTGACATCACTGAATTGTCAGGGTTGGAAGGGACCTCAAGGATCAGCCAGTTCCAACCCCCTGCCATGGCCAGGGACACCTCACACTACAGCAGCTTGCTCACAGCCACATCCAGCCTGGCCTGAAAAACCTCCAGGGATGAGGCTTCCACCACCTCCCTGGGCAGCCTCTTTCAGTCTCTCACCACTCTCATGGGGAACAACTTCTTCCTAACATCCAATTTCAATCTACCCATTCCTAGTTTTGCTCCATTCCCCCAGTCCTGTCACTCCTTGACACCCTCAAAAGTCCCTCCCCAGCTTTCCTGTAGCCCCCTTCACATACTGGAAGGCCACAAGAAGGTCTCCTCTGAGCCTTCTCTTCTCCACACTGAACAACCACAAATCCCTCAGTCTGTCTCCAGAGCAGAGCAGCTCCAGCCCTCTGCTCATCCTCGTGGCCCTTCTCTGGACACCTTCCAGCACCTCCAGATCCTTCCTGGAATAGAGGCTCCAGAACTGGACACAGAGCTCCAGGTGGGGTCTCAGCAGAGTGGAGCAGAGGGGAGCATCCCCTCCCTGGCCCTGCTGGCCACACTTCTCTTGCTGCAGCCCAGACTCTGCTTGGCTCTCTGGGCTGCAAGTGCTCACTGCTGGCTCCTGTTGAGCTTCTCATCCCCCAGCACCCCCAAAGCCTTTTCTTCAGGGCTGCTCTCAAACCAGTCCCTGTCCAGCCTATATCAGTGCCTGGGATTGCCCCAACCCAGGATGCAGGACCAGATGCATCACCAACAGCCAAAGGAGTAAGAAACAGCTGCTGATGACAGCCCATCTCCAGTGCCCCCTACCTGCATCAGGTAGTAGTAAATCCCAGCCAAGCCATGGGCTGCCCCTACATAGTACTCCTGGTACCACTCGTACATCAGAGGGCTCTTCCCTGTGAAGTTCCTCCTTTTGGCCAAGCTCTCTCCTGAGGCCACAACTGCTTCACACACCTGTGGACAGGAAGAAATGCAAGTAAGGGAAATGCTGCTCTCTTGGACACAGAACAAGAGCTGTTTCTCTGCCCAAGCAGGAGTAGAGAGCGAAATATATGGCAGCTCAGGACTGCCTGTGGATTTACATCGATGGGATGGTGCTCTGTCCCTGTGAAAGAAGGGCAGCAGGGATACCAGGATGTTGTGTCTCTTGTTGCCAGGGTTCTCTATATCTAGCTTTGATTTTTACAGAATCACAGAAACATTCAGGGTGGAAAAGACCCTCAGCATCACCAAGTCCAACCCAGAGCCCTACTCTACAAGGATCACCCCTAAACCATGTCCTCAAGCACCACAGCCAAACCACCCTGAAACTCATCCAGCCTTGGGGACTCCCTGGGCAGCACATTCCAAGGCCTGACCACTCTTGATAGGGAAAAGATTATTCCTCCTGTCCAGTCTGAACCTGTCCTGCTGCAGCTTGAGGCTTTTCCCTCTTGTTCTATGGCTAATGACCTGTGAGAAGAGACCAGCACCAACCTCTCTACAATGTCCTTTTAGGTAGTTATAGACAACAGTAAGATCTCCCCTCAGCCTCTTCTTCAAACTAGCCATCCCCAACTCCTTCGGTTGCTCTTCATCAGATTTCTTCTCCAGGCCCTTCCCAGCTTCCTTGCCCTCCTCTGCACTGGCTCCAGCACCTCCACAGCTCTCTTGTCTTGAGGTGCCCAAACCTGGACACAACACTCGAGGTGTGGCCTCCCCCAGAGCTGAGTGCCAGGGGACAATCCCCTCCCTGCTGCTGCTGGACACAGCATTGCTGATCCCAGCCAGGATGCCTTTGGCTTTCTTGGCCAGCTGGGCACACTGCTGGCTCCTACTCAGCTGCTACCTGCCCAAAGATGAGCTGCAAGGGAAGAGACAGCTAGGACAGCAGCAGAAGCCACAGTACCTGCTGAATGTGACTCAGAGGGATCTTCTCCTCGCCAAAGTGCTTGTTGACAAAGGTCAGAGCGTAGAGGTAGCCCACGCGCCCGTACAGCAGCTCGTCCGGCACCCGAGGGTCCAGCTTGTGCAGGTGGAGCAAGCTACAGAGACAAAAGCACAGCAGGGAGATCAGAGAACACTCCAAGCCTTTGCAACCAAGCAGTGAGGAGTGAGGCTGGAGCTCAAACACCCTGATTTGTTCCTTCTTCTTGCCTGTGCCATGGGAGATATGAGGCCAGCCCCTGCGTCACAGGATCAGAGGATGTTAGGGGTTGGAAGGGACCTCTGGAGATCTTCCAGTCCAACCCCCCTGCCAGAGCAGGACCAGAGAATCCAGCACAGGTCACAGGAACACATCCAGACAGGGATGGAAAGGCTCCAGAGAAGGAGACTCAACAACCTCTCTGGGCAGCCTCTTCCAGTGCTCTGTCACCCACACAGTGAAGAAGTTCCTCCTCAAGTGGAGGTGGAACCTCCTGTGCTGCAGTTGCCCTATCACAGGGTGCAACTGAGCAGAGCCTGTCCCCTCCCTCTTGACCCCCAGCCCTCAGATATTGATAGGCATTGATCAGATCCCCTCTCAGTCTTCTCCTCTCCACACTAAACAGCCCCAGGGCTTTCAGCCTCTCCTCACCAGGCAGTGCTCCAGTCCCTTCAGCATCCTTGGGAGCCCTCCCTTGGACTCTCCCCAGCAGATCCCTGTCCCTCCTGAACTGGGGAGCCCAGAACTGGATGCAAGATTCCAGGAGAGGTCTCAACAGGGCAGAGTAGAGGGGGAGGAGAACCTCCCTGGATCTGCTGGACACACTCCTCTCAATGCACCCCAAGGTCCCATTGGCATTCTTGGCCACCAGGGCACATTGCTGTCCCCTGCAGAACTTGCTGTCCACCAGCAGTGCCAGGTCCTTCTCCACAGGGCTGCTCTCCAGCACATCCCCTCCCAGCCTGCACTGCTGCAGTTTATTCTTCCTTCCCAGGTGCAGGGCTCTGGCAGCAGGCTTCAGCCCAGGAGTGCAGAGTGAGAGGGCTGCTGGAGTTAGGCATTTTCTTTGCCATCTTTCTGTTATCATGTTGCAAGGTCAGTGACATTCCTGTAGTGTCACCAGAGGCTGGCAGCACTTCATGCTGGGGCTTTGCAGCTCAATGCATTCTGCATCCATTTCCCCCCTTTACTTCACTACCTGTCACACCTCCAACAAGGCTGCACGACCTCCCCTGGCAGAGCAGCAGGCAGGGATGGGACTGCTTCTGGCTTTATTTTTCTCTTCACTCCTGAGACAGCAATCAGAAAATGCCATCACTTTCACAATACCAACCTGAGTGGCTTCAAGGCTGCTCCCTCAGTTGTTTCCTGCTGCAGGTGCAACAGGGAGAGGGCTAAGAAACCAGCCAGGAGAGCTGTGTGTGTGCAGGGCTTCCCAGTCACTGCAGTGTGAGCAGCAGTGCCCTTGGCAGCCTTTGCTCCTGGGCAGAACAATGCTGCAAGGGGAAGAAGCAACCAAATGTCTGCAGCACCCTTGGAGGAGCCAGAGGATGCTGGTCTGTGACTCACCACAGCATGAAATCTTCCCTTGGCACTGGACTCAAAGCATGCAGGGATACTAAAGGAGAAAGGAGAGGGCAGTGGCTCTCCTGCAGGCAGCCTGATTAAGTGGAGCCTTGACTTAAGCCTCCCCTAACGTGAAAGGTAAACAGCCCCAAGGGAGAAGACAGCTGTGCAGACAAGACAATGTGGGGGCTATTGTGAGCTCTGGGAAAATGCATGGGAGAGAGAAAAGAAAGTATAAAAAGCCATGGCTTGTGCTGAATAAAGGTTGCTGATGCAAAAGCTCCGAGGTGTCTCTGTGTGTTTTCTGTCCGTGCCAGCCTGGCACCCAACAGCATGGCCAGGCTCACTGCTGTGGGAATTGGTGGCAGAGGAAGGACAGGAGGAAGGTGCCTTTGAGAACCTGTGATCAGGTGACTGCCTGGTGGATGTGGGGCAGGCTGTGGATGTGGTCTACCTGGACTTCAGCAAGGTCTTTGACACCGTCCCCCACAGCAAACTCCTGGCCAAGCTGTCAGCCCCTGGCTTGGACAGCAGCACTCTGAGCTGGGTTAGGAACTGGCTGGAGGCTGAGCCCAGAGAGTGGTGGTCAATGGTGCCACATCCAGCTGGCAGCCAGGCACTAGTGGTGTCCCCCAGGGATCAGTGCTGGGCCCCATCCTCTTCAATATCTTTACTGATGATCTGGATGAGGGGATTGAGTCCATCATCAGTAAGTTTGCAGATGACACCAAGATGGGGGCAGGAGTTGATCTCTTAGAGGGTAGAAGGGCTCTGCAGAGGGACCTTGACAGGCTGGACAGATGGGCAGAGTTCAACAGGATGGCATTCAACAAGTCCAAGTGCCAGGTGCTGCACATTGGCCACAGCAACCCCAGGCAGTGCTACAGGCTGGGGTCAGAGTGGCTGGAGAGCAGCCAGGCAGAGAGGGACCTGGGGGTACTGGTTGACAGTGGACTGAACATGAGCCAGCAGTGTGCCCAGGTGGCCAAGAAGGCCAATGGCATCCTGGCCTGCTTCAGGAATAGTGTGGCCAGCAGGAGCAGGGAAGTCATTCTGCCTTGTGCTTAGCACTGGTTAGGCCACACCTTGAGTCCTGTGTCCAGTTTTGAGCCCCTCAATTTAAGAAGGACTTTGAGACTCTTGAACGTGTCCAGAGAAGGGCAATGAGGCTGGGGAGAGGCCTTGAGCACAGCCCTCTGAGGAGAGGCTGAGGGAGCTGGGGTTGCTTAGCCTGGAGAAGAGGAGGCTCAGGGGAGACCTTCTTGCTGTCTACAACTACCTGAAGGGAGGTTGTAGCCAGGTGGGGGTTGGTCTCTTCTCCCAGGCAATCAGCACCAGAACAGGAGGACACAGCCTCAAGCTGTGCCAGGGGAAGTTTAGTCTGGAGGTGAGGAGAAAGTTCTTCACAGAGAGAGTTGTTAGCCATTGGAATGTGCTGCCCAGGGATGAGGTGGAGTCACCATCCCTGGAAGTGTTCAAGAGGGGATTGGACGTGGCACTTGGTGCCATGGTTTAGTAGTCATGAGGTGTTGGGTGACAGGTTGGACTTGATGACTTTTGAGGCCTCTTCCAACCTTATTGATTCTATGATTCTTCTTTCTGTCTCCTCTCAGAGGCATGGAGAAACCAACCTGCAAGGCTCTGCCCCTATGGTGCCATTAGATGGCAGTGCAGAATTAAGCATCAGTGCCCATCCTGCCTGGAAACTGCAGGCAGAAGAGGAGGGATGTGGGGAGGGGAATGCTGCTGCAAAAGAACATCAGCTCAGGATTTTTCACAACTAGGAGCTTTTGCATCTGCAGCTGGCCAGTACTTATGGACAGATTTAGTTCCCTTTCTGTCAGCAAATATATTAATAAGAGTGAGATTCACCACTCAGACACAGTATTAAGCAAAACCCAAACCACTGATGATTCTTTCAAGAATAAAGAGAGTTCTGTTTTCAGACTGACCATATCATAGGGGAGGGCTGGAGCACCTCCCCTGTGAGGACAGGCTGAGAGAATTGGGGCTGTTCAGACTGGAGAAGAGAAAGCTCTGGAGATACCTTAGAGCAGCCTTCCAGTACTTGAAGGGAGCTACAGGAGAGCTGGGGAGGGGGTTTTCACAAGGGGCTTTGGCAACAGGACAAGGGGAAATGGCTTTATGCAGGAAGAAGGAAGATTTAGGCTGGATATTAGAAAGAAATTCAAGGCAGTGAAGAAGGTGAGACACTGGCACAGGTTGCCCAGGGAGGCTGTGGCTGCCCCGTCCCTGGAGGCGTTCAAGGCCAGGCTGGATGGGGCCTAGAGCAACCTGGGCTGGTGGAAGGCTGTCCCTGCCCACAGCAGTGGAGCTGGAAATAGATATCTTTAAGGTCCTCTCTAACATAAACCACATGGTAGGCAGGGACTGGTTTGAGAGCAGCCCTGAACAAAAGGACCTGGGGGTGCTGGGGGATGAGAAGCTCAACAGGAGCCAGCAGTGAGCACTTGCAGCCCAGAGAGCCAAGCAGAGCCTGGGCTGCAGCAAGAGAAGTGTGGCCAGAAGGGCCAGGGAGGGGGATTCTGCCCCTCTGCTCCACTCTGCTGAGACCCCACCTGGAGCACTGTGTCCAGTTCTGGAGCCTCTCTTCCAGGAAGGATCTGGAGGTGCTGGAAGGTGTCCAGAGAAGGGCCATGAGGATGAGCAGAGGGCTGGAGCTGCTCTGCTCTGGAGACAGTCTGAGAGAGTTGGGGCTGTTCAGTCTGGAGAGGAGAAGGCTCCGAGGAGACCTTCTTGTGGCCTTCCAGTATCTGAAGGGAGCCTACAAAAAATCTGGGAGGGACTTTTTAGGGTGTCAGGGATTGATAGGACTGGGGGAATGGAGCAAAACTAGAAGTGGGTAGATTGTTATTGGATGTCAGGAAGAAGTTGTTCCCCATGAGGGTGGTGAGAGACTGGAAGAGGTTGCCCAGGGAGGTGGTGGAAGCCTCATCCCTGGAGGATTTTCAGGCCAGGCTGGATGTGGCTGTGAGCAAGCTGCTGTACTGTGAGGTGTCCCTGCCCATGGCAGGGGGGTTGGAACTGGATGGGTCTTGAGGTCTCTTCCAACCCTGACAAGTCTGTGATTCTATGCTAACCACACAAACCAGCTGCCACTGTCAGTTAAGGGAGCAGGACCTTGGCATCCAAACCCTGCAGGCACCTCTGATTCCCACACCTAAGGCTTTTTTAATTGGTATTATGTATCACTAGCTGATGGCTCTTTGAGGACACTCAGTGCTATTCTGAAGTGTCAGGCTTTTCGTCCTGGTTTTGTGCTGACCACACATAAAGGGAATAAATCCTTGCAGGGCTGTTTTTCCTCACCTTCCCAAAGCTGCTCTCCCTCAAGCCTGCAAATGCAGCTCCTTAGGTTTTTTTCCCCCCTCCCCCTTCCTCTGCTGCACAGTGACCCGACTGTAGGACACCTTGTTTGTCCTCTCCTTTTCTTAAGGACCCAACAAAAATACATTTTGAAAACAGCTGAGGAAAAGGCAGGAAACAGGAATAAATGAATCACAACCAGCTGCATTCAGCAGCTGAAAGGGATGCTGCCAATCTGAGCTTCAACAAATAGCAAGTGGAAACGAGTGACATAATTAACCTAATAATTCTAACCCCATTTCTGCTCTTCATCAACATGGCTTCAAAGCTAAATTTAAGGGTTTGGAAAAAAATGCCACAAAACACAAAAAAAAGGAAAAAAAAAAAAAACCAACAACCCACCACAACTCAGCTTCTGTGGCTTTGAAATATTTACAGAATCACAGAATGCTCTGGGTCAGAAAGGTCATCCAAAGGTCATCCAGTCCAAGCCCCTCTGCAGTCAGCAGGGACATCCCCAACTAGATCAGGTTGCCCACAGCCCTCTCCAGCCTCACCTTGAATACCTCTAGGGATGGGGCCCCAACCCCTTCCCTGGACAACCTCTTCCAGTGTTCCACCACCCTTGTGGTGTAGAACTTGTTCCTCACACCCAATCTCAATCTGCTCTTCTCTACTTTGAAGCCATTGCCCCTGGTCCTGTCCCTGCAGGCCTTTGCAAACAGTCTCTCTGCAGCCTTCTTGTAGCCCCCTTCAGGTCCTGGCAGGTTGCTCTTAGGTCTCCCTGGAGCCTTCTCCTCTCCAGGCTGAGCACCCCCAGCTCCCTCAGCCTGTCCTTGAAGCAGAGCTGCTCCAATCCCCTGATCATTTTCCTCACCCTCCTCTGGACCTGCTCCATCAGGTCCATGTCCTTCCTGCATTGAGGGCTCCAGAGCTGGATGCAGTACTCCAGGTGAGGTCTCAACAGAGCAGAGCAGAGTGGCAGAATCGCCTCTCTCCATCACTGCCCACACTGCTTTTGATGCAGCCCAGGCTGCCCTTGGGCCTCTGTGCTGCAAGCTCACACTGGCATTTTTTACTCCCTGTGCTTACCAGAACTATTTTAAAGCCTGCCAGCTGACCAATATCCTTGCTCCCCAACCTGCAGGCTGTTAGGCATTTGTCCTCAACCTCTCTCTTTCCCCAGGACACAACATGTTTGTGCTGCCTTGCTGAACTCTCTCTCATGTAAGGCTGCAAGCAACCACATTCAGCCTTGGTGGAGAGCACATGGTGCAAGCCCAGAGCAGCTCTGTGAGCAAGAGGAACGTTAGGGCAAAGACACAAGCAAGGGTTTTACCGAGTGATGCAGTCCTCTGCCTGCTTGTGGCTCTGCAGCTTGTGGTAGACAACAGCAGCCACTGCCAGGGGCCCAGCATCTCCACACAAGAAGGTGATGGATCGTCTTGTCAGGCAGCTCAGGCTCTTCTTCACGTACTCATGGGCCACCTGAAGGTAGGATGGGTCTCCATACACATCATGCAGGTGCAAATACAGCAAAGCAATGCCTGCAAAAGGAACACACAGCTTGCACCCAGCAGGAAGGTTCACCCTGTTCACCACGTGCTCTGGCTCTTTGAGTGAGCCTCAAAGCCTGCCCCTCAGCACTTGGAGGTCCTGGTGGAGGGAAGCTCATCATGAGCCAGCAGTGTGCACTTGCAGCCCAGAGAGCCTGGTCTGCAGCAAGAGAAGCATAGCCAGCAGGGCCAGGGAGGGGATTCTCCCCTCTGCTCCACTCTGCTGAGACCCCACCTGGAGCACTGTGTCCAGTTCTGGAGCCTCTCTTCCAGGAAGGATCTGGAGGTGCTGGAAGGTGTCCAGAGAAGGGCCACGAGGATGAGCAGAGGGCTGGAGCTGCTCTGCTCTGGAGACAGACTGAGAGAGTTGGGGTTGTTCAGTGTGGAGAAGAGAAGACTCTGAGGAGACCTTCTTGTGGCCTTCCAGTATCTGAAAGGGGCTACAGGAAAGCTGGGGAGGGACTTTTGAGGGTGTCAGGGAGGGATAGGACTGGGGGGAATGGAGCAAAACTAGGAATGGGTAGATTGAAATTGGATGTTAGGAAGAAGTTGTTCCCCATGAGGGTGGTGAGAGACTGGCAGAGGTTGCCCAGGGAGGTGGTGGAAGCCTCATCCCTGGAGGTTTTGGAGGCCAGGCTGGATGTGGCTGTGAGCAAGCTGCTGTAGTGTGAGGTGTCCCTGCCCATGGCAGGGAGGCTGGAACTGGATGTTCCTTGAGGTCCCTTCCAACCCTGACAATTCTGTAATTCTATGTGTCTGAAAAGTGCCACTTTTAAGCACCCCTTTGATCTCAAAGGCATCCTCAGACATGCACTGAAGAAAGCGATGGGCCTGCATCACTCTAAGGAAAGCTCATTTCTCCCCTTACCAGTAACCATTTAAAGAGGACTCAGGTCCTACATTTAAGCCTATTTTAACAGAGCCAACCTCTGCAGATTTTGATGTGGTAAGGTGAAAGAGGGTGGGGGGCTAGCAAGCTGCAAAATCCCTTCTCATGGCACTGAGGACAGCTTTTCTCATTTTGCCTGGGCAATCTGCAAAGCTCTGTGCTACAGACACTTCAATTCCACATGCAGAGTAAGGGCAGATTGCCATTTCCTGCTCAGGCTATGAGCCTGCTCCTCACTCTCAGCTCAGTGTCAGGATTTCCAGAGGGAGCTCAGCTGCACAGTGCCATCACTCAAGGCTGGAAGGCTGTGGATATGAAGCCCATCTTTAAAGGGGAGCCCTCTTCCAACTGGCAAATGTCAAGTGGCTCTCCTTGATTCATTCAGCACCTAGCACAGCTCCCAGGCTTTAATAGGCCTGAGAGCTGGCTGAGCACAACCTGCACTCTTGATTTATCAGCTTTAATATACAACTTTCTGCTTTTACAAGTAGCTTCTATTCCCACTGCCATCATGCCACCCTAATTGGGTGCATAACTACCCTGCTAAGATGAAAGCTAGGGATGAATTCTTAGAAAGCAAATGTCTCAGCCTCCTTTTCCTCTGACTTCTTTGCCTCTTCTCTTTTAAAACATCTCTCACCTCCTTTCCTCCCAGCCCCAAGCACCTCTGGAGAAGACTCCAAAACACCACTGCCCTGTACTAAAGGATGGAAGGGGTGAGCTGCATCCCCAAATCATTTGGTTTTCTTTATTCTTTAAAACAGAGTACAAAGCAGATGTTCTCAACTCATTCCTCAAGGAATTCATCCTCCCAAGCATTCACTTTCAGCCCACTGCATGCTCTGTTGCTATTTGTGAGCCCAAAAAGAAGGAAGGGCAGCACTGGAGGGCAGGTCCATGTACAACATTTGCAGATGTATATAGAGTGATACCAAGCAGAGTTATCGGGGTAGGGGAGTGAGGGGACTATCAGCAGTGTGCAGATGGCACCAAGCTGAGTGGTGCTGTTGATGCCCCAGAGGGACAGGATGGCAGCCAGAGGGACCTGGACAGGCTGCAGAGGTGGTGCCCAGGGGAACCTCATGAGGCTCAACAAGAGCAAGTGCAGGGTCCTGCACCTGGGCTGGAACAATCCTCACTGTCAATACAGGCTGGGGGAGGAGGGGATAGAAAGCAGCCCTGAGGAAAAGGACTTGGGGGTGCTGGTGGATGAGAAGCTGGACAGGAGCAGGAAGGGTGAGCACAGAAGGCCAAGGGCAGCCTGGGCTGCATCCAAAGCAGCATTGCCAGCACAGCCAGAGAGGTGATTCTGCCACTTTGCTCTGCTCTGCTGAGACCTCACCTGCAGTGCTGTGTGCAGGTCTGGAGCCCTCAATGCAGGAAGGACATGGACCTGATGGAAAGGGTCCAGAGGAGGGCCAGGAAAATGCTCAGGGGGTTGGAGCAGCTCTGCTGCGAGGACAGGCTGAGGCAGCTGGGGGTGTTCAGCCTGCAGAAGAGAAGGCTCCAGGGAGACCTAAGAGCAACCTGCCAGGACCTGAAGGGGGCTACAAGAGGGCTGCAGAGAGACTGTTTGCAAAGGCCTGCAGGGACAGGACCAGGGGCAATGGCTTCAAAGTAGAGCAGAAGAGATTTAGATTGGATGTGAGGAACAAGTTCTTTGCCATGAGGGTGGTGGAACACTGGAAGAGGTTTCCCAGGGAGATGGTTGAGGTCCCATCCCTGGAGATATTCAAGGGGAGGCTGAAGAGGGCTGTGGGCAACCTGATCTAGTTGGGGATGTCCCTGCTGACTGCAGAGGGGCTTGGACTGGATGACCTGTGGACCTCTCTGCAAACCCAGACCATTCTGTGATTCTACAATATCCTACACTGAGCTGTGTGCCAACCTCCAGGCAGTGCAGGTTGGAGACAAGAGTTTGCACTGGATGAGGCTGGCTCAGCTGGGCAGTTTTGCTGTGCAGAAGCTATTCCACAGCTCCAGCTCACTCTCTCTCCACTAATACCTTCCCAAGCCCACCTGACTGGGTGGGCTTTGCTGACTGGCAGGGGCTTTGCTGACTGGCAGGGGCTTGAGGTGCTACAAACACATAGCACCATCAGGCAAAGGGGGCTGAGGAAGCAGTGGATCTGCTCCATTTCTGAGTGCCCTGAAGCTCTGTGTGCATGGGCCCAGCTGGAAATGTGACCTAGTTTTGTGACCTCTGAGTGAGACTCACAGTTCTGTTTCCAGCACAACTGCCATGCAGTGGCTGCCTGTGGCCTGCTACTCCCAAAGATGTATGGGCTTTGGTCTGGTTACTATTGGACCTTCCTCTTTAGTTACTTCAGACTTCAATTTTTCTCTCAATAGAATCATAGAACTGTCAGGGTTGGAAGGGACCTCAAGGATCAGCCAGTTCCAATCCCCCTGCCATGGGCAGAGACACCTCACAGTGGAGCAGCTTGCTCACAGCCACATCCAGCCTGGCCTGAAAAACCTCCAGGGATGAGGCTACCACCTCCCTGGGCAACCTCTTCCAGTCTCTCACCACCCTCATGGGGAAGAACTTCTTCCTAACATCCAATCTCAATCTACCCATTTCTAGTTTTGCTCCATCCCCCCAGTCCTATCACTCCCTGACACCCTAAAAGTCCCTTCCCTGCTTTCTTGCAGCCCCCTTCAGATACTGGAAGGCAACAAGAAGGTCTCCTTGGAGCATTCTCTTCTCCAGACTGAAGAGCCCCAACTCTCTCAGTCTGTCTTCATAGGAGACATGCTGCAGCACTTACCCTCTGCAGTGTAAGGCCTGCTACAGAGCCACAGGTAATGGAGAATGCATCAGACACCACCAGAGCTGCAGAGACCACGTGCTGCTGACAGCACATCCTTTAGCAGGGTTCTTGTGACTGAAACTGCCATCTCCAGTGTGCAGGGCACCAGTACCCTGGAGTGTTCATGGCCAAGGTGCTTGCTCACTGCAGGGAATCAGGAGGTAAAAATCATTTCTGCATGTCCCTCATACAGCCTGGTTAACATCTTCAGCAGGACAGCAAACACCACCCCTCTCCTTTCACTGGCCTGTGTGAGCAGTACTGCAGGTGCAGAGGGGTCTTTGCAGTAGAGACTTCTTTTGAGCAGGGCAGAGGAGAAGACTTGAATGGACACAGACTGGACATGGAATTGTTTGCATCAGTTGGCTAGTGATAACTTCCCAGCATATTAGGGGTTGGAAGAGACCTCTGGAGATCTTCCAGTCCAACCCCCTGCCAGAGCAGGACCAGAGAATCCAGCACAAGTCACACAGGAACACATCCAGACAGGGCTGGAAAGGCTCCAGAGAAGGAGACTCCACAACCTCTCTGGGCAGTCTGTTCCAGTGCTCTGTCAGCCTCACAGTGAAGAAGTTCTTCCTCATGCTGAGGTGGAACCTCCTGTGCTGGAGGTTCCATCCATTGCCCCTTGTCCCTTCACAGGGTGCAAATGAGAGGAGACTGTCCCCTCCCTCCTGACACACAGCCCTCAGATATTGATAGGCATTGATCAGATCCCCTCTCAGTCTTCTCCTCTCCACACTAAACAGCCCCAGGGCTCTCAGCCTCTCCTCCCCAGGCAGTGCTCCAGTCCCTTCAGCATCCTTGGAGTCCTCCCTTGGACTCTCTCCAGCAGATCCCTGTCCCTCCTGAACTGGGGAGCCCAGAACTGGATGCAAGATTCCAGGTGAGGTCTCAGCAGGGCAGAGTAGAGGGGAGGAGAACTTCCCTGGATCTGCTGGACACACTCCTCTCAATGCACCCCAGGACCCCATTGACCTTCTTGGCCCCCAGGGCACATTGCTGTCCCATGCAGAACTTGTCCACCAGCACTGCCAGGTCCTTCTCCACAGGGCTGCTCTCCAGCAGATCCCCTCCCAGCCTGTACTGCTGCAGTTTATTCTTCATTCCCAGGTGCAGGACTCTGCACTTCTCCTTGTTGAACCTCATTAGGTTCCTCTCTGCCCAGCTCTCAGTCTGTCCAAGTCTCTGAATGGCCTCACAGCCTTCAGGTGTCTCAGCCAAGCCTCCCAGTTTGGTATCATCAGCAAGCCTGCTGAGCAGACTCTGTCTGTCCCCTGATCAATGTCATTGATGAAGATGTTGAACAGGACAGGACCCAGTGCTGGGGCACTCCACTGGTTATAGCTCTCAAGCTGGACTTGGCACCATTGTCCACCACTGACTTCAGCAACCACTGCTTTCAACAGACCTTTCACCACTGGAGGTCCTGCTGAAGTGCTAATGCACTGCACCAGGCTTAAGAATAGCTCATCCACAGGAACATTCTGCTGATCAAAGAGACCTAAGTAATGCTGAGCCTCAACTTCCCTGCAGGTTCAGACTTGTCCTTTGTGTTGGATTGCATTACCATTGCAAACAGTCCTGCTGGTGGAAGAACAGGAGCCCTGAGACAAAGCTTCCCTTTCATGCTGAATAGAGGATAAAAGGGAGAGGTGTTAGCTCCACCACAGGGATGCTTATTAGATGGTTCTGAACAGGCCTCCTTGTCCACCAGGAGCTAAGCTGCAATGAGGTCCTTTCACAAAGGACACGGGGTTGCCACAAGAGATTTCTTGACCTAATTGGGAGCAGTTCCAAACTTGCCATCCACAGTAAGAAAGAGCTCAGAGATCTTGTGTTGACCCAGGGAACAAAGTCATAGAATTATAAAAGCACAGAATTGTCAGGGTTGGAACAGACCCCAATGATCCAGCTCCAACCTCCCTGCCATAGGCAAGGACACCTCACACCAGAATAGGTTGCTCAGAGCCACATCCAGCCTGGCCTGAAAAACCTCCATTCCCCCACCATGTCCTATCACTCCCTGACACCCTCAAAAGTCCCTCCCCAGCTTTCTTGGAGCCCCCTTCAGATACTGGAAGGCCACAAGAAGGTCTCCTCTGAGCCTTCTCTTCTCCACACTGAACAACCACAAATCCCTCAGTCTGTCTCCAGAGCAGAGCAGCTCCAGCCCTCTGCTCATCCTCATGGCCCTTCTCTGGACACCTTCCAGCACCTCCAGATCCTTCCTGGAATAGAGGCTCCAGAGCTGGACACAGTGCTCCAGGTGGGGTCTCAGCAGAGTGGAGCAGAGGGGGAGAATCCCCTCCCTGGCCCTGCTGGCCACACTTCTCTTGCTGCAGCCCAGGCTCTGCTTGGCTCTCTGGGCTGCAAGTGCTCACTGCTGGCTCCTGTTGAGCTTCTCATCCCCCAGCACCGCCAAAGCCTTTTCTTCAGGGCTGCTCTCAAGCCAGTCCCTGTCCAGCCAAAACTGGTGCCTGGGATTGCCCTGAGCCAGCTGCAGGACCTTGCACTTGGTCTTCTTGAACCTCATGAGGCTGTCATGGGCCCAGCTCTGCAGCCTGTCCAGGTCCCTCTGGATGGATCCCTTTCCTCCTGCTGTCAGCCACACCACACAGCTTGGTGCTGAGGGTACCTCAGTGCCACTGTCCATGTTGCCAATGCTTTCTTGGCATAAACACAGGACGGGAGACAGGGCTGTCAAGTGTGTTGGGAAAGAATCTGGCCCCTAAGTAAACCAGCAGCATATGCTGTGTGTTACTGGGTGTGATGTAGGACACTCAAGGATGCTCCATTTCACTCAGGGCTTGTGCTCAGAGAGCCCCATTTCGAACCTCTCCTATTAGCAGCCACAAGAGTGCAGGTTGCTTCCAGACTGCTGGGCAATGATTTACATGAGGAGGTACTCAACAAGGCTTTTCTACATAAGCAATTACAGGAAAAAGCTGCTGTCTTGGCCCAATTAATTGTGTCTCTGGAAACCAGCACTGAATAAATTAATGCAGCCAGGATTAGAAAAGCTGGCAGGATGACAAAGTACAGCCTAACATCTGCAAGCTTCACTCTGCTGCTCATGACCTGCAGGTAGCATGTCCATGCTTTCTTCTAATCTTATTAGCCAAGATGAGAAGGTTGTGTGCCCAATAAATCATAGTATCATAGAATGGTCTGGGTTGGAAGGGACCTCCAAAGGCCACCCAGTCCAACCCCCCTGCAGTAAGCAGGGACATCCTGCCTTGTTGATCCTGGCCTTGACTATCTCCCTGCACCAGGGCCTAGACTACCTCCTTAGGGAATCTGTTCCTGTGTTCCACCACCCTCATGGTAAAGGACTTGTTCCTAACATCCAATCTAAATCTGCTCTGCTCTCATTTCAAACCACTGTCCCTTGTCCTGTCACTGCAGGCCTTTGCAAGCAGCCCCTTTGCAGCCTTTGTGTAGCACCCTTCAGGTACTTTAAAGGCTGCTGTTATGAAGAATGATCCCTGGGAGGACAAGGGCCTCTCTAGAGAAGCTCCCTTCCAAACAAAACCAAGGTGAAATCCTACTACAGCTCTCACAGCACAGACACTTGACAACACAAAGCTCCCTAAGGCCACCCTAAGGAAGGGCACATGGGCTCTGGGCAAAGGGCTCCCCCTGCAGACTTACAGGGCACTCCTAACACCACCTGACTGTGCTCCTGCTTTAGCTCCTAGATTATTCTGGCCAGAGGTAGCTTCTCTACCATCATGACAAGCAGCACCCTCATGACTGCAGATCATCTTTATGGAGAGTGCTTTTCATCTTAGGGGACCTCAGAGCAGGGTCACAGAGGCTTTGGAAGACCAAAGCAGTCTCCCAAGGTGCAATCAGCCAACGCTGAACAAAAAGGCATTAATTTGCAGGCAGCAGCAGCAGTGTGCTGCCAGGCAGCCAAGTGATGAAATCAATGCTCTCCCACGCTGGAATTTAATACAGGCATCCTAGAGTTTCTCATGAACTGCTCTGGAGTGCTCTCTGTCTACCTTAGGAAAAAAAAAAGTGTTTAAGCAGGCTTTTCTGGCAGGGCTGTCACCAAGCTGCAGTGTTAATTTAGCACCAACACAATGAACGCCAGCAAACTGTTGGCATGGTGTTCCACAGCATCCAAGCACAGGCCAGCCACACCCATCTTACAAATGTACAAAGATGCCATTTAGGATGACAGTCTGTTGCTAAAATCCTCAAAAAGGCAGCAACACCACCCCACCACCCCCCCCCAAACCCCTGCAATAAGCATGAGATTATTGAGATTATGAGGCTGAGGGAGCTGGGGTTGTTCAGCCTGGAGAAGAAAAGGCTCAGGAGAGACCTTCTGGCTCCCTACAACTACCTGAAGGGAGGTTGTAGCCAGGTGGGGGTTGGTCTCTTCTCCCAGGCAACCAGTGGCAAAATAAGAGGACACAGTCTCAAGCTGCACCAGGGGAAATTTAGGCTTGAGATAAGGAGAAGTTCTACCTAGAAAGAGTAATTGGCCACTGGAATGTGCTGCCCAGGGAGGTGGTGGAGTCACTATCCCTGGGGGTGTTCAAAAAAGGATTGGCTGTGGCACTTGGAGCCATGGTTTAGTTGTCAGGAGGTGTTAGGTAATAGGTTGGACTTGATGATCTCTGAGGTCTTCTCCAACCTGGTTGATTCTATAATTAATTGCAACTACTCAAGGGCTGGGAGGGACCCTAGGGCCTGGCACAGTGGAGAAAGCTGACAAAGCACACAGCAGTAGCCAAGGATGAGGTGGTGGAGAAAGGTGTGTCCTCCCTAGCTCCAGGGGGCAGGAATAGGGAGGGGAAGGCATGGCACGCTCCCAAGGGAGGGAAACCAGGTTGAGAACGCAGAGCAGGAGAAACACAAGCTCCTGGAAGCTGTGCACACACAAGTTAGTGTGAGGAAGGTTTCAATCCTTCATTATACTCACATTTGCATTTCTGCTCCTTCCAGCAGGTACTGGAGCAGAACTAGCCCTGGCTAAGTGGAGGGGCACTACCTGGGGAACGGGAATGGAAGCACCTGCCAATCAGACAATGTCACAAGATAAAATTCAGCCCACACAGAAAAGATGGGACGTTACCCTCAGGCCATAAGCTCACCACTGCCACATGCAAGGACTCCTTGCAGGTTAGTGACCTACCATGCACACCTGCATACTCCACGGAGCACTGTTTACTTGCCACCATCCCCACCAGGGCCAGATTTGGAGCCAGTCCCTTCCAAGGCTGCCATGCTTGCTCTCAAGCAGGTGCTGTCTTTCTCTCCTGCCCAAATTCAGCACTCTTAACCAAGACAAGCCCCAAATCCTGCCAGTCTTCCCTCTTCACCTCAAAACCTGCTGAAGACAGCCCCTTAATGGTTTGAAGCGTGTCAAAGGGGCACCATTCTTGACACGGGTCTAGGGGAATCGTTCAAGTGGCCCAAACCCCACCACGGTCTGCCATGGCCTGACCTAGAAGTTGGGCTCTGGAGAGCTCCTGCCCAGTCCGACTGGATCGGCTGCCCTACCTGCCCAACCCGTGTACGTGGTGCAGTCCTGAGGGTCGGCAGACTTCAGGCCCCTCTCCATCTGCTGCAGCAGCTCCTGATTTTGTTATTCAGCCGCTGCGTGAATTCGGGGGTCAGCTGTTGGGAGGGAAGAAAAACAAACACACAAACCAACCCCATACGTGAAGGAAAGAGTGGCAAGGCAGACGGACTCTTGGGCAGCTGGGCATCCCCGGCGGGAGCCCAGCCAGGTGGCTAGGTCTCTGCGAGAGCCTCGGGTACCCGAAGGGGCAGGCTGGGTGCACGGGTACCCGAAGGGGGAGGCTGGGTGCACGGGTACCCGAAGGGGAGGCTGGGTGCACGGGTACCCGAAGGGGGAGGCTGGGTGCACGGGTACCCGAAGGGGGAGGCTGGGCTCCGGGGTGCCTGCCTTGGCGTGGCGGCCGGGGCGAGCTGGTCCTTGCCCGCCCTGAAGCGCGGTGGACACCGCGCTTCAGGGGCGGGCAAGGACCAGCTCCCGCCCCGGCCGCCTGTACCCGGGTCCCACTCACCCTCCCGGCGACATCGAAGTAGCCGGTGGCCAAGGACTTGTCGTAGTCCGCGTAGGGGTTAGGCAGCGCCCGCTGCGCCATCATGGTGCCGCCGTCCGCGCTCCGCCGCGCTGCTGCTCCGCCGCCGTCCGTCCGCCCCCGCCCCGCTCCGCCCCGGAAGGCAGCGGCTGCCGGTACGATTCCCTCCGCCGCTCCCGGTGCCCGCGGCTCAGCGGGCCGGGCGGCTTCAGAGGGCTGTGTGGGGCCGAGGGGGCTCTGTAGGGTTTAATGGCCCGGTGCGGGTGGCTCTTGGCGGGGGCTTGCAGACCATAAGCTTTAGCGGTTGTTTTCGTCCGGCCCCGGGGGGGGGTTGACACAGCAGTGGAGGATCCAGGGCCCTCTGGCAGGCGGCTCGCTGGGCTTTAGAGGCTCTTTTTGGTGGCTTCCTTTTTTTCCTCTCCTTTTAGTTTTTTTTGTTTCTTTGTTTCACTTCACTCCTTTCCTCCCTCCCCCTCTCGCCCCCTCTCTTCTTCTCCCCCTCTCTTCTTCTCCCCCTCTCTTCTTCTCCTCTCTTCTTCTCCCCCTCTCTTCTTCTCCCCCTCTCTTCTTCTCCCCCTCTCTTCTCCCTCTCTCCCCCCTCTTCTCCCTCTCTCCCCCCCTCTTCTCCCTCTCTCCCCCCTCTTCTCCCTCTCTCCCCCCTCTTCTCCCTCTCTCCCCCCTCTTCTCCCTCTCTCCCCCCTCTTCTCCCTCTCTCTCCCCCTCTTCTCCCTCTCTCCCCCCCTCTTCTCCCTCTCTCCCCCTCTTCTCCCTCTCTCCCCCCTCTTCTCCCTCTCTCCCCCCTCTTCTCCCTCTCTCCCCCTCTTCTCCCTCTCTCCCCCCTCTTCTCCCTCTCTCCCCCCTCTTCTCCCTCTCTCCCCCCTCTTCTCCCTCTCTCCCCCTCTTCTCCCTCTCTCCCCCTCCTCTCCCTCTCCCCCCCTCCTCTCCCTCTCTCCCCCCTCCTCTCCCTCTCTCTCCCCCTCCTCTCCCTCTCTCCCCCTCCTCTCCCTCTCTCCCCCCCCCTCTCCCTCTCTCCCCCCTCCTCTCCCTCTCTCCCCCCCTCCTCTCCCTCTCTCCCCCCCCTCCTCTCCCTCTCTCCCCCCTCCTCTCCCTCTCTCCCCCCCTCCTCTCCCTCTCTCCCCCCTCCTCTCCCTCTCTCCCCCCTCCTCTTCTCCACTTCTCCCTCTTTTTCTCCCCCTCCTTCCCTCCCCTCCTTGGGGAACTGCAAATCAAGGATGTGGCTGAGCTTGAAGCTCTTGGTGGGTTGTAGAGGTCTTAGTGTAGTGGCCTTGCCCCTTGTAGGAGCTGAATTCATCTGGGTGTGTTTGGAGGAAACAGCTACTCTAAGAATTTGCCTTTTCATGGTGACTGAGAACAGCCAAGGATAGGAAGGACATGGTCCTGATGGAGCTGCTCCAGAGGAGGACCGTGAACATGATCAGGGGGCTGGAGCAGCTCTGCTCAAGGACAGGCTGAGGGAGCTGGGGGTGTTCAGCCTGCAGAAGAAAAGGCTCCAGGGAGACCTAAGAGAAACCTTCCAGGACCTGACGGGGACTACAAGAAGGCTGCAGAGAGACTGCTTGCAAAGGCCTGCAGGGACAGGACCAGGGACAATGGCTTCAGACTAGAGCAGAGCAGATTTAGATTGGATGTGAGGAACAAGTTCTGCACCAGGAGGGTGGTGGAACATTGGAATCTATGATTCTATGATTATGCCACTGCATTCATGCTAGGGACAACTCTATTACGGAAGAGATCTTGCTGTTCTGTCCACAACTCCATTCTTCATTACATTTGCTAAAATCAGAGCTCAAAGGGAAAAAAAAAATGGTGCAGGAGATGGTGAGAAACAAACAGGAACGAGGGGACTCCCAATTATGTTTGTTTTCAGTTCCTTCTTCACTCGGTTGCTCCTTGTTTATTGAATTTCACTCATGGGCTGTGCAGCTTTAGTATTCAGAAAGGCAGCCCCAGCAGCAGCAAAAAGAGCTGGGCTCTTCTGCTTGCTGCCAAATCCACGGCCCTCTGTTATGGTCTTCCCTTCCAGCTGCAGGGCAAAACAAGCTGCCCCTCAGGCACAGTTCATAGGCTCATCGATTCATAGAATGGTTTTGGTTGGAAGGGACCATAAAGATCATCCAGTTCTCACCCCCCTGCCATGGGCAGGGACACCTAACACCAGCCCAGGCTGCTCAAGGCCTCATCCAGCCTGGCCTTGAACACCTCCCTGGAGGGAGCATCCACAGCCTTCCTGGGCAACCTGTGCCAGTGTCTCCCCACCCTCACTGCCAAGAATTTCTTCCTCATCTCCAGTCTCAGTCTCTCCTCTTCCAGCTCAAAGCCATTGTTCCTCATCCCGTCACTCCAAGCCCTTGTCAGAAGTCCTTCCCCAGCTCTCCTGGAGCCCCTTCAGGTACTGGAAGGGTTCAGTATTAACTCTCAGGGTAAAGCACACCATTTCAGCTTCACAGCCTTTCTGCTGCCTTTTATTCCTCCCATTGCCTTTTGGTTTTGTTTTTGTTTCCTTTCCTTTTTGCCATGGATAAAAAGGATGTTTCCCAGTTCTCACAGGATCACTGGCTCACAGGATGCTAGGGGTTGGAAGGGACCTCTGGAGATCTTTCAGTCCACCTCCCCCTGCCACAGCAGGACCATAGAATCCAGCACAGGTGACAAAGGAACATGTATCCAGACAGGGATGGAAAGTCCCCAGAGAAGGAGACTCCACAACCTCTCTGGGCAGCCTGCTCCAGTGCTCTGTCACCCTCACAGTGAAGAAGTTCTTCCTCAGGTTGAGGTGGAACCTCCTGTGCCATAGTTTATATGTGTTGCCCCTTGTCCAGTTCTCCCTGAAGATGCCTGTGTGTCTGCTCCTCCTCATTACAGTGCTGCCAAGCCCCTGCCAGATGTTACAGCTGCCTCCAGACTGCTTGGCATCCTTCCTGAGGACTAACTGAAATGCCTCCTCCCTAAGAGGAGATGTCTCCTCCTGGGGTCATTGTTCTTCACCAGCTGTGGCCATCCATCAATGCTGTAGTCTCACCTACTGCTGGTCTGTGGTCAGCAGGGCCCCAAGCTGGGCAGTGCAGATGTGGACTTGGGAGAGGCCTTTCCAAAGTGATGCTTCGGCATCTACCTCTCTCCGTAGCCTCCTCTCAGGGTCGGATCAACCTCAGGCAGTGGCCTGCATGCTGTGGACCAGATGGGCTTGGCATGGCAATCCTGTAATAATAAATGTGAGCATTGCTTCTTCTGCCTTTGCAACTGTGTGCTGCCTGTGAGGGAGAGCAGCAAGCAAGGGTAAGATGTCCTTCATAGCCTTGTCAGACAGAGAAGAGGTTCTGGGAGGCTCTACCAGTGTTCCTCAGAGGAGAGTCATCCTCACTGTGTGTGAGAATGTCCTAAAGCTCTACAGGCCAAGCACTTGGGTGGTGGGAGAGGTTTCACCTGCTGAAAAAGCACTCCAGGGATGTCTCAGTGTATTGTCAGAACTACTGCAACACAAACTGTGGCAGACAGTTAAGAGATGTAATCTAAGCTGTCACTTTTATCTCCCCATCCCTGCTTTGCTTTGTTTCTCCTGGAGCACCTCTCCTATGAGGACAGACTGAGGGAGTTGGGGCTGTTCAGTATGGAGAAGAGAGGCCTACAAGGAGACCTTCTTGTGGCCTTCCAGTATCTGAAGGGGGCTGCAAGAAAGCAGGGAAGGGACTTTTTAGGGTGTCAGGGAGTGATAGGACTGGGGGAATGGAAAAAAAAACAACCTAGAAGTGGGTAGATTCAGATTGGATGTTAGGAAGAAGTTGTTCCCCATGAGGGTGGTGAGACACTGGAAGAAGTTGCCCAGGGAGGTGGTGGAAGCCTCATCCCTGGAGGATTTTCAGGCCAGGCTGGATGTGGCTGTGAGCAAGCTGCTGTACTGTGAGGTGTCCCTGGCCATGGCAGGGGGGTTGGAACTGGATGATCCCTGGGGTCCTTTCTAACCCTGACAATTCTGTGATTCTATGATTCTCTTTTTTTTGTGTGTGTTCAAGCTTCAGACTGCACAGAGTGAAAGTGAGAAGCTTGCCAGCTGGTTTTGTTAGCACCCCTGCCACAGCATTCATTCAGCAGCAGCATGATTAAAGATGTTACATATTTAGGAGAGATTCCAAAGTGCCCTAAGACATAGAAAAGATCAAAGTCAAGGATGTCCTTTTCTCTTTTAAAACCATAGGTTTGAATATTGGATGTTTTCTCAGCTGTGATGCTCTGTACCAACCAGAGAGCTTCAACAAGGCCAAGTGCCAGGGCCTGCACTTGAGGCACAGCAACCCCAAGCAGTGCTCCAGGCTTGAGGCAGTGTGGCTGGAAAGCTGCCTGGCAGAAAGGGACCAGGGGGACTAAGGGACAAGCAGCTGAAGAGGAGCCAGCAGTGTGCCCAGGGGGCCAAGAAAGCCAAAGGCATCCTGGCTGGGATCAGCAATGCTGTGTCCAGCAGCAGCAGGGAGGGGATTGTCCCCTGGCACTCAGCTCTGAGGAGGCCACACCTCGAGTGCTGTGTCCAGTTTTGGGCACCTCAAGACAAGGGAGATGTGGAGGGGCTGGAGCCAGTGCAGAGGAGGGCAAGGAAGCTGGGAAGGGCCTGGAGAAGAAATCTGCTGAAGAGCAACTGAAGGAGCTGGGGAGGGTTAGTTTGAAGCAGAGGAGGCTGAGGGGAGACCTTCTGGCTCTCTACAGCTCCCTGCAAGGAGGTTGTGGAGAGGTTGGTGCTGGTCTCTTCTCACAGGTCATTAGCCATAGAACAAGAGGGAAGAGCCTCAAGCTGCAGCAGGACAGGTTCAGACTGGACAGGAGGAAGAATGTTTTTCCCATCCAGAGTGGTCAGGGCTTGGAATGTGATGCCCAGGGAGGTGGTGGAGTCCCCAAGGCTGGATGTGTTTCAAGGTGTTTTGGCTGTGGTGCTTGGGGCTGTGGTTTTTAGGGGTGATCCTTGTAGAGTAGGGTTCTGGGTTGGAGTTGGTGATGCTGAGGGTCTTTTCCAACCTGAATGGTTCTGTGATCCTGTGAATTCCAGAAACTTTGCTATTCCTGACTATCAAATCCCCAGCTCACTGTGCTTGATCTCAGTGAAAACTCAGAGCTATATTCAGAGACTGAAGAGCTGAGAGCCATTCTGACGCTAAGCAGACTTGTTTTGGGAAGGTAAAACAGGTGTCATATCTTGGCCTTACAATTAACATTGTTCATTTTAGAAGGCTATCCAGAAGTGGGGAAAAAAAACCATTATTTATTGAGAAAAATATCTTATTGGGAAAAAAAGGTCTTATTTTACTGGATTCTCTTTTGCCAGTTCACGGTAAGCATGACTGCAGATGGCATTGTCTGCTCTGAAGCTGCCTCTATGAAGAGCTCAAAGCCTGAGTACTGATCAGAGTTATTATATCACAGAATCACAGAACATTAGGGTTTGAGAGGGTCCTGCTGGAAAGAAGCTCACCAGGGCAGAGTACAGGGGGAGGAGAACCTTTCTCCACCTACTAACCACAGCCCTTCTAATCCACCCCAGGATGCCATTGGCCTTCTCGGCCACCAGAGCACACTGCTGGCTCATGGTCAACCTCTGATCCACCAGGACCCCCAGGTCCCTTTCCCCTTCCCTGCCCTCCAGCAGCTCAGTCCCCAACCTCTCCTGCTCCATGAAGTTGTTCTTTCCCAGATACAAGACTCCCCTCTTGTCTTTAATTCAGTGTCTCCCTGCCCAGCTCTCAGCCTGTCCAGGTCTGGCTGCATGGCAGCACAACCCTCCTGTGTCAGCCACTCCTCCCAGTTTGGTGTCCTCAGCAAACTTGCTGGCAGTGCCCTCTGTGCCCTCCTCCAGGTCACTGATGAATATATTGAACATCTCTGGTCCCAATACTGACCCCTGAAGGACTCCACTAGACACAGGCCTCCAACTAGACCCTGTCCCATTGTCCACAGCTCTCTGACCTGTTCCCTTCAACCAGTTCCCGTCTACCTCACTCCCTGATCATCCAGACCACACTGCCTCATTCTGGCTGCGAGGATGCTGTGGGAGACAGTGTCAAATGCTGTACTGAAATACAGATAAACCACAGCCATTGCTCTACCATTATCCATCCACCTGGTTATGTCCTCATAAAATAGTATTGAAATAGAATATAATAAAATGGAGAAATTATCTAATCTGATATGATCTAATAACACCATAACATAACATAACATAACATAACATAACATAACATCACATAACATCACATAACATCACATAACATCACATAACATCATCCTGGCCTGCATCAGGAACAGTGTGGCCAGCAGGAGCAGGGAGGTCATTCTGCCCCTGTATACTGCACTGGTTAGGCCACACCTCGAGTCCTGTGTCCAGTTCTGGGCCCCTCAGTTTAGGAAGGATGTTGACTTGCTAGAATGTGTCCAGAGAAGGGCAACGAAGTTGGTGAGGGGCTTGGAACACAAGCCCTATGAGGAGAGGCTGAGGGAGCTGGGGTTGCTTAGCCTGGAGAGGAGGAGACTGAGGGGTGACCTTCTTGCTCTCTACAACTCCCTGAAGGGAGGTTGTAGCCAGGCAGAGGTTGGTCTCTTCTCCCAGGCAACCAGCACCAGAACAAGAGGACACAGTCTCAGGCTGCGCCAGGGGAGGTGTAGGCTGGATGTTAGGAAGAGAGAGTGATTGCCCATTGGAATGGGCTGCCGGTGGAGGTGGTGGAGTCACCTTCATTGGAAGTGTTCAGGAGGAGACTTGATGGGGTGCTTGGTGCCATGGTTTAGTTGTTTAGGTGGGTTGGATTGGTTGATGGGTTGGACACGATGATCTTGAAGGTCTCTTCCAACCTGGTTTGTTCTATTGTATTCTATTGTATAGCATAGCATGTGCTGGGTTCTACCCTTTGGCCACAACAGCCCCATGCAGTGCTACAGGCTGGGGTCAGAATGGCTGGAGAGCAGCCAGGTGGAAAGGGACCTGTGGGTACTGGTGGACAGTAGGCTGGTGTTCAGTAAAACCTAATCCTGGTGATGAGCTTTGAGCTTCTTCCCCATGAGGGTGGAGAGACACAAGTTGCCCAGGGAGGTGGTGGAAGGCTCATCCCTGGAGGTTTTTCAGGCCAGGCTGGATGTGGCTGTGAACAAGCTGCTGTAGTGTGAGGTGTCCCTGGCCATGGCAGGGAGGGCTGGAACTGGATGAGTCTTGAGGTCCCTTCCAACCCTGACAATTCCATGATTCTACCGGCAGCGTGAGCGCAGGCTGTGCTGCTGCGGCTTTCCGGGCTCTGCCACTAGGGGGCTCTGTTGCACCGGCGAGGAGCCGGCGGTGCGGGGCTGGGTTCGGCGAGGCTCGGCGCGGCCTCTGCGGCTACGTTCCGCTGCGAGTCCCGAGCAAAGGTGGCTGCTTCCGTGCATCGGGACACAACTCTGTCCCAGTCCTCCGTGACGTTTTTGGCTTTTCTTCTCTTTGTGGGCCGTAAGATATCACATCCCCCGCCCAGCGCAATGAGAGCCTACCCATTGTTAGCAAATTACTGAGGTTGGAGAGCAGGCACAGAATCACAGAATCAACCAGGTCAGAAGAGACCTCCAAGATCATTGAGTCCAGCTGATCACCCTAACTAATCAACCAGACCATGGCACCAAGTGCCTCATTCAGGCATTGCTTGAACACCTCCAGGGATGCTGACCCTGCCCCCTCCCTGCGCAGCACATCCCAATGGCCAATCTCTTCCTGGGAAGAACTGCTTGAGGAGATGACTGAAGGCTATGTGTGGGCAGAGGCAAAGAAAACCAGGTAGGAAAGTGCTGAGAGGTGGCCAAAGTGCTCTGTTTTGGTGATGAGGTCATCTGGAAGACTACAGTAGGTTTTGCTGAGGCTTTGATACACTTTGATCCCTGGACAGGACTGCCACCAAGTCAGATCTCTTTTACTTTGCTTCAGTGACTAAATCAGTTCAAGGAATCACAGAAGCATGTTAGGGCCTGGAAGGGACCTCCAGGGATCATCCAGTCCAACCCCCTGCCAGAGCAGGGTCACCTAGAGCAGGTCACACAGGAACACATCCAGGTGGGGTTCGAAGATCTCCAGAGAGGGAGACTCCACAGCAAACCCCCTTGGCAGCCTGCTCCAGGCCTCTGTCACCCTCACAGGGAAAAAAATTCTTCCTCCTGTTTCCATGGAACTTCCTCTGCCTCAGCTTCCATCGCTGCCCCTTGTGCTGGCATTGGGCATCCCCCAGCAGAGCCTGGCTCCAGCCTCTGGGCACTCCCCCTGCACATCTTTATCAACAGCAGTGAGGTCACCTCTCAGGCTCCTCCTCTCCAAGCTCTAGAGCCCTCAGCTCCCTCAGGCTCTCCTCATGAGGAAGATGTGCCACTGCCTTCATCACCTTTGTGGCTCTGTGCTTGACTCTTTCAAACAGGGTCTGCAGAGGATACTTGCATCCCTAATGCTTTCTTTAAAGTTTGTCATGGTGGCCAGTGAAAAACATGGTGTGGATATGGCTGATTCATCCCCCTGCCTCTGCACTCACCCTGGCATGCCTGCAAGAGGAGCAGTGGCACAAGCATGAGCGATGACGTGTTTGCTTAACTGTATAAACAGTTCAGAGAGGCAGTGACCAGGGTGTTTTTGTCACTGAGCAATAAAATTAGTCTTTACAGGTGATCTTAGGGCTCTGAGGGACACTGAAGGACTCTGCTCTATCATCTGGCACCTCTTACCCTTTTCTTAAAATGGTCTTTGCTGTTGCACAGGTTGCCCAGGTGGGGTTGTCTAGGGAACTCCTGGGTGCTGTGTTTTTAAAGAACCCTCGGTCTCCAGTGTCTGTACCATTGGGACCTGGGACATTGCAAGGTCTATTCTGATCCAACAATGCTTTGGCATTTGAGATTAAGAGCCCTGGGGCTGTTTAGTCTGGAGAAGAGAAGGCTGAGAGGGGATCTGATCAATGTCTATCAAGAGCTGAGGGCTGGGGGTCAAGTGGAGGGGGCCAAGCTCTTTTGGGTGCTGCACAGCAATGAGCCAAGGACCAATGGAGACAAACTTGAAGAGAGAAGGTTTCAGCTCAACATGAAGAGAAACTTCTTTCCACTGAAGGTGACAGAGGCCTGGAGCAGGCTGCCCAGAGAGGTTGTGGAGTTTCCTTCTCTGGACTCATTCAAACCCCACCTGGATGCATTCCTGTGCAGCCTCCCTGGGTGATGCTGCTCTGGCAGGGGGTTTGGACTGGATGATCTCTGGAGGTCCCTTCCAACCTCTAACATTCTGTGATCTGTGACAATATCCTGACCTTCATTTTCTACATCCACCTTTTTATGGGAGCAGTTTTGCCTAGCTTTGTGCTGGTCAGTACAGATGTGCTGTCACCTCCCAGCTTTGCTGTACTGGTAAGTTTCAGGTATCTGCTGCTTCTCAGAGCACCTGCCACTCTCTGCAGCTCCCTGAAGATCAGCCCTCCATTCCCCATCAGGATCACTCACTTTAATTGCTGTCCCCTGCCCTTGCTAGGCTTGCTGCTGACTGCTGTGTTTCTGTGGCCCTTCCCTTCTCTGGAGAGGGAGGTGGTGACTGGCTATGAAGAGGGACTTCTCCATATCTTCCCCTCTCCTTCAGGGAAGCTGAGTAATCAGTCCATTTCCTGAGTGCTGTGGTCAGCATTTGGAGACTTCAGCTCCAAAAGGGAAGGCAGTTGGTTGGTGAGGAAGGAGCAATTCCCATTCTGATGCAAAGCAAGGCAGAGCAGGTAGTGCACAGCCGGTGTCTTACTCAGAATTGTCTGTGATACAATCTGTGGCTCAATTTCAGCCCAAAATATGTCCTTAAAACCGATGTCCTAGAAGACTTCCTGTAGCTTGGACCCTCTTACAGCCACTTTCCCCCCTGCAGGTAGAGTCAGTGAGTCACTCACCTGCAAGAGGCAGATACTCATTGTTGTTAGATAGCTGTAATTAATTTAATTAACTGTGTCAGTGCCCCAAAAACCAGAGACAGCCTCTCCATTAACTGCTTTAAATCCTGCCCACTATAAATGTCTAATGCCACACCATCAGCCTAATCTCTTATAGATTTCTGCCTCCTGTTGAATACCCCAGAGGCTAATATGCTGTGAACTTCTGCTGAACTCTTTCCATCACGTTTCAGATGTTCAGAATGGCTCTTTGCAAAGACTTTCAGTGTCTGGTGTGGTCTGAATGCAGCTGGGTGCTTTTGGAGTGCAGCTGAGATTGGAGGTGCCTTGAGTGCAGAGAATCAGTCATAGAATAGTCCAGGCCAGAAAGGACCTCCAAAGCTCATCCAGTCTGACCTCCCTGCAGTCAGCAGGGACATCCTCAACTAGATCAGGTTGCCCACAGCCCTCTCCAGCCTCACCTTGAATACCTCTAGGGATGGGGCCCCAACCCCCTCCCTGGACAACCTCTTCCGGTGTTCCACCACCCTCATGGCAAAGAACTTGTTTCACACATCCAATCCAAATCTGCTCTGTTCTACTTTGATGCCATTGCCCCTGGTCCTGTCCCTGCAGGCCTTTGCAAACAGTCTCTCTGCAGCCTTCTTGTAGCCCCCTTCAGGTCCTGGCAGGTTGCTCTTAGGTCTCCCTGGAGCCTTCTCTTCTGCAGGCTGAACACCCCCAGCTCCCTCAGCCTGTCCTCGGAGCAGAGCTGCTCCAACCCCCTGAGCATTTTCCTGGCCCTCCTCTGGACCCTCTCCATCAGGTCCATGTCCTTCCTGTGTTGAGGGCTCCAGAGCTGGATACAGTACTCCAGGTGAGGTCTCAGCAGAGCAGAGCAAAGTGGCAGAATCGCCTCTCTGGCTCTGCTGGCAATGCTGCTTTGGATGCAGCCCAGGCTGCCCTTGGCCTTCTGTGCTGCAAGCTCACCCTGCCTGCTCCTGTGATTAGCTCAACCTTCATTGTATTGCCAGCTTTATAGTCCTCAGGAACTGGAGGGTCAGCCAGTCATTGACAGAGACATGCTGGAGATGGTGGTGAAGGATCTTTGTAGCTGGTGGGTATCTCAAGGGAGAGGTGTGGTGAAGCTGCCCTTCCTCAGCTGTGATGCTTAGTGCTGCTGTGTGTGCACCTTAGCTTTACACAGAAAGGAAAGAGATCAGCAGGGTGACCCTCACAGAGATCTGCTGAGGCTGGACCTCAGTGTTCCCTGCCTGAAACCCTGCAGGAGTGCAGGCTTGCCTTGGCACCTGCCCTGAGAGACCGCTGTTCCACCCCTTGCATGTTTCTGCAGCCCTCCAGCACTGCTTTGTTTCTCCCAAGCTGCTGCACTGAGGCTTTCAGAAGGACTCATCCCTTCTGGCACAGACCGGCACAGCTGCCTGTCACTCAACAACAGTGCCAGGAGACAGCTCCATGCTTCCTTCTCCAGAGACTGACATCTCTTGATGGGTCACTTGCCTGCAACACAGAAACAGAGCAGGCTGTGTGCAGGGGAGCTTCTTGCTCTCTTTTTGTCTGTTGTGCCCTGGTTTTGTTTTCAGAAGGGCTTTACAAAGCCTAGCTGTCAAGGATGGAAATTACTTTGCCAAATCAGAATGTTGCTCAAAGTGACATTCTCAGCCTGGTGGCTTCCCACCTCGAAAGAATGTTTCATCTCAGTGTGCTTCTCTTATGAGGCAGGTGAAAGGAAATGGATTGCTCAGCGTGCAGGTCTGCAGGTTGTACTGAAGATATTCCTCCTCTAGGATTCTGTTCTGTAATTCACTGGTTTATAATTTCACAGAATCACAGAGTGTTAGGGGCTGGAAGGGACCTCCAGAGATCATCCAGTCCAAGCCCCCTGCCAGAGCAGCGTCACCTAGAGCAGGTCACACAGGAACACATCCAGGTGGGTTTGGAATATCTCCAGAGAGGATGACTCCACAGCAAACCCCCTGGGCAGCCTGCTCCAGGCCTCTGTCACCCTCACACAGGAAAAATATTCTTCCTCCTGTTTCCATGGAACTTCCTCTGCCTCAGCTTCCCCCACTGCCCCTTGTGCTGGCATTGGGCATCCCCCAGCAGAGCCTGGCTCCAGCCTCTGGGCACTCCCCCTGCACATCTTTATCAACAGCAATGAGGTCACCTCTCAGGCTCCTCCTCTCCAAGCTGCAGAGCCCTCAGCTCCCCCAGGCTCTCCTCAGGAGGAAGATGTTCCACTGCCTTCATCATCTTTGTGGCTCTGTGCTGGACTCTTTCAGGCAGTTCCCTGAGGTCCTTGCAGGGGGCTCTATGCAAGAGCCAGGAGGAAAAAAGACAAGTGTGGAACCAGAAACTCCTTCACCTGATCTGTAGCAGCAGTACTGTGCTAAAACAATGTATGAGCTTCTGTTCTGGGATTGTGTGGTGCTGGATGGGTTATGAATGCAGGCAAAGCAGCCACAGGTTTGGAGGTGAAGCACTGTGTGGCTTAGGCTAAATGTTGCAGATGTGGCTTTAGTGCCTTTTATATTCTTCAGCCTTGGAGCAATTGCAGAATCACAGAATCTCAGAAGTTGGAGGGGACCTCCAGAGATCATCCAGTCCAAGCCCCCTGCCAGAGCAGCATCACCCAGGGGAGGCTGCACAGGAATGCATCCAGGTGGGGTTTGAATGAGTCCAGAGAAGGAGACTCCACAACCTCTCTGGGCAGCCTGCTCCAGGCCTCTGTCACCCTCACTGGAAAGAAGTTTCTCCTCATGTTCAGCTGAAACCTTTTCTCTTCAAGTTTGTCTCCATTGGTCCTTGGCTTATTGCTGTGCAGCACCCAAAAGAGCTTGGCCCCCTCCACTTGACCCCCAGCCTTCAGCTATTGAGAGACATTGATCAGATCCCCTCTCAGCCTTCTCTTCTCCACACTAAACAGCCCCAGGGCTCTCAGCCTCATTTCACAGGGGAGATGCTCAAGTCCCCTGAGCATCCTCATGGCTCTCCCTTGGACTCTTCTGCAGCAGGTCTCTGTCTCTCTTGAACTGGGGAGCCCCAACCTGGACATAGTATTGCAGGTGTGGTCTCAGCAGGGCAGAGTAGAGGGTGAGCAGAACCTCCCCAGCCCTGCTGGCCACACTTTCCCTGATGCACCCCAGGATCCCCTTGGCTCTCTTGGCCACATTGCTGTCCCCTGCAGAACTTGCTGCCCACCAGCACTCCAAGGTCTTTCTCCATGGAGCTGCTCTCCAGCAGGGCATTCCCTAACCTGTCCTGGGGCCTGCTGTTATTCCTCCCCAGATGCAGGACCCTGCACTTGTCCTTCTTGAACTCCATGAGGTTTTCCTGCAGGCAGCTCTCAGCCTGTCCAGCTCTGGTTGGATGGCAGCACAGCCTGGCAGGTGTCAACCACCCCCAGCTCTGTATCATCAAGGACTTGCTGAGAGTGCCCTCAATGCCCTCATCTAGGTCATTGATAAAGAACAAAATTGGGCCCAGTACAGATCCCTGGGGAATACCACTGGCCATAGGTCTCCAGGTTGACTCTGCCACTGCAACTTGATGGAAGTGTCCCATATGTATTACTTTAGGCCTGGTAGAGGGTGGGCAAAGTGCAGGCATCACACTGCAGCATTTCCAGTGTGGTGAGAGTGAAAGGCAATGACTGTCATAACATACAGAAGTTCTCATTCCTTACTTTGCTTGGATGGTTGCATCATTGCTTTTCCAGGGGGAAGCAAGCAGTGAGAAGATTACATTTATCTTAGTTCCCCTTGTGGTGATGTGCACATTTGGAGAGGGTATGCATTAGGTGGCTGGCAGGGTGGGTGGAAATGCTGTTAGGGACCTGTACTAGAGAGTGCTGTGGCTAATGTTATCAAACATTGGATGTAGTGTAGCTTGGTTTCAGTAAACCATTTGACACTGTCTCCTGTGGCATCCTGGCAGCCAGACTGAGGCAGTGTGGTCTGGGTGATCAGGGAGTGATGTGGATGGGAACTGGTTGAAGGGAAGAAGTCAGAGGGCTGTGGTCAATGGGACAGAGTCTAGCTGGAGGCCTGTGTCTAGTGGAGTCCTTCAGGGGTCAGTACTGGGACCAGAGATGTTCAATATATTCATCAGTGACCTGGAGGAGGGCACAGAGGGCACTGCCAGCAAGTTTGCTGAGGACACCAAACTGGGAGGAGTGGCTGACACAGGAGGGTTGTGCTGCCATGCAGCCAGACCTGGACAGGCTGAGAGCTGGGCAGGGAGAAATGGAATGGAATTCAACAAGGGCAAGGGGAGAGTCTTGCACCTGGGAAATTACAATCCCATGGAGCAGGAGAGGTTGGGGACTGAGCTGCTGGAGAGCAGGGAAGGGGAAAAGGATATTGGGGTCCCGGTGGATGGGAGGTTGATCATGAGCCAGCAATGTGCTCTGGTGGCCAAATGGCATCCTGGGGTGGATTAGAAGGGCTGTGGTTAGTAGATTGAGAGAGGTTCTCCTCCCTCTCTTCTCTGCCCTGGTGAGGCCACATTTGGAATACTGTGTCCAGTTCTGGGGCCCTCAGTTCAGGAAGGACCTCAGGGAGCTGCTTGAGAGAGTCCAGCAAATAGCCACAAAGATGATGAAGGCAGTGGAACATCTTCCTCCTGAGGACAGCCTGAGGGAGCTGAGGGCTCTGCAGCTTGGAGAGGAGGAGGCTAAGAGTTGACCTCATTGCTGTTGCTAAAGATGTGGAGGGTGAGTGCCCAGAGGCTGGAGCCAGGCTCTGCTGGGGGATGCCCAATGCCAGCACAAGGGGCAGTGATGGAAGCTGAGGCAGAGGAAGTTCCATGGAAACAGGAGGAAGGGATTTTTCCCTGTGAGGGTGACAGAGGCCTGGAGCAGGCTGCCAAGGGGGTTGCTGTGGAGTCTCTCTCTCTGGAGATATTCCAAACCCACCTGGATGTGTTCCTGTGTGACCTGCTCTAGGTGACCCTGCTCTGGCAAGGGGCTTGGACTGGATGATCCCTGGAGGTCCCTTCCAACCCCTAACACTCTGTGAAGATGTCAGCTTTCCATGGATGCCAACAGCCAGGAATCTCGAATGCCTCGCTGTTCACTTCACCTGCTGCTGAAGTGCTCCCAGTTCTGAGGGTCTGTGCTTTTAAGGACTTCTTTCCTCCCTCCAGTCAGAAATGGCAAACCGAAGCTCTTCCTGCCCGTGCGGCCCACGGAAGCCACCTGCTGGTGCTTGCTGAGCTCTGCAAAGCACAGCCTGTTCCTGCGGTCAGGAATGAAATGACAGCTTCCCAGTGGTGCTTAGCCCTGGTGGATGTTTTTATCAGGTTAGTGCAATTTCATTGCACTGAGTGTGGTGCTTTATGATTGCCTTTTTTTTCTCTTTAGAATGGATTGTAGCGTGATGGGATCCACATGAAGTGGAAATGAAGGAATGGAATTGATTTTGGTTTATTTATGGCAGTGGGTACAGATGGAAAACTGAGTATTTAAATGACTGTAATCAGTACAGGGAAGTGAAGAAGCTACCTTTGTACTGCTCTCCTTTACAGCTTGATTGCTCATTCGACTAGCATCTGAACCATGGTAATCAGGTCTGTTCATGAAGTTACCTATCTGAACACTAAACCCTGTGTTTAAAGCTTATAATTGAATTAAGCATGAAACCTCCAATGTTTATTTGGTATGTTCAGGACCCAGCTAGGACTCTTGTGGGGCTAAGCCAAGCAAATCCACAGATGTGGGTGGTTTAGGTTTTTCTGGCAGTGCTGTGCCATGTATGGTGACATTGTCTTGAGTGTGGCTGTGCAAGGGACTCAGTACTGGGCACTCAGAGTGCTGTTGGAAGGGCATGAGGCAAGCTTGGCTGCTTGGTGTCCCCAGTTCTCATGGGGGGAAGGAGGTGAGGTCTTTATGCTTAGAATCACAGAAGCATTCAGGCTAGAAAAGACCCTCAGGATCACCAAGTGCAACCCAGAACCCTACTCTACAAGGCTTATCCCTAAATCATAGCTTCAAGCACCACATCCAAACCACTCTGAAACACATCCAGGCTTGGGGACTCCACCACCACCCTGGGCAGCACATTCCATAGCCTGACCACTCTTGCTGGGAAAAGAATCTTCCTCCTGTCCAGTCTTAACCTGCCCTGCTGCAGCTTGAGGCTGTTCCTTCTTGTTCTATGGCTAATGACCTGTGAGAAGAGACCAGCACCAACGTCTCCACAGCCTCCTTTCAGGCAGCTGTAGAGAGCCATAAGGTCTCCCCTCAGCCTTCTCTTCCTCAAGCTAAGCAGCCCCAGCTCCTTCAGTTGCTCTTTGTCAGATTTATTCTCCAGGCCAAAATGTATCTTGTGTTACTTTGGCCTTATCATATGCTTTGTCTTTCCTGAAGCTGAACGAGACAAAGAGGTTCAGTATTTGAGATCACAGAATCAAAGAATCACAGAACATTAGAGGTTGGAAGGGACCTCCAGAGATCATCCAGTCCAAACCCCCTGCCAGAGCAGCAAAACCCAGGGAGGCTGCACAGGAATGCATCCAGCTGGGACTAGGAAAGGCTCCAGAGAAGGAGACTCCACAACCTCTCTGGGCAGCCTGCTCCAGGCCTCTGTCACCCTCTCTGGAAAGAAGTTTCTCCTCATGTTGAGCTGAAACCTTCTCTCTTCAAGCTTGTAACTGTTTTTTCTTGTCTTATTGCTGTGCAGCACCCAAAAGAGCTTGGCCCCCTCCACTTGACCCCCAGCCCTCAGCTCTTGAGAGACATTGATCAGATCCCCTCTCAGCCTTCTCTTCTCCACACTAAACAGCCCCAGGGCTCTCAGTCTCTCTTCACAGGGGAGATGCTCAAGTCCCCTAAGCATCCTCCTGGCTCTCCGGCTCTCCCTTGGACTCTCTGCAGCCGGTCTTTGTCTCTCTTGAACTGGGGAGCCCCAAACTGGACACAGCATTGCAGGTGTTCAGAGCAGTGTCAGGAGAATGAAGCCAGGCCCTTCTCAGAGATGCCCAATGACAGGACAGGGGGCACTGGGTGCAAGTTGGAGCACAGAAGGTTCCATGTGAATTTAAAGAAAAACTTCTTCACAGTGAGGGTCACAAAACACTGGAGCAGGCTGCCCAGGGGGATTGTGGAGTCTCCCTCTCTGAAGATATTCAGGCCCCACCTGGATGTATTCCTGTGTGAGCTGCTCGAGGTGACCCTGCTCTGGCAGGGGTTTGGACTGGAGGAGCCTCTGAGGCCCCTTCCAAGCCCTAATGTTCTGTGATTCTGTAAGAGCTGTGTCTGAGCTGTGCTCTCAGTCGTGGCCTTGGGATCAGGCTGCCCTTTGGCTGGGCTTTATTGCCCCCCGTGTGCTGCTCTTCAGGCCGTGCTGGTTCAGCTAGCTCAGGGCTTTCTCAAGCTGGCCTTTTGGAGCACTGTCAGCCTGTTTCACATACTGCAAGGCTTTTCTCTATTTCTTCTAAGTCAGCTGATCTCAGGGGAGCTGCTAATCCCCTTGGCAATGGAATTTGACCAGTTTTCAAAACATCTGAAGATAAGCTCCTGATCTTTATCCTGTTGGGGTGAAGCACTGGCTCCCATGCCCAGACCACAGAACGGGGTACCCTCGCTTGCTCAAAGCCTTAAAGAACAGTTTCATCTCCTGGAAAGTGACTTTTCTCTAACCTGGGAACAGATGCATAATAATATTATTGAAAAATGTGGGAAATAGAGTAGAGTAGAGTAGAGTAGAGTAGAGTAGAGTAGAGTAGAGTAGAGTAGAGTAGAGTAGAGTAGAGTAGAGTAGAATAGAATAGAATAGAATAGAATAGAATAGAATAGAATAGAATAGAATAGAATTAACCAGGTTGGAAAAGACCTTTGAGATCATCGAGTCCAACCTATCACCCAACGCCATCTAATCAACTAAACCATGGCACCAAGCACCCCATGAAGTCTCCTCTTAAACACCTCCAGTGATGGTGACTCCACCACCTCCCTGGGCAGCACATTCCAGTGGCCAATCTCTCTTGCTGGGAAGAATTTCTTTCTCACCTCCAGCCTAAACCTCCCCTGGCACAGCTTGAGACTGTGTCCTCTTGTTCTGGTTCTGGTTGCCTGGTAAAAGAGACCAACCCCCACCTGGCTACAACCTCCTTTCAGGTAGTTGTAGAGAGCAAGAAGGTCTCCCCTGAGCCTCCTCTTCACCAGGCTAAGCAACCCCAGCTCCCTCAGCCTCTCCTCACAGGGCTGTGCTCCAGGCCTCTCCCCAGCCTCATTGCCCTTCCCTGGACACATTCAAGTATCTCAATGTCCTTCTTTAATTGAGAAGAATGGGACACAGGACTCAAGGTGTGGCCTAACCAGTACTGAGAACAGGGGCAGAATGACTTCCCTGCTCCTGCTGGCCACACTATTCCTGATGCAGGCCAAGATGCCATTGGCCTTCTTGGCCACCTGGGCACACCGCTGGCTCATATTCAGCCTACTGTCCACCAGTGCCCCCAGGTCCCTTTCTGCCTGGCTGCTCCCCAGCCACTCTGTCCCCAGCCTGTAGTACTGCCTGGGGTTGTTGTGGCCAATGTGCAGAACCCATATAATCCACTCAATATTTTTGGTTTATTATTTTTTTTTAAGCTAGCCCAGACAGAGTGGTCAGAAATCAGACACAACCTGACAGAGGGGCAGGAAAGATCTGAAGACCCTTGGGGACAAAAAATCCTCTCCTCTGATCTCAGCTGCAAGAAGAGTCCAAACAATGCACATGGGCTGCTAGTTGCACTGATCCCATTCCAGGGGAGCCTTATGGCACTGGAGCTCCACTGAGGTGGAGGCAATTACCTGGGCCTTGCATCGATGTGAGTTTGGGCCAATGTGTGTCACAGCCCAAGCAGTGGGCTCCTGATGGTTCATGAGTGTGATCTCAAAGTGCAAAAACTCGGGCAAGCACTCCAGGGCGTTCACTTCAATTGACAGCAAAACTTTATAGTTTGCTCATAAGATGGCATGTAACAGGTAGGGAAAAGTGAGAGGAGTGAGGGGGAAAGTAAAATAGAGTCAAGTGAAGAGAAAGAGGTCTATAGCTACCACCAATATGATGGTCCAAAGACATCTCTCTGGTCCTGGGTCCAGTCCTGCTGCTCCTCCTGATCTTGATCCTGGTGGGGAAAGCTTTCCTTCAAAGTCCTCTTGTTACTTCTTCTTGTAACCTGTCCCATTGCTAGGGAGACCTCTTTTCACACCTGCCTGTGTCTGAATGCTGCCTCTCTCTGCCCCTTCTGCCCCCCTTGGCTTCCACACATGTCCAAGGAGGAGTGCCCAAGGTGTGGCCCAGGCATGGGCTGACTGGAGCTGGGTAGCCTTAGGCCAGGAGCTATTCACATTATAATGACATTAGAATGAGCAGAGTTCACTAAGGTTCATGGTTCCCCTGGCAGCCCCGGGGCTCAGTCCCTTTGGGCAGCAGTTGTGGTTCTTTGTTCTGAAGCAAGAATGAGGGGCAGTGTGGCCACCACCCATCACAGATGGTTGGTACCAGTCAGGGTCTCTTCCCAGGGGAAAAAGGAAAACATCCTCCATAGCTTGGCTCCTTATAGCAGAGCTTCCCAGCTGGGATGAGTGCCTCTGGGAGCTCCGTTTTTGGGGTGCCAGTCCTGGGGTACCTTAGCAGGGCCACAAATGCTGTGAGCACTTCCAGCAGTTTGGGTGAATCCCCTGAAAATGCAGGCACCTAACTTTCTTGGAATGTCTGGGCCCTGAGCATTTGCAAAGCCAGAGGCCAGTGATCCTGTTTGATTTTCACAGGGCAGTGGGACTGGGTGGTGAATTGAATTTCTGAGGATTTTCACTTGTAAACAGCAGGAAAAAGCTCCTCATCTTAGTAAGCAGTTGGCTCTCCTTTCTTCTCCTCCCTATCTGGGCACAGGATAGTGTGAATATGGCTGCACCCAAAGGGTGGCTGTCAATGGGTCCATGTCCAAGAGGAGGCCAGGGACAAGTGGAGTCCCTCAGGGAACAGTACTGGGACCAGGCTTCTTTAACACCTTTGCTGGTGACATGTATATTGGCATTGAGGCGCCCTCAGCACCAAGCTGTGTGGTGATGCTGACAGCTGGAGGGAAGGGATCCATCCAGAGGGACCTGGACAAGCTGCAGAGCTGAGTCCAAACCAACATCATGAAGTTCAACAACACCAAGTGCAAGGTCCTGCAGCTGGGTCAGGGCAATCCCAGGCACTGATATAGGCTGGGCAGGGACTGGCTGGAGAGCAGCCCTGAAGAAAAGGCCTTGGGGGTGCTGGGGGAGGAGAAGCTCAACAGGAGCCAGCAGTGAGCACTTGCAGCCCAGAGAGCCAAGCAGAGCCTGGGCTGCAGCATGAGAAGTGTGGCCAGCAGGGCCAGGGAGGGGATTCTCCCCCTCTGCTCCACTCTGCTGAGACCACACCTGCAGCACTGTGTCCAGTTCTGGAGCCTCTGTTCCAGGAAGGCTCTGGAGGTGCTGGAAGGTGTCCAGAGAAGGGCCATGAGGATGAGCAGAGGGCTGGAGCTGCTCTGCTCTGGAGACAGACTGAGAGAGTTGGGGCTGTTCAGTCTGGAGAAGAGAAGGCTCCCAGGAAACCAAATTGTGGCCGTCCAGTATCTGAAGGGGGCTACAGGAAAGCTGGGGAGGGACTTCATAGGGTGTCAGGGAGTGATAGGACTGAGGGGAATGGAGCAAAACTAGAAGTGGGTAGATTGAGATTGGGTGTTAGGAAGAAGTTGTTTCCCATGAGGGTGGTGAGACACTGGCAGAGGTTGCCCAGGGAGGTGGTGGAAGCCTCATCCCTGGAAGTTTTTCAGGCCAGGCTGGATGTGGCTGTGAGCAAGCTGCTGTACTGTGAGGTGTCCCTGCCCATGGCAGGGCGTTGGAACTGGCTGATCCTTGAGGTCCCTTCCAACCCTGACAATTCTTCCCATTACTTTCAGTACAAGTCACAGACTGTCCCAGTAGCCAATGCATGGACCCCAGATCACAGAGTGGAGAGCACTCAAAACCACACTATGGACAGACTCCTAATTTGCCTGGACCCAGCAGCTTCTACACTTCGGATCTGCACTTTGGCCACAACAACCCCATGCAGGCTGCAGAGTGGGGGTGAGTGGCTGGAGAGCAGCCTGGCAGAGAGGGAGCTGGCAGTGCTGGGGGACAGCAGCTGGACAGGAGCCAGCAGTGTGCCCAGGGGGCAGGGAAGGCCAAGGGCATCCTGGCCTGGCTCAGGAGCAGCGTGGGCAGCAGGAGCAGGGATGGAATTGTGCCCTGCACTGGGCACTGGTGAGGCCTCACCCCCAGCACTGTGTGCAGCTCTGGGCCCTCACTGCGAGAGAGATCCTGAGGTGCTGGAGCAGGTCCAGAGGAGAGCAACCAGATAGGGAAGGGACTGGAGGGAAAGGCTGAGGAGGAGAGGCTGAGGGAGCTGGGGGTGTTCAGCCTGGAGAAGAGGAGACTCAGGGGGGACCTTATCACTCTCTACAGCTACCTGCAGGGAAGCTGTAGTCAGGTGTGGGTCAGGCTCTGCTCCCAGGCAACCAGTGACAGGGCAAGAGGGCATGGCTTGAAGCTGTGCCAGAGGAGGGTTAGGTTGGATGTTAGGAAGCACTTCCTCATGGAAAGGGGAGTCAGACACTGGGATGGACTGCCCAGGGAGGTGGTGGAGTCGCCGTTCCTGGAGGTGTTTAAGGCAAGATTGGATGTGGCACTCAGTGCCATGGTTTGGTTGGTGTGGTGGGGTTGGGTCCTAGGCTGGGCTGGATGATCTCAGAGGTCTATTCCAGCCTCAATCATCCTGTGATGCTGTGGTTTCTCTAGCAGGTTTTGCTCTCTCCCAGCAGGCAGAGCCTAGTGTCTGGCCTGTGATGCAACCCCTGCAACAGTGCTCAGAGACCCACCTGAGGAGAGGTGTCACAAGGGTTGTCTCAGCAAGCAGCCCTCCAAGGAGGGGTGGGAGGAGGTGGGGCTGCCCCTGAGACTTTGACTGGCAGAATAAAGTGGGAAGGTGTGGGGCAGTGCTGTACACTCCAGCACACAGTGGCAGTGGCTCTGTCAGACAGTTGTCTGCAGCAAATCTTGGAGGAGGCCACCCAAGCAGAGTGTAGGTTTGCCTTGGTGGCTTAAAACTTGAGCTCCCCAGCTGCAGCTTTTGGAAATGACAAGGATTTTGGCAGCTTGCAAAGTGCTGAAGGCTTTGAAAGGCAGATTGGAGTTCTGCAATGTGCCTGCTGATGGCTGGAGTTCCTCAAGGGCTGGGACCAGGCTGCTGAGCGTCAAGGTAACTGAGCTGCTTTGGTTTAATAAGAAGAGGAGGCTCAGGGAAGACCTTATTGCCATCTACAACTCCCTGAAGGGTGGTTGTAGCTAGGTGGGGGTTGTCCTCTTCTCCCAGGCAACAAGCAACAGAACAAGAAGACACAGTCTCAAGCTGTGCAGGGGAGGTTTGGGCTGGATGTGAGGAAGAAATTCTTCCCAGAAAGAGAGATTGGCCTTTGGAATGGGCTGCCTGGGGAGGTCTGGAGTCACTATCCCTGGAGGTGTTTAAAAAGAGACTGGATGAGGCATTCACTGCCATGGTTTAGTTGATTAGATGGTGTTGGGTGATAGGTTGGACTTGATGATCTCGAAGGTCTTTTCCAACCTGGTTAATTCTGCATTCTGTAAGAGGTGTTTGGCATGCTGAGAGATAGCTTGCTGCAGATAACAGAGCTCACCTGGACACAGGAAACTGGACCTAGGAGACCTGTCTGAACACTAAGCCAGCAGTTGCTTGGCTCAGTGGCTTTATTAGCTAAGTAAATACACTCTTTGTCTGGTCTGGGATGGAAGTCATAGGGTAAATTGCACCAAAAAGGTGGAAGTTCAGGGTTTGTGTTAATTATTATGTGGTATTTTCTTTGGGAACAGCCCTTCCTTCTGCAGGTCTGGTGGCTAGCAGCAGGGCTTTAAAACCACATGAACAGGGGCTGCCTGGGTGTTTAAAGCACAGGATGGGTCCTGCTGGAGCTCCCAAGGATCCATTTTCAACCTGTTGGAAACCATGGTGGCTCTGAGAGCAATGGGAGGGGTGGACAACTCTTTGGGAATGCATGAGTGCCTCAGCTCTTGATCTGCTGAGGCAGGAACCCCTTACCTCATTCCCTCAACTTCCTTCTGCTCTGTTTGACAGGAGCTGCATCTGAGCAGCGCTGCTAAGGGAGCTCTGGCAGGGGAGGAAAGGTGCAGTGGGGAGAAGGGGCTTGGTGAGTTCTGTATCCACTGGCAGGGGTTTGGCATGGTGCACTTTGTGTTCAAAAGGCACTGCTTATGGTGGGCAAGGGATTCACAGCATCAAAGAATCATAATATCACAGAATCATGGAAAAACAGTCATAGAATCATAGAATTAGAGAATCAGAGGATCATAGAGTCATAGAATTAGAGAATCAGAGAATGACAGAGTCACAGAATCATAGAATGGTCCAGGCCAGAGTGACCTCCAAAGGTCATTCAGTCCAACCTAACCTGCAGTCAGCAGGGACATCCCCAACTAGATCAGGTTGCCCACAGCCCTGTCCAGCCTAACCTTGAATATCTCCAAGGATGGGGCTTCAACCACTTCCCTGGGCAACCTGTTCCATTGTTGTTTCCTTACTAACATCCAGCAGCCCAGTGCCAAAAGAGCACAAAACAGCTCTGCTGCAAGATAGGAGGTTGTCAATACACCAATGGAATTATATTATTTTATCTATGGTTATTATTCCATATCCAATCCCTTCTTATTTCTCTTATGTTCAGAAAACTCCAGAGATTCCTATTCACAATTAGGATCTGAGTTAGGGACTAGCTCAAAACTACCACCTCTGGGCTTTGTTATTTGAATGTGGGAGTTTGTGCTGTCAGAGTGGATGCTTAGGCTCTTAGGATCATAGAATAGTCAGGGTTGGAAGGGACCTCAAGAATTATCCAGTTCCAACCCCCCTGCCATGGGCAGGGACACCTCACCCTAGAGCAGCTTGCTCACAGCCACATCCAGCCTGGCCTGAAAAACTTCCAGGGATGAGGCTTCCACCACCTCCCTGGGCAACCTCTGCCAGTGTCTCACCACCCTCACAGGGAAGAACTTCTTCCTAACATCCAATCTGAATCTACCCATTTCTAGTTTTGCTCCATTCCCCCCAGTCCTATCACTCCCTGACACCCTAAAAAGTTCCTCCCCAGCTTTCCTGTAACCCTCTGTAGATACTGGAAGGCCACAAGAAGGTCTCCTCAGAGCCTTCTCTTCTCCAGACTGAGCAACCCCAACTCTCTCAGTCTGTCTCCAGAACAGAGCAGCTCCAGCCCTCTGCTCATCCTCATGGCCCTTCTCTGGACACCTTCCAGCACCTCCAGATCCTTCCTGGAACAGAGGCTCCAGAACTGGACACAGAGCTCCGGGTGGGGTCTCAGCAGAGTGGAGCAGAGGGGGAGAATCCCCTCCCTGGCCCTGCTGGCCACACTTCTCTTGCTGCAGCCCAGGCTCTGCTTGGCTCTCTGGGCTGCAAGTGCTCACTGCTGGCTCCTGTTGAGCTTCTCCTCCCCCAGCACCCCCAAGGCCTTTTCTTCAGGGCTATTCTCAAGCCAGTCCCTGTCCAGCCTGTATCAGTGCCTGGGATTGCCCTGACTCAGCTGCAGGACCTTGCACTTGGTCTTGTTGAACCTCATGAGGTTGGCTTGGGCTCAGCTCTGCAGCCTGTCCTGGTCCCCCTGAATGGCACCATGGAGATCTAGAAGGCTGACACCCAGTGCAGTTTAGGAGCCTGTGGCTCTTGAGGTCCCAGCTCAGTTTTTGAACTCCACCTTTGCCAGGGGCCAGGTGATTCTGTTTGACTTCAGAACCTGGAATAGAAAAACTTGAACCTTTCCTGACCTGGGCCTTTTGCTTTAAGACAGTGACAGTTTCCTTGGGACAGAGACAGAAGAGACTCATATATATGTGCAAGCAGGAAAGCAGCAGGCCTGGGGGAAAATGTGAGGAAAAGTGGTGCCAAAAAGATGACCTATAGCATAGGTTAGTGCCTTTGGGTGGAAGTTAACTGTGGATGTGACCAAGTAGTGACTTATGTCTGGCCTTGGTGGTCCAGCCATCGTTAGAAGTAATGGATGTCTGTTAGGAGTTAGGAGAAGGAAGGAAATACAGGGGCATTAAGGTGTGTGGGCTAATGGCAGCAGAGGCAATGATCCCATGCTCCCATTACTGCAGGCTTAAATGAGCCTTTAGTTGCCTTTTATTGCCTTTTCTCAAAGGGCTGTTTTAGGGAGCATAACAAAATGTGGTGGAATCCTGTCTCTGACCTGTGTGTGAGCTAAGTGAAGTGTCTGAGCGTGTGAGGGAGAGGTGGTAGTTTTAGTAGGGTGCCCACTAATTCTCCTGTCTCTTTTCTGTCCAGTTAAAACACCTTTGTAGGTGAGGCTGAGATGTAGGGACTTGCAGGTCTGTGGTTCCCTAGAGCATCCCATCCTTCAGTTCTTAAGGAGAGAGAGAGTGAAAGAAAGGCACAGAGAGCACATCAGAGCCCCCAGTGGGCTCTCTGTGGGGCTGCTTAGCATCGGTGCTTTCAGGGCAATCAAGCTTCTTTCTAATTCAGGAATGGGCAGAGAGACTGCAGCTGGAAGCTCTTAGCATTTTAGTGCTCATCTGAGGCCAATGCAGTTGAAATGGGCATGTAAAGAGTAGTAGGAGCAATAAATAGGTGGCTTGTAACAGTATAGCTGGCTCAGTAAGGAGAGAATTGGGGGAGCTATAAAAGTCACCAGGAGTGAGCTAAAAATAATAGAAATGAAAGGGAGAGGAGAAAAATTTTTGAGCAGTGACTTTAGGAACTGTTTCAGATTTCTCTAAAAGGGTTCTCTAGAGCCATTGTGAGGCAGGTGAAAAGGAACTGGCAAAGTGACAGCTTGGGAAGCAGAGAGATGGGTGAGGAGATGAAAGATAAGTCACAAGCTGCTCCACTCCTCCGCCTTTGGATGTGAAAAGAAAGGGGAGGTAAAAGCAGGCCTGTGCCCTGAGAGATGAGGGGAGCTTAGGGAACTGCTGGGAATCACAGAATGTTAGGGGCTGGAAGGGACCTCAAAAGCTCATCCAGTCCAACCCCCTGCCAGAGCAGGGTCATTCAGAGCAGGTCACATAGGAACACATCCAGATGGGGTTTGAATCTCTCTGGAGAGGGAGACTCCACAACCCCCTGGGCAGCCTGCTCCAGGCCTCTGTCACCCTCACAGGGAAAAAATCCCTTCCTCCTGTTTCCATGGAACGTCCTCTGCCTCAGCTTCCCCCACTGCCCCTTGTGCTGGCATTGGGCATCCCCCAGCAGAGCCTGGCTCCAGCCTCTGGGCACTCACCCTGGACATCTTCAGCAACAGCAATGAGGTCACCTCTCAGGCTCCTCCTCTCCAAGCTCCAGAGCCCTCAGCTCCCTCAGGCTCTCCTCATGAGGAAGATGTTCCACTCCCTAATCATCTTTGTGGCTCTGTGCTGGACTCTTTCAAGCAGTTCCTTTCTCCCGAGTTGCTCAACAGAATGCACACAATCTAAAGAGCACAGCAACAGCCTTTTCTGTTTACCCTCTGCATCTTCAAAGCTCTCCGTGAGTTCTCCATCTTCTCCTAAGTGCAGGGAGGGAAAGCTAAAAGTAAAGCTACTGCCATGTAGGAAGGAGAAATCCAATTGCAAATGGTGCATCTCACACTGCAGGGTGTGGGCAGAAGAAAACCCTAGGGATCAGTGCTGGGTCCAGTCCTGCTCAACATTTTCATCAATGACATTGATGAGGGGACAGACAGCCAGAATCTGCTCAGCAGGTTTACTGATGATACCAAGCTGGGAGGCTTGGCTGAGGTACCTGAATGCTGTGAGGCCATTTGGAGACTTGGACAGACTGAGAGCTGGGCAGAGAGGAACCTAATGAGGTTCAACAAGGAGAAGTGCAGAGTCCTGCACCTGGGAATGAAGAATAAACTGCAGCAGTACAGGTTGGGAGGGGATCTGCTGGAGAGCAGCCCTGTGGAGAAGGACCTGGGAGTGCTGGTGCAAAACAAGTGCTGCATGGAGACTGAGAGGGATCTGATCAATGTCTATCAATATCTGAGGGCTGGGGGTCTGGAAGGAAGGGACAGGGACAGCCTCTGTGCCCTGGAATAGGACAAGGGGCTATGGATGGAAACTACAGCACAGGAGGTTCCAGCTCAACATGAGAAGGAACTTCTTCACTGTGAGGGTCACAGAGCACTGGATCAGCCTTCCCAGAGAGGTTGTGGAGCCTCCTTCTGTGGAGCCTTTCCATCCCTGTCTGGATGTGTTCCTGTGTGACCTGTGGTGGATTCTCTGGTCCTGCTCTTGCAGGGGGTTTGGACTGGAAGGTCTCCAGAGGTCCCTTCCGTCCCCTAACATCCTGTGAGGCGGTGACTTTAGTTGAGACTGCAACAGGGATTTATCTGAGACTCCATGAAGATGCTTCTGAGAAGGTTGGTGACAAAAGGACCTCACAGGGGCTCTGGGGGATTCATCTATTTCTTGCTGGATGGTTTTATGAAACTGAAATCTTCTCCCAGCTAATCCCTGACTGAACCAACTGCCCTTCTCCACAGCCTGTAAATCACTTCTCACATTCAAACCAAACTGAACAGGCAAGGTAGACTGGCAGCTTAGGGATATGGAAATGTAAGCAGGAATAATTGCTTCTGGAATGCTCAGTAAACAAACCAGCACTTAATTAAGAGTAATAAATCAAGTGAGGGAGGCAAACATCTGAACATCCACCCCTTGCTATCGCTGAGCTTGTGGGTAGCTTATGGTTGCTCAGGGATATTCTGCATTACCTGAGTGCTGTGTGGGGGCTCCAATAGCACAACAGAGGCTCCTGTGCAGCAGATATGATTTATGTGCTGCTTTGGTGTGGAGAAGGGAAGCTGGTCTGAGGTGGAGGGGAGCTCATAGAATCATAGAACTGTCAGGGCTGGAAGGGACCTCAAGGATCATCCAGTTCCAACCCCCTGCCATGGGCAAGGACACCTCACACTAGAACAGATTGCCCAGAGCCTGGCCTCGAAAACCTCCAGGGATGAGGCTTCCACCACCTCCCTGGGCAACCTCTTCCAGTCTCTCACCACCCTCATGGGGAAGAACTTCTTCCTAATATCCAATCTCAATCTACCCATTTCTGGGTTCAGAAAATGATGTCTGAAGCTTTTGCAAATGCCTGGATGTTTTACATGAAAGAGGGAAAGAATAAAAAAAACAATGCTAACAGCATCCCAGATGCAAAGAGAACACCAAACAACCCAACATGAACTTACATCATGGTGAGAGCTGCTGCCTGGTGGGTATGCTTGGCACAGCTCCTGTGGTGCAGGCCACTGGGGTTTTGGCACAGATGGTCGCCCTGATGGGCACAGGTTAGGAGGATCTGCTGGAGAGCAGCCCTGTGGAGAAGGACCTGGCAGTGCTGGTGGATAACAAGTTCTGCATGGGACAGCAATGTTTCCTGGAGGCCAAGAAGGCCAAGGGGATCCTGGGGTGCATTGAGAGGAGTGTGTCCAGCAGATCCAGGGAGGTTCTCCTCCCCTTCTACTTTGCCCTGCTGAGACCTCACGTGGAATATTGCATCCAGCTCTGGGCTCCCCAGTTCAGGGATCTGCTGGAGAGAGTCCCAGGGAGGGCTCCCAAGGATGCTGAAGGGACTGGAGCACTGCCTGGTGAGGAGAGGCTGAGAGCCCTGGGGCTGTTTAGTGTGGAGAGGAGAAGACTGAGAGGGGATCTGATCAATATCTATCTATATCTGAGGACTGGGGGTCAGGAAGGAAGGGACAGGGACAGGCTCTGCTCACTTGTGCCCTGGGATAGGACAAGGGGCAATGGATGGAAAGTACAGCACAGAAGGTTCCACCTCAACATGAGGAGGAACTTCTTCACTGTGAGGGTCACAGAGTTCACTTCAATTTAGTTCACTTTAGATTAGTTTAGTTCAGTTTAGCTTAGTTTAACTTAGTTCAACTTAGTTTAGTTCAATTCAGTTCAGTTTAGTTTAGTTAGTATAGTTTAGTTTAGCTCATTTCAGTTTAGTTCAGGTTAGTGTAGTTTAGTTTAGGCAGAAGATGATGTGCTTAGTCTGGTATGTGCCAGGGCCCAGCTGTCTTTGAGTCTCTCTCTCTCTGTCTCCCATTGTCCTGAAGCTGTGCAACAGTGCTGAAGCCTCTAAGGAATGGCACAGTTAGCCTGGGACTCTGTTCTGCTCAACACTCTCTGAGGGTTGTGTGGTTTTATGGGAGGTTGTCCTCTAGGCTGCTTGTACCACATCAACCCCTTCCGGCACAATTTAGAATCACAGAATGGTTTCAGTTGGAAGGGACCTCCAAAGGTCATCCAGTCCAAGCCCCTCTGCAGTCAGCAGGGACATCCCCAACTAGATCAGGTTGCCCACAGCCCTCTCCAGCCTCACCTTGAATATCTCCAGGGATGGGGCCTCAACCACCAACCTGGGAGACCTGTTCCAGTGTTCCACCACTCTCATGGTGCAGAACATGTTCCTATCATCCAATCTAAATCTGCTCTGCTCTACTTTGAAGCCATTGCCCCTGGTCCTGTCCCTGCAGGCCTTTGCAAACAGTCTCTCTGCAGCCTTCTTGTAGCCCCTTCAGGTCCTGGCAGGTTGCTCTTAGTTCTCCTTGGAGCCTTCTCTTCTGCAGGCTGAACACCCCCAGCTGCCTCAGCCTGTCCTCAGAGCAGAGCTGCCCCAACCCCCTTTCCAGAGGTCTGCTTTCTGTATGCCCATCCTAGAGGTAACTGAGACCGTGAGCGTCTGTCTGAGCCCTGAGCTCCTCTCTCCTTGTGTCCTAAAGCTGTCATGTTTGAATGTTTCTGTCTGACACCAGTCCAGCTGAACACACACTTCTTATTAGCAGCTTAGCTGTGCAGTTGCAAGAGAAGCTAAACACCTCTCAAAGGTCAGAGCTGGAGGAGATCCAGCATGCTCAGCAGCAAGCCTTGAGCAAACACTGAGGAGAGAGGCAAATCCTTCCCCACACTGATGATGCTGGCTAGCTGCAAGATACAATGGAATTATAGAATCATAGAATCAATAAGGTTGGAAAAGACCTCAAAGATCATCAAGTCCAACCTGTCACCCAACACCTCATGACTACTAAGCCATGGCACCAAGTGCCACGTCCAATCCCCTCTTGAACACCTCCAGGGATGGGGACTCCACCACCTCCCTGGGCAGCACATTCCAACATGGAAGAAATGAACACAGCGGGACAGAAGGGAAAGAAGTTTCTTTTCATGTTCAGCTGAAACCTTCTCTGTTCAAGTTTGTCTCCATTGGTCCTTGGCTTATTGCTGTGCAGCACCCAAAAGAGCTTGGCCCCCTCCACTTGACCCCCACCCCTCAGCTATTGAGAGACATTGATCAGATCCCCTCTCAGCCTTCTCTTCTCCAGACTAAACAGCCCCAGGGCTCTCAGTCTCTCTTCACAGGGGAGATGCTCAAGTCCCCTAAGCGTCCTCATGGCTCTCCCTTGGACTCTCTCCAGCAGGTCTCTGTCTCTCTTGAACTGGGAAGCCCGGAACTGGACACAAGATTGCAGCTGTGGTTTCAGCAGGGCAGAGCAGAGAGGTAGAAGAACCTCCCCAGCCCTGCTGGCCACACTTCTCTTGCTGCACCCCAGGATCCCCTTGGCTCTCTTAGCCACAAGGGCACATTGCTGTCCCATGCAGAACTTGCTGCCCACCAGCACTCCAAGGTCTTTCTCCATGGAGCTGCTCTCCAGCAGGGCATTCCCTAACCTGTCCTGGTGCCTGCTGTTATTCCTCCCCAGATGCAGGACCCTGCACTTGTCCTTCTTGAACTCCATGAGGTTTTCCTGCAGGCAGCTCTCAGCTTGTCCAGCTCTAGTTGGATATATATATATTTACAGTTTATAATCAACACAGAAACCCCCTTTGAATAAAACCAGGGGGCTACCAATAGCTCCCCCTTCTTTGCCCTCCCCCCACTCTCCCCCTACCTTGTACCAGGAAAAGAGGAGAAAAGGAAAAAGCAGAGGGTATAGCTTGTTAGTTACTTAGCCACAACAAAGAATGCAGCCCAGGTCTGCACAGTTAAGCAGAAGCCACCAGCTAGTATCAGCTAGAGCTGGAGCTGAGAAAGAGAGACAGAACAGTTTGAGGAACTAACTTGATGGCAGTTAGCAAGGCCAATGTGTGCAATGTGATTGTTTAGACCTTATCATTATTTTCCTTTTCCATCCAGTGGTAATTGATTTCCCTTTCTACTATTTCCTAGGGGATTTTTCTTAGGCCTCAACATAAAGCTGCCACAGTGTTAGAAAGAAAAAGAGCATCAGGAGAGTGGTAAAAGAGAGCAGGTGTCTTGGCAGCTGGGAATGGGAGAGGGGCAGGAGGACTTAGAGCATGAGGTGTGAAAGGCAGCTGTCCTAGGTCAGACTCGTGTGAAAACAAAGCCTTTTCCTCCCCTGTTTGAGTCTCTTTCTGTGCTGTTCTCCAGGTGCAGACAGCCAGCTTGGTGCTGGAAGATGGGACGAAGATGAAAGGCTACTCTTTTGGCCATCCATCCTCCATGGCAGGGGAAGTCGTATTCAACACTGGGCTGTGTGGGTAAGGCAAAAGCAAATAAGATAAGAGCACCACAAGGTCTCTGGCAGCTTGTTGAAGTGTGAAAGCTTCTTTTGCCAAGCTCATAGGGTCCTGATCCAAGCACAGAGTGTTTGCTATGAGGAAACACTCCAGGGTAGGCATACAGAGAAGCAGGTAATAAAGAGCCCTCAGCCAATCCTCCTCTGTCAGAGCATTTGTGGTGATGAGCAGCTTTAAAGACTGATGTGGCTAATCATGACTGAGATCCTTGTGTAGGGATCTGATCACTTCCACTCAGTGTGCACTTGTAGCCCAGAGACCCAAGCAGAGCCTGGGCTGCAGCAAGAGAAGTGTGGCCAGCAGGGCCAGGGAGGGGATTCTCCACCTCTGCTCCACTCTGCTGAGACCCCACCTGGAGCACTGTGTCTAGTTCTGGAGCCTCTATTCCAGGAAGGCTCTGGAGGTGCTGGAAGGTGTCCAGGGAAGGGCCATGAGGATGAGCAGAGGGCTGGAGCTGCTCTGCTCTGGAGACAGACTGAGAGAGTTGGGGCTGTTCAGTGTGGAGAAGAGAAGGCACTCAGGAGACTTTCTTGTGGCCTTCCAGTATCTGAAGGGGGCTACAGGAAAGCTGGGGAGGCATGATACTATGAATGTCATGAGGGTCATATAGATGAATAGGTTGGGAAACTTGAGATTTACAAATTTGGCACTGGGAAGACAAGCAGCAGATGCTCCAAACCTCTGTATTTGATGGGGGTCTGGAGGACCACAAAGACAGGTCCTCTGCCCTGACTCAGCAATGGCTGCGGTTCAATTATCACAGAATCATAGAATTGTCAGTGCTGGAAGGGACCTCAAGGATCATCCAGTTCCTACCCCCCTGCTGTGGGCAGGGACACCTCACACTACAGCAGCTTGCTCACAGCCACATCCAGCCTGGCCTGAAAAACCTCCAGGGATGAGGATTCTACCACCTCCCTGGGCAACCTGTGCCAGCGTCTCGTCACCCTTATGGAGAAGAGCTTCTTCCTGACATCCAATCTCAATCTACTCACTTCTAGTTTTGCTTCACCCCTCCCAGTCCTGTCACTCCCTGACACCCTCAAAAGTCCCTCCCCAGCTTTCTTGGAGCCCCCTTCAGATACTGGAAGGCCACAAGAAGGTCTCCTCTGAGCCTTCTCTTCTCCACACTGAACAACCACAAATCCCTCAGTCTGTCTCCAGAGCAGAGCAGCTCCAGCCCTCTGCTCATCCTCGTGGCCCTTCTCTGGACACCTTCCAGCACCTCCAGATCCTTCATGGAACAGAGGCTCCAGAGCTGGACACAGAGCTCCAGGTGGGGTCTCAGCAGAGTGGAGCAGAGGGGGAGCATCCCCTCCCTGGCCCCGCTGGCCACACTTCTCTTGCTGCAGCCCAGGCTCTGCTTGGCTCTCTGGGCTGCAAGTGCACACTGCTGGCTCCTGTTGAGCTTCTCCTCCCCCAGCACCCCCAAGGCCTTTTCTTTAGGGCTGCTCTCAAGCCAGCTGTGAGGTTGCTGGTGTTGGAGTTGTCTCTGCAGTCATTTATAGCTGTCTTTGCCCAGCTGCCTTGCATTCCTCAAATTCTGCTCTCCTTTGGAGAAACTCACAGGATGAGTTTTCAAATGATCTCATTGGTGAGAATGTTAAATTGCTGCAGAGGGGTGTCTGTTTGCAAAGTTTTTGATTGGGAGGCAATTAGTTAAGTTTTTTGACAGCACTAATTACTGGCTATGTTAATGTGCCTGCCAACAAGCAACTGTTTAATGTTGATCAGAATGATGGAGGGCACCAGAGTTCTCTCCTGGGTGATAGAGCATGGGCAATAAATCTTGTCACATCACAGGAGTCAAGGAGGACCTGATGGTTTCATTTCCTCCCCACATGTTAACTCTGGCAGCAGAGGCTGTGCTTGCTCATTTCCTGGTGATGTGGAGAGTATTCCTGTGAAGGAGAGTTCTCTTCTGGGCAGCATGTGGATATGAAGGGAACATTCAAAATGTTTAGGGCTGTATCTTCAGAGCAGCCTCCAAGAACATGGCTTTTATTGATTCAGAGAAGAGGAAGAGTTTACAGCATTCATAGAATCATAGGACCATAGAATTGTCAGGGTTGGAAAGGACCTCATCCAGGTCCAACCCCCTGCCACAGCCAAGGACACCTCACACTGGAGCAGGCTGCTCACAGCCACATACAGCCTGGCCTTAAAAAATTCCGTTGTTGCAGGTCATAAACATTTGCTAGAAGCCCAGTGCTTTGCTGTGCAGTGAAAGAAGTGTTGAAAGCTCTGCCTGGTGCTTCTGAGAACAGAGATGAGGAACACAGAGCATCCCAGGTACCGCTTTCCATGGACGCTGCAAGAGGCTGAGTGCTCACGGGAAGGAGGTGCTCAGGGCTGGGGCTGTGTACAGGCTCACTGGGCACAAAGCAGTTTGTCAGTATAGGGAGCAAGGGGCTAACAGTTTTGGTCCCCCCAGTTTAAGAGGGACAGGGATCTGCTGGAGAGGGCTATGAGGTTGATAAGGGGACTGGAGCACTGCCTGATGAGGAGAGGCTGAGGGACCTGGGGCTGTTTAGTCTGGAGAGGAGAAAACTGAGAGGGGATCTGATCAATATCTATCAATATCTGAGGGCTGGGGGTCAGGAGGGAGGGGTCAGGCTCTGCTCACTCGCTCCCTGTGATAGGACAAGGAGCAATGGATGAAAGCTGCAACACAGGAGGTTCTACCTCAACACAAGAGGGAACTTCTTTACTGTAAGGGTCCCAGAGCACTGGAGCAGGCTGCCCAGAGAGGTTGTGGAGTCTCCTTCCCTGGAGGCTTTCAAGGCCCCTCTGGATACATTCCTTTGTGACCTAAGCTAGATTGTATGGTCCTGCTCTACAGAGGGCTTTGACTCGATGATCTCTTTGGGTCCCTTCCAAACTTTGACATCCTTGAGCCTGTGAACAGGGGGTGGTGATTTTGTCATGGCTGCTGTGAAGCCTCAGAACACTGTTTTCTGTGAAGTGAATGTGTCTGGGTGCTGAGTGGGGTCAGCTTAGGCTTTCTGCTGGGAGGATTAATCTGCTGCTCTGCTCCTTGACTGCTCAGCCCTGCTTGCACATACTGATTAGGAAGGGCATGGACCTGGTGGAGAGTGTCCATAGGAGGCCGCAAAAATGCTCAGGGGGTTGGAGCAGCTCTGCTCCAAGGACAGGCTGTGGGAGCTGGGGGTGTTCAGCCTGCAGAAGAGAAGAGAAGGCTCCAGGCAGACCTAAGAACAACGTGCCAGGACCTGAAAAGGGCTACAAGAAGGCTGCAGAGAGACTGTTTGCAAAGGCCTGCAGGGACAGGATCAGGGACAATGGCTTCAAACTAGAGCAGAGCAGATTTAGATTGGATGTTAGGGACAAGTTCTGCACCATGAGGATGGTGGAACACTGGAAGAGGTTGCCCAGGGAGGTGGTTGAGGCTCCATCCCTGGAGATATTGAAGGTGAGGCTGGAGAGGGCTGTGGGCAACCTGATCTAGTTGGGGATGTCCCTGCTGACTGCAGAGGGCTGGGACTGGATGACTGTTGGAGGTCCCTTCCAACCCAGACCCTTTTATGATTCTATTATTCTGTGATTCTGATTCTCTAATTCTCTGATTCTTTGATTCTGTGACTCAATGATTCTGTGATTCTATTAGTGTCCTAGAACTGGAAGCCAAAGCACTGTATGTGTGTGCAGCTTCCAGGCCTGAGGGAGCTCAAGCTGGCTGGAACGTTGTCATATTACTCTGGAAGAGAGGGGAAAGAGCATTGTTCTGTGGGTGCAACATTGAGTGTTTCATTAGAAAGGCAGGAAGATTAACTTTTCTGAACCATTTGCTCAAGACAAAAATAATCCTAGTGTTGCAGCCATCTGTTAGGTGCATGGCCAAATAGAAAGGAAGGGGATTTTCAATTAAGAAAGAAGAAAGAATTACAACCCATAAAATATCCCTATGCTGGAAACAGCTCAGGAAATGCAATTGCCTCCACTAAGACTCTGTGTTTGTGTTTCCCTTAGTATTCCAGCAAGAGAACTGATTGATAGGAATTGACTGGAATCAAGCAGGCTTCTGGGCAGGCACAACAAGGATTAGACCTTGCAGCATCTTTGGAGCCCCTGTTCCCATCTGCTCCTCTGTGCTCCACAAGGAATTGTGCTTAAAGGGCATCATTGCATCTCCCAGCAGAGCTGAGCCTCCATCCCCCAGCCAAAGCTCTCTGTCCTTGTTTGCTGATTACAAATAGCAGGCAAAGGTTTCTTACAGCAGCTTTGTAATTAACAAAGCTCTGTAATTAACAAAGAATGACCAAGCCCTGGCTGTTGCCTGGAGGCCAAGTGATACTCCGAGAGCTTGCAGTGGCTCTGTGATCAGTCTGTGCTTGGTGGAGTTGTTTCCTTTATCTTCAGTCACAAGGAGGCTGAGCTTGCCAGCAGCCCCTGTGGTTTTCTTAAATCAAACATGAGAAGGATTGTTCATTGGGAAAGGAATGGGCTGGATGGTTGCATCCAGAGGGTGATGCTCAGTGGCTCCAAGACCAGATGGAGACAGCAGAGGCCCTCAGGGGTCTGTACTGTACTGTGCTGTTTAATATTTCTATCAGTGCTACAGACAGCAGGATCCAGGCACCATCAGCAGGGTGAAGATGACACCAAGCTGAGTGGTGCTGTTGATACACCAAAGGGACAGGATGGCATCCAGAGGGGACTGGACAGGCTGGAGAGGAGGTGCCCAGGGGAACCTCATGAGGCTCAACAAGAGCAAGTGCAGGGTCCTGCACCTGGGCTGGAACAATCCTCACTGTCAATACAGGCTGGGGGAGGAGGGGATAGAAAGCAGCCCTGGGGAAAAGGACTTGGGGGTGCTGGTGGAGGAGAAGCTGGACAGGAGCAGGTAGGGTGAGCTTGCAGCACAGAAGGCCAAGGGCAGCCTGGGCTGCATCCAAAGCAGCATTGCCAGCAGAGCCAGAGAGGTGATTCTGACACTTTGCTCTGCTCTGCTGAGACCTCACCTGCAGTGCTGTGTGCAGGGCTGGAGCCCTCAATACAGGAAGGACATGGACTTGATGGAGAGGTCCAAATGAGAGCCATGAGAATGCTCAGGGGGTTGGAGCAGCTCTTCTCCAAGGACAGGCTGAGGGAGCTGGGGGTGTTCAGCCTGCAGAAGAGAAGGCTCCAGGGAGACCTAAGAGCAACATTCCAGTACCTGAAGGGGCTACAAGAAGGCTGCAGAGAGACTGTTTGCAAAGGCCTGCAGGGACAGGACCAGGGCCAGTGGCTTCAAACTAGAGCAGAGCAGCTTTGGATTGGATGTGTGGAACAAGTTCTGCACCATGAGGGTGGTGGAACACTGGAACAGCTTTCCCAGGGAGGTGGTTGAGGCCCCATGCCTGGGCAACCTGATCTAGTTGGGGATGTCCCTGCTGGTTGCAGAGGGGTTGGACTGGATGATCTTTGGAGGTCTCTTCCGACCCAGACCATTCTGTGATTCTATGATTCTAAGCCAAAGCCTTTCCTTTGTTCTCAGTGTCTAATATCTAATCACAGATGGCAAAGTCAGGGCAGATGCTTTTGGAAGCACATCCAGCTGCCTGGGAAAGAAAGAACAAGCGTGAGCGTGCATGTGCTCACTGCAGGGCTGTGACCACACTGCACTTTGTCTGGCTGTTCACCTGCAGCAGGAAGGGGAGGTGTGGGCAGCAGAAGATTCCCTGCACATCTTTCATGGCCATTGTTGGTTGGATATGCCATTTCTCAGAGCTGCCTGCTGTGCTGCCTGGTCCATATCTGCCTGCACCCAGTGTGGGCTGTTCTGAAGCGTTTCCCAATACTTGACAATTAATCTTCTGACAGTCAGTCTGATGCTCCATAAAACTCTCTCTTGTGGCTGCTGGGTGACTGGAGTTGCCAATTACCTATTGTTTAGACAGTAATGACAACAACAAATTGTGTTTTGGATAGGGTAGATTCATCCTGAAGTGCCTTGATGCGTTTGGCTAAATGTTTGTGTGGATAAGTTCATCTGTACCCAAATGCCAGCTGCCTTTGGGGTTGAAAGACAGCAGTTGTTTGATGGATTGCTGCAGCAGTGTGCAGCAGATAAGGGGTGAAAAGGGAGGACTGTGCCTGAAGAATTAGGAGCACAGACATGTAGACCGGCCTTTGAATTGGCTCTTGGTGATGCATCTGGTCCTGCATCCTGGGTTGGGGCAATCCCAGGCACTGATATAGGCTGGGCAGAGACTGGCTTGTGAGTAGCCTTGAAGAAAAGGCCTTGGGGGTGCTGGGGGATGAGAAGCTCAACAGGAGCCAGCAGTGTGCACTTGCAGCCCAGAAAGCCAAGCAGAGCCTGGGCTGCAGCAAGAGAAGTGTGGCCAGCAGGGGCAGGGAGGGGATTCTCCCCCTCTGCTCCACTCTGCTGCGACAGTCATAGAATCATAGAATCAATAAGGTTGGAAGAGACCTCAAGGATCATCAAGTCCAACCTGTCACCCAAGATCTCATGACTACTAAACCATGGCACCAAGTGCCACGTCCAATCCCCTCTTGAACACCTCCAGGGATGGGGACTCCACCCCCCTGCACTGCAGAGGAGAAAGGATACAGCAATGGTAAAGCACTGCCTTTGTGACGTGCCCAGGGAGTCACCAAGCCCTGGATGTTTTCTGGAGGTCAAGTGATACTCCATGAGCTTACTGCAGCTCTCTGATCACTCTGCACTTTGTGGAGTTGTAGCCCTTACATTCAACCACAAGGAGGCTGAGTTTGCCAGCAGCTTGAATCAAACATGAGAAGCCAAAGCCTTTCCTCGTTCTCAGTGCCAATTGTTTAGTCACAGATGGCAAAGTCAGGGCAGATGCAGAGGTGGGGTTGCTTTTCCACCAAGAATGCTTTCACCAGAGTACAATTTCTGTCTCTTTGCCATGTGGGGAATTGAAATCTGTCTTGTTTTTACTGCCTTCTTTTGTTTTCCTCTCAACTCCAGCCCAATGTACTTTTCTTCTGTCCCTTCTTCATCTAGATACACCGAAGCACTGACAGATCCCAGCTACAAAGGACAGATTCTCACATTGGCTAACCCCATAGTTGGGAATGGTGGAGTGCCTGACACAGCTGAATTGGATGAAATGGGCCTCAGGAGGTTCCTGGAGTCTGATGGGATCAAGGTAACAATGGGAGATGCAGGGCAAAGGGTGGTGCTAGCAGCCTGAGTGTGCTCTCTGTGTGTGCAGAAGAGATAGCTGGAACCCTCACAAGAGTTAGGAATCAATAATATTCGACTTTTCTTTTTCTGCTGGACATTGTCCTTTGGAGGAATTATAGCCATAAAAACATAGAATCACAGAATGGTCCAGGCCATAAGTAACCTCCAAAGGTCATCCAGCCCAACACCTCTGCAGTCAGCAGGGACATCCCCAACTAGATCAGGTTGCCCAGAGCCCTCTCCAGCCTCCCCTTGAATATCTCCAGGGATGGGGCCTCAACCACCTCCCTGGGAGACTTGTTCCAGTGTTCCACCACCATGGTGCAGAACTTGTCCCTAACATCCAATCTACATCTGCTCTGCTCTACTTTGAAGCCATTGCCCCTGGTCCTGTCCCTGCAGGCCTTTGCAAACAGTCTCTCTGCAGCCTTCTTGTAGCCCCCTTCAGGTCCTGGCAGGTTGCTCTTAGGCGTCCCTGCAGCCTTCTCTTCTGCAGGCTGAACACCCCCAGCTCCCTCAGCCTGTCCTTGGAGCAGAGCTGCTCCAACCCCCTGATCATTTTCCTCACCCTCCTCTGGACCCTTTCCATCAGGTCCATGTCCTTCCTGTGTTGAGGGCTCCAGACCTGCACACAGCACTGCAGGTGAGGTCTCAGCAGAGCGGAGCAGAGTGGCAGCAGGTAGCCTATCTTGATTTCTATACCAGGACATCTACTCTCTGGAAGTGCTATGATTCCCATCAGTGACAGACCTGCTGCAGGTTCAGAGAGCTGCTGTCCTATTTTCCCATGTTCTTTTCTGCCTCATACTCATCTGTATTTGCCTAGGTCTGATTACCACAGAGAGACCAAATGTCAATGAGAATGAGAAGCTTCTGTGTGCTGACACTTTTCTCTTTATGCCTGTACTACCACAGAGAGGTGACAGGGGAAAAGGCCACGGGTACTAGTACAGGAACCAGGATTTTAGAAATCACAGAATCACAGAAACATTCAGGTTGGAAAAGAGCCTCAGCATCACCAAATCCAACCCAGAACCCTACTCTACAAGGATCACCCCTAAACCACAGCCCCAAGCACCACAGCCAAAACACCTTGAAACACATCCAGCCTTGGGGACTCCAACACCTCCCTGGGCAGCACATTCCAAGCCCTGACCACTCTGGATGGGAAAAAAATTCTTCCTCCTGTCCAGTCTGAACCTGCCCTGCTGCAGCTTGAGGCTCTTCCCTCTTCTTCTATGGCTAATGACCTGTGAGAAGAGACCAGCACCAACCTCTCCACAATGTCTTTTCAGGGAGCTGTAGAGAGCCAGGAGGTGTCCCCTCAGCCTCCTCTGCTTGAAACTAACCATCCCCAGCTCCTTCAGTTGCTCTTCATCAGATTTCTTTTCCAGGCCCTTCCCAGCTTCCTTGCCCTCCTCTGCACTGGCTCCAGCCCCTCCACGTCTCTCTTGTCTTGAGGTGCCCAAAGCTGGACACAACACTTGAGGTGTGGCCTGACCAGAGCTGAGTGCCAGGGGACAATCCCCTCCCTGCTGCTGCTGGACACAGCATTTCTGATCCCAGCCAGGTTGCCTTTGGCTTTCTTGGCCCCCTGGGCACACTGCTGGCTCCTCTTCAGCTGCTTGTCCCTTAGCACCCCCAGATCCCTTTCTGCCAGCAGCTTTCTAGCCACACTGCCCCAAGCCTGGAGCACTGCTTGGGGTTCTTGTCACCCAAGTGCAGGCCCTGGCACTTGGCCTTGTTGAAGCTCCTCCAGTTAATGTTGGCCATGGATCCCATCTGTCCAAGTCCCTCTGTAGAGCCTCCCTGTCCTGGTGCAGATCAACACTGCCACATCACTTGGTGTAATCAGTGAACTCACTGCTGACACACTCTGTGTCTTCATCAAGTTCATCAATCAAGATGTTCAACAGCAGTGGTCCCAACACTGAACCCTGAGGAACACCACTGGTACCCGGCTGCCAGCTGGGTTTAACTCCGCTGACCACCACTCTTTGGGCCCTTTCACCCAGGCAGTGCTGTATCCAGCAGAGCATTGCTCAGCCAGGCCATGAGCAGCCAGTTTGTCCATGAGGGTTCTGTGGGAAATGGTGCAAAAGGCTTTTTGAAAGTCTGGGTAGACACTGTGATGAGAGGGGATATTGGCTAGGAGCAGGGCTGTGGCCATGCAGCGCTGGAAAATGAAACAAGCCCGTGAAATTGCAGAGCCAGTGAAAGGCTTGTTATTGTCTTGAGGGGAAATGACTCCTTTATAAGCTATCTAACTATGCTGGAGAATGGAGATGACTTCTGAAATGAAATGTCACTTAAAAATTGAAAAGCTTTCTTAACCAAAAAATTGAATCAAAAAAAGCACCTTTTGTTTTCTTCTAAATCTCCATTTCCTTTCTAATGAGCAGTGTTTTCTTGGGTCAATGCAGCTTGCAGCTTTTGGTACCTGAAAGTCACATTACTCTCTCAGTTTTGGGTGCCCTGTGATGAGGGAGCTTCTTCTGCCCATCTGCTCTGCCTTACTGAGGCCACATCTGAAGTACTGTGTCCAGTTCTGGGCTCTGCAGTTCAGGAGGGACAGGGAACTGCTGGAGGAATCCCAACAAAGAGCCACGAGGGCGATTAGGGGACTTGAGCATCTCCCCAGTGAAGTGAGGCTGAGAGCCCTGGGGCTGTTTAGTCTGGAGAAGAGAAGGCTGAGAGGGGATCTGATCAATGTCTATCAATATCTGAAAGGCAGGTGTCAAGAGGATTGGGCCAGACTCCATGCAATGATGCCCTGTGATAGGACAAGGGGCAATGGACACAAACTAGGGCACAAGACATTCCAACCCAACATGAGGAAGAACTTCTTTACTGTGAGTGTCACAGAGCACTGGAATAGGCTGCCCAGAGAGGTTGTGGAGTCCCCTTCATTGGAAACTTTCCAGCCCTCCCTGGGCATGATCCTGTGCATCCTGCTCTAGGTGAAGCTGCTTTAGCAGAGGGGTGGCACTAGATGATCTCCAGAGGTCCCTTCCAACACCATTCTGTGATTAAAAGGACCCAGGTACATTCATGAAAGAGCATAAGAACCTTACCCCTTTGCTGGGTTTGTGTTCTGTGCATCCCACCTGTGAAGACTCAGCTTTGCTGTCCTTTTGTTACCTAAGAGCAGCCACACCATGTCTGCCAAGCCTTGTGTCCTGTCTATGATTCAGTTTGCAGGGAGCGAAGAGTGAAAACTCAGAAGGTCCTGGGCCAGTGTGACAGTTTGAGGCTGTGCCTAGGAAAATATTCCATGGACTGAGTAGAAAAGTGATAGAATGTAAATAAATTACCATTGGATGTAAAGGGAAAATAATGATAAGGTCCTAAATAATTCCTTTGGTGTGATAACTGATATAAAGTTAGTTATGGACACCAATTCTCTCTCTTTTCAACCTCCTTTGCTCTAGCAGATACTAAGAGGTTGCTTCTGCTGGCTTGCTGACCTTGGCTGTGTTTCTTCATTGTGGCCAAGTACTAACAGCTCCTCTGCTCTTCTCTCTCTCTCTTTTACCTTGTATAGAGTGGGAGAAGGGAGCAGGGAGGGAAGCTGTTGGTAGCCCCTGGTTTTGTCAGGGGGGGTGCTGGTGTTGTTTGTAAATACCTGTAAATATTGGCTATTTGGTACATATTCATTGCATCCCTTAGCTCTAGATTGCAGTCTGCTTGTAAATAGAGCTTCATTTGCTTTCCAGCTGAGCTGGTCTGACAATTTTATTTTTGGGGGTAATTCCAAACTACCACAGCCAGTCCAGGGTGCTCCTTCAGTGGCAAATGGCATCTCTCCTCCCTGCAGGTTTCAGGTCTGCTGGTGCTGGACTACAGCAGCGATTACAGCCACTGGCAGGCTGCCCGGAGCCTGGGAGAGTGGCTGCAGGAAGAACAGGTGAGCAGTCTAGGGCTAACTGCTTCATGGGAACAGACCTGGAAGTGTGGGAGTAGGGGAAAAGACTGCTGGCTTTGAGCTGCCAACCACTTTTCTCCTCAGATGTCTTCACCAGTCTGTATTGGGCTCACTCTGTGATCCTTCATTCCTCGACTCTTCATCCATATCTCTTTTTCAGGGTGCAATGGTATTTGCAAGCTCTGGCCAGAAGGAATGTTAATTGAATGGGAGTGGTTGGTTCTCCATCAGAAAGGGACCTGGGGTTCTGGTTGATAGTAGGCTGAACATGAGCCAGCAGTGTGCACAGGTACCCAAGAAAGCCAAGGGCATCCTGGCCTGGATCAGCGATAGTGTGGCCAGCAGGAGCAGGGAAGTCATTCTGCCCTGTGCTCAGCACTGATTAGGCCACATCTTGAGTCCTGTGTCCAGTTCTGGGCTCCTCAGTTTAGGAAAGATGTTGAAATGCTGGAAGGTGTCCAGAGAAGGGCAAGAAGGCTGGGGAGGGCTCTGGAGAGGGGTCTGGGGCACATCCCTGTGAGGAGAGGCTGAGGGAGCTGTGGGTGTTTAGCCTGGAGAAGAGGAGGCTCAGGGGAGACCTTCTTGCTCTCTATAACTGCCTGAATGGAGGTTGTAGCCAGGTGGGGGTTGGTCTCTTCTCCCAGGCAACCAGCACCAGAACAAGAGGACACAGTCTCAAGCTGTGCCAGGGGAAGTTTAGGCTTGATCTTAGAAAGAAGTTCTTCCCAGAAAGAGAGATTGGCCATTGGGATGTGCTGCCCAGGGAGGGGGTGAGGTTGACATCCCTGGAGGTGTTTAAGCAAAGCCTGAATGAGGCACTCAGTGCCATGGTCTGGTTGATTAGCTAGGGTTGGGTGAGCAGTTGGACTTGGAGGTCTCTTCCAACCTGGTTGATTCTGTGTCATCCTGTGTGATCCTGTGTGCTTCTATTCTCTCAGCACATGTATTGCTGCTCCTGGTGGTTGCCACGTAATAACCTCAAGAGGTCTTAGCTGCCAGAACCCCAATGCCTTGAAGCTGTGGGAGTCAAGGATGCGTCAGTAGGCTGCCACTGCCGTTTCTGATGGCTGGCAAAGTTAGGTGCTCACAAGCAAAGCAAAACAGGGCTCAAAAGTGAGACAGATATTTGCCACATAAATTCTTTCACAGTATCACAGTATCATCAAGGTTGGAAGAGACCTCGAAGATCATCGAGTCCCACCTGTCACCACAGACCTCATGACTAGACCATGGCACCAAGTGCCACGTCCAATCCCCTCTTGAACACCTCCAGGGATGGGGACTCCACCACCTCCCTGGGCAGCACATTCCAATGGCAAATGTGTCATTGTGCTTTTTAGTGAAGAAACCAGACTTTGGACTAGGTGTCCTTTAAAGGTCCCTTCCAACCCAAACCACTCCATGAGCCTATGGTTTGGAGAACTAAGGTACTTATGGGTGGCAGCAGGGAGAAGGGAAGAGCTGGAAGTGAGGCAGCCTTGACATTAGAGTTACTGAGAGCCATAGCTCCTTAAACAAGGCCATCACCTTCTCAGCCAAGCCATCTGTCTTCTGTCTTCCCCTGTCTTGTTCTCTGCTGTCTTAGCTGCTTGTTCTCTAACTTGTTCTTCTCTTGTGTTTTGTTTTTATTTCCAGGTGCCTGCACTCTATGGGATTGATACCAGAATGCTCTCCAAATTAATTCGTGGCAAGGTAAGATCTGCTTCACCTGATCCAGCTGCAGCAACTTTGCTATTTCTGGGGCCTTTCCCTGACAACAGAGCAAACCTTGGGGTAGCAATGCTGCTGCTGGGCAGCCAGAAGCTGCTCATGTCCTCCAAAGGCCTTGTGTCTTCTGTACAGAGGAGGCAATGCCCTGATCCCAGGGAGCTGCCTCTCTCTGGATCTGCTCTGGGTTTCCTGTTCTATGTAAGTGTGGAAGGAGAAGCTAGTAGCTTCCCTGGTCTTTGACCAGGGGGTTCTTGTGCTGTTTATTAATAGTTAATAACTGTAAATATAATAAATCCTGTATATTTTGTACATATTCATTGCATTCCATTGTAGATTGTACTTCTGCTTGTAAATACAGCTTGAACAGAGCTGTAGAGATGAATTCTTGTGGGAAGCCAGGGTGGTGTCCCACTCAGACAGCAGACAAGTGCAGCTCTACACCATAGGAATGGCAATAAGTGTTCTGCTTTATTTAGGCACACTGCTCAGTGGATCAGCATCCAGAGGGAATATTTGCTCTAACTTATCACTGTGTGGTTATAATGTCCTTCATACTGGTACTGAGAGATTCTGGTTTGTCATAGGGTCAGAGGATGTTAGGGGTTGGAAGGAACCTCTGGAGACCTTCCAGACCAACCTCCTGCCAGAGCAGGACCATAGAATCCAGCACAGCTCACACAAGAACACATCCAGACAGGGCTAGAAAGGCTCTGGAGAAGACACCACAACCTCTCTGGGCAGCCTGTTCCAGTGCTTATTCCAGTAGTGGGACAAAGCCACAGCAGGGAGTTTTCCACTGAGAAATTTAATGAACAGGAGGGCTGCAAGGATGCTGAAGGAACTGGAGCACTGCCTGGGAGGAGAGGCTGAGAGCCCTGGGGCTGTTTAGTGTGGAAAGGAGAAGACTGAGAGGGAATCTGATCAATGTCCATCAATATTGAGGGCTGGGGTTCAGGAGGGAGGGGACAGGATCTGCTCACTTGCACCCTGTAATATGTGGCAATGGATATAACCTACAGCACAGGAGGTTCCACCTCAACATGAGGAGGAAATTCTTCAGTATGAGGGTCACAGAGCACTGGAACAGCCTTCCCAGAGAGGTTGTGGAGCCTCCTTCTGTGGAGCCTTTCCATCCCTGTCTGGATGTGTTCCTGTGTGACCTGTGCTGGATTCTACGGTCCAGCTCTGGCAGGGAGGGTTGGACTGGAAGATCTCCAGAAGTCCCTTCCAACCCCTAATATCCTCTGATCCTATGAACCTGTGAGGAGGATGTGCTGCTGGCAGAGCAAGGGTGCTCTGCCTTCTGTGAGGTGGTAACAGCACCAGAGTCAAGCTTGCTGGAGGTGTTTTATTGTGGTTTCTTTATTAACAGTTTATTCATTAAACAGCTGTGCTGAGCTGCCTCCCACACAGCTCTGCTGCCTTGCAGCTATCTGCAGGAGGTGGCTGAAGACCTCACAGTGGGTTTCCAAGTCCAAAAAAGCTTCACAGTGCCTTATGGCTTATTCTGAAGTCTACACAGCAGTTACCTGGGGATTCTGATCCTCTTGGAAGTCAACCCATGGTACTGTCACCAGACAGCTTGCCAAAGTGCCTGTTAACAAATCTTGCTGCTGTCAATAGCATTCTTCCCTGAATGAGGGGTTTTAAACAGAGACATGATACAGAGGAGGGCTCACAAGCTTCTGAAGAGGCTGGAAAGGGTTATCAGATGCTAAGAAACCACCTCCAAGCAGCTGTTCCAGTTGCTGTGCCTGTCAGCACCTTGTCCCAGTGTTCACAGCTTCTCCTTTGCTCCTGCTTTGTTGTTTACTGGTGTATTTCCACAGGGCACCCTGCTTGGGAAGATTGAATTTGAAGGTCAGCCTGTGGAGTTTGTAGACCCAAACAAGCAAAACTTGATTGCAGAAGTTTCAACCAAGGTGAGAAGTTCTTCTGCAGTCCCAAGGCTGTACACTCCAGACAGCAGCTGCTCCCTGTTTGCTCTGGGGTTGCCCAGTCTTTCTCAACAGACAATCTGGGGACCTTTGCTAAGCCATAGAGGCCTTTAAAGGGCTGTCAGCTCAACACCAGCCTTGTAGAATCCCCATGGCTCCTGCTGTGCAGTGTTGAAGATGTAAAATGAGCTGTGTTGAGCTGAATGTAGTCTGAAAGACAGGATAGAGAAGTCTTGGGGATATAGTTAGAGCTAGTGGATGATGGACATTATCCAACATAAGAAGAACTAATGGCAAGAATGGCTGCTTGCCTTAAAGCTCACCACAGCATGAGCTGTGTTTTAAGGATGGACGTGGTGAGGAATCAAGGGGTCTCCAAAAAACACCCTGTGAGATGAAGAATGGAGTTTTCTTGAGGGACTCTGACATGTGGCACTCAGTTATTTTCTCAGAGAACTTCTGTGGGAAGATGAATGGGCAGACCATTCCCATGTCTCAGAACTCTCTCTGGGAAGAAATATTTGCTAGCATCCAGCCTGAACCTGCCCTGCTGCAGCTTGGAACCATTCCCTCTGCTCCTGTCCCTTGCCACCAAGGAGCAGAGGCTGCCTCCTCCTTGCTCCAACCTCCCTTCAGGGAGCTGTAGAGAGCAATGAGGTCTCCCTTCAGTCTCCTCTTCTCCAGCCTGAACACCCCCAGCTCCCTCAGCCCCTCCTTGTAGCCCAGGTGCTCCAGGCCCTTCTCCAGCCTCATTGCCTTCTCTGGACACTCTCCAGCCCCTCAAAATGTCCTTCCTGGATTGAGGGTCCCAGAGCTGAACACAGCACTCCTGGTGTGGCCTCATCAGTGCCGAGCACAGGGGGATGGTCACCTCCTGTCCCTGCTGCCCACCCTGTTTCTGATCCAAGCCAGGATGCCATTGGCTTTCTTGAGCACCTGGGCACTGCTGGCTCATGTTCAGTGACTGCTAACCAACACCCCCAGTCCCATGCTCCAATTCACAGCTTTCCAACCACACATCCTCAGATCAGTAGCTTAGGGCTTGCTGCTGCTGTAATCAAGGGTATTTAAAAGAGCACCAAAGCTTCTGCTTCCACAGGCAGCTGAGGGAAGCATTGATGTCTGCAGTGCTTCTGGAGATTTCCATGTAGATTGATTATGCAGTGCTGCGTATTGGAGCAGGTGTTGTGCCACCCATCTTCCCTTGTGTTTTATGGGTAGGGGGTGATGTGTCTTTGATAGCATGGTTTGTCTCTTTTTTTTTCTATTTGTAGGAAGTCAAGGTCTATGGCAGAGGGAATCCAGTGAAAGTTGTAGCTGTGGACTGTGGGCTGAAGCACAACATCATCCGCCTGCTCGTGAAGGTTGGTCACTGCTTTGCGCCCTCTGGCTCTTGTTTGGCTCTGGTAGGAGCCTCACCTGTACTCCACCTGGGCACACCCAATTCCAGGACAGCTCTCCTAAACTGAGGTGCAGTTTTTAGGATGGTTTGCATGGTCTGGGACTTGTTCTGTGTGCTCTGAGCTTGCTGTGCTCTATTGAGAGGGTAAGGGAGAGGTCCATGTTCTCCTGATCCAGGGGCCATTGGGTGAGGAATGAAGGCAGGAGCCCTGTTGCTGTATAGCAACGAGATTCCAGAAATGCAGAGGGCAGAGAATCTCAGAAGCCCTCCCAGAAGTCCTTTATTACTGCCTTGTAGAATCCCCAGCAGTACAGATTTTCAGAGTCCCACTTACAGCAGAAGTCCTGGAAGCCCTTAACAGACAAAGCAGCCAACAATAATCCTGAGCATATCCCTAGCAGCATCCCTACACTGAAGCCCTGACCAGAAGTAGCTAACTGACAGAAGCAGAAGCCCTTAGCAGCCCTAAACCCCCACAAGCTGTTTCTAACCTAAGGTTCTAACCTAAATCCCTAACCCAAGTGCCTACAGCTCACAGTGGCTGTGTTTTACACTCTTTGTTACCAATCCCTTAACCAGTCAAACCCAACCACACATCTAAGCTGAAATCTGTTCCCAATCAGAGGTGGCAGCATGTCAAGGAGGTGGCTTCTGCAGCATGTTCCAATCCCAAGGTGCCAAGGTGAGGATCTTGTTCTTGGCACCCATGGGATGTGATTGTTTGGCTCTAGGCAGAATGCAGTTGGTCAGCTAGAAAGCATTTTGCAGTCCCATGGACTCTGCACCTGCCCATCAGCTGCCTTCAGAGCAGCGGCTGCAACAGACCTGTGCAGCAACCTCTCAGCCAGGAGAAGAACTCCTGGAAGGTGAGCTGCAAAACACCAGACACAGCTTCTCTAAAGGACAACCAAAGGAGGTCATCCTACATTGGTGAAAAACTTCTGGTGAAAGAATTTCCCAGTGAGGGTGGTGAATGGGTGAGAGGGGCCCAGAAAAGTTTTGCAGTGTCCCATCCTTGAAGAGATTGAAAACTCAACTGAGCAGTGCCCTCAGCAATCTCTCCTAAAGTTGAAGTTATCCCTGCTCAAAGCAGGGATTGGACCATCTGACCTCCTGTGGCTCCTCAGTTCTGAGTTTCTCTGCAGTTCCTGGATGTGCTGGAGTGAGGCCAGAGAAGGGCCATGAGGGTGAGCAGAGGGCTGGAGCTGCTCTGCTCTGGAGACAGACTGAGAGAGTTGGGGCTGTTCAGTGTGGAGAAGAGAAGGCTCTGAGGAGACCTTCTTGTGGCCTTCCAGTATCTGAAGGGGCTACAGGAAAGCTGGGGAGGGACTTTTCAGGGTGTCAGGGAGTGATAAGAGTGGAGGGAATGGAGCAAAACTAGAAGTGGGTAGATTGAGATTGGCTGTTAGGAAGAAGTTCTTCCCCATGAAGGTGGTGAGACACTGGAAGAAGTTGCCCAGGGAGGTGGTGGAAGCCTCATCCCTGGAGGTTTTTCAGGCCAGGCTGGAGGTGGCTGTGAGCAACCTCTGCACCCAGTCTGGGTTTGTGCCTGGGGTTGGCCTAACCCAGATCCACTTTGTAGAAGTGAACATACTGCTCCAGCATGCCTGCACTCTCATTTTGCATTCCATTAGTACACTTGGATCTCAGGACTGAGTTTCAGGCTGGCTTGGCAAACACCAAGGTGCCTCTAAGACACTAAGCCTACCTGTTTTGTGAAAATAATCAGGCAGTGGAGTGAGGACCTCCCTGGCAAAAGGATGACTGAAACCCAAACTCACCCTCTGGGCCACAAGAGCATGAGAACAACCTCCTGACACCAAGACATTTGCTGCCCTCCTCCCCTCATCTCTTGTTCCCTTGTGTCTGTTATCTTTTTCCCCAGCGAGGTGCAGAGGTGCACTTGGTTCCATGGGACCATGATTTCACCTGCATGGAGTATGATGGCCTTATCATTTCTGGAGGACCAGGGGACCCCATGAAGGCCCAGGAGGTGATTCAGAATGTCAGAAAGGTACAGTGTAAGAACCCTTAAGCCAATTTTTTTTGTCTAATTACCTTTTGTTTCAAGTGCCTGAAATCTAACCAGTTGGTTGCACGAAGATCTGACAGACCAAATGTCCCTCAAGTCGTTGCAGCTGCCTGGGATATTCCTCAGCTTGGCTGGCTGGGAGTTGTCTCCAGGCTAATCCCTATAAAAAGGCTGTGAGGACCTTGGTGAACCATCTACAGCAAAATACAATTACCACCTTTAGCTTCCTGGTGCCTTAAGGCACACTGTGCTCTTTCAGGAGCTCTGGGACCTGGTGAAAGAGCAGTCCTGGTTTCACAGCACTCCTCTCTGTCTCACACTCTCTGGCTGTAGTGCAGTGTCCTTGCTTAGTCTTCTCCAGCACACCTGGGCATCAGGCTATGCTCTGAGACTTCCCTCTGAAGCACAGGAGAGGAGGAAAGTCTCTTGTAGGCTGTTGCCATCCTTTCCCTCAGCTTTTTCCCAGCTCTGGGTGGCTGCTGTGAGGTAGCTGGCTATGGTGGGTTGAAATCACCCCCTCCTCCCAACTAATTTGGAGAGCTACCCCCCCCCCCCCCCCAAAACAAAATTGCCAGACCAGCTCAGTTTGGGATGGAAGCATATGAAGCTCTATTTACAAGCAAACTAAACCCTAGAAACATGAAGTGCAATGGATATGTACAAAATACCCAATACTTACATGGATGTACAGTGTAGAAGCAGCACAAGGGCCCCTCTGGGAAAAACCAGGGGGTTACCAACAGCTTCTCCCTCTCTGACCCCTTCCTCCCTGTACAAGAGAAAATAGAAGATCAGGGAGTAACTTGTCACAGAATACAGAATTAACCAGGTTGGAAGAGACCTCAAAGATCATCAGGTCCAACCTATCACCCAACACCATCTAACCAACTAAACCATGGCACCGAGTGCCTCATCCAGGCTGGTTTTAAACACCTCCAGTGATGGTGACTCCACCACCTCCCTGGGCAGCACATCCCAATGGCCAATCTCTCTTTCTGGGAAGAATTTCTTTCTCACATCCAAACCTCCCCTGGTGCAGCTTGAGACTGTGTCCTCTTGTTCTGGTGCTGGCTGCCTGGGAGAAGAGACCAACCCCCACTTGGCTGCAACCTCCCTTCAGGGAGTTGTAGAGAGCAAGAAGGTCTCCCCTGAGCCTCCTCTTCTCCAGGCTAAGCAACCCCAGCTCCCTCAGCCTCTCCTCAGAGGGATTGTGCTCCAGACTCCTCCCCAGTCTCATTGCCCTTCTCTGGACACCTTCCAGCATCTCAACACCTTTCTTAACCTGAGGGCCCCAGGAATGAACACAGGATTCAAGGTGTGGCCTAACCAGTACTTAGCACAGGGCAGCATGACTTCCCTGATCCTGCTGGCCTCACTATTCCTGATCCTGACCAGGATGCTATTGGCCTTCTTGGCCACCTGGGCACACTGCTGGCTCATGTTCAGCTGCTGTCCACCAGTACCCCCAGGTCCCTCTCTGCCTAGCTGCTCTCCAGCCACTCTGACCCCAGCCTGTAGCACTGCATGGGGTTGTTGTGGCCAGTGTGTAGAACCCTGCACTTAGATGCATTAAATCTCATGCCCTTGGACTCTGCCCATCTGTCCAGCCTGTCAAGGTCCCTCTGCAGAGCTCTCCTACCCTCTAACAGATCAACTCCTGCCCCCAGCTTGGTGTCATCTGCAAACTTACTGATGATGGAGTCAATCCCCTTGTCCAGATCATCAATAAAGATATTGAAGAGGATGGGGCCCAGCACTGATCCCTGGGGGACACCACTAGTGCCTGGCTGCCAGCTGGAGGTGGCACCATTGACCACCACCCTCTGGGCCCCTTGTTAGTTACTTAGCCACAAGAAGATTGCAGCCAAGGTCAGCAACAGCTAAGCAAAGCCACCAGCTAGTCTCAGCTAAAGCCAGAGTTGAGAAAGAGAGGGAAAATGTTTTTTGCAACTACCTTTATGTCAGTTACCAGACCAAAAGGATTATTTAGTCCAAAAGGATTATTTAGACCTTATCATTGTTTTCCCTTTTGCATCCAAAGGTAATTTCTTTACATTCTACCACTTTCCTACTCAATCCATGGAATATTTTCCTAGGCACATTTTCTACCACTTTCTTCTCAAGATCTGTGGAAAATTTCCTTAGGCATCAGCCTAAAGCTGCCCCCCCTGGCATGGTTTGTGGTCCAGCTGCTGAACAGAGACACTCCAGCAGCTCCTGAGAACTCTTTCACTTTAGGTGCTGGAGAGCAACCGGCCGGAGCCCTTGTTTGGAATTAGCATGGGGAATCTGATCACTGGGATAGCAGCTGGAGCTACCTCCTACAAGATGCAGGTGGCCAACAGGTGAGGCAAGCCCCTCTGCTTCCCAGGGCCCAGTTACACCAGCTCAGCACTGCAGCAGGTCACAGAGCAGCAGTGCTTTGCTCCTGGACTGCCTTCTTGGGAGCTTGCATATCAGCAGCGTTGCTGCTTCAGTCCAGCCATTCTCCTTGCCTTTAGTTTAAGCTGTTAGTGTCATGCATTACTTTTCCTGAGGATGTCTGGAAAGTATTTGGTGTAATTTATCCCCATCAAACTGAAAGTTTCTCCTAGAATGTCACATCTTGAGATTGGCTATCAGTATGGAACAGCTCCTGCTGACCTGCTGTGCATCGCCCCAGAGTTAGAATCATAGAATTGGTAGGGTTGGAAAGGACCTCAAGGATCAGCTAGTTCCAACCCCCCTGCCAGGGCCAGGGACACCTCACACTGGAGCAGGTTGCTCACAGCCACATCCAGCCTGGCCTGAAAAACCTCCAGGGATGAGGCTTCCACCATCTCCCTGGGCAACATGTTCCAGTGTCTCACCACCCTCATGGGGAAGAACTTCTTCCTGACATCCAACCTGAACCTACCCATTTCTAGTTTTGCTCCATACCCCCAGTTCTGTCACTCCCTGACACCCTGAAAAGTCCCTCCCCAGCTTTCCTGTAGCCCCCTTCAGATACTGGAAGGCCACAACAAGGTCTCCTCAGAGCCTTCTCTTCTCCACACTGAACTGCTCCAACTCCCTCAGTCTGTCTCCATAGCGGAGCAGTTCCAGCCCTCTGCTTATCCTCATGGCCCTTCTCTGGACACCTTCCAACACCTCCAGATCCTTCCTGGAAGAGAGGCTCCAGAACTGGACACAGTGCTCTAGGTGGGGTCTCAGCAGAGTGGAGCAGAGGGGAGAATCACCTCCCTTGGCCTGCCGGCTATGCTTAGCAGCTCTGCCCAGCTGGCACTGGCACACATCTGGCACTGCTGTCCTCTGTTCTCTTTCAGGGGACAGAACCAGCCTGTCCTGAATGCAGTGAATGGCCAGGCTGTCATCACTGCTCAGAACCATGGCTATGCCATTGACAGCTCTACCCTTCCACCGGGCTGGAAACCTCTCTTTGTGAACGCCAATGATCAAACGAACGAGGTGAGCTCATGCTTCCCAAGCACCCTGTGGTGGGTTGAGAATTCCCCCTCCCCCTCCAACATTAACTTTGCCAGCCCAGCTCAGCTGGAAGCAAATGAAAGCTGTGTTTACAAGCAGAACTACAATCTACAATGGGTATGTACAATAGACACAGGATTTACATTATTTACAGGGATTTACAATCAATAAACAGCACAAGAACCCCCCTGGCCAAAGACCAGGGGAAGCTACCAGCTTCTCCCTCCTTGCCTCCTCCTTATCCCCCTGTACAAAAGGGAGAAGAGCCAGAAGCAGAGGAGTTAATACCAGTCACAACAAAAGCAGTGCAGCCAAGGGCAAGCAGAAGCAAGTTAGCATCTGCCAACACAAGGAAGCAACAAGAAATTGTTTACATGACTAGCTTAAGTCCCTTATCTTTTCAATGGGATTGCTTTGCATTATCATTCTTTTCCCTTTTACCCTCAATAGTGAGTTATTTACATTTTGCTACTTTCTGTTCAAGATCTCTGAAAAATTTTTAAAGGCATAACCTAAAACTACCACACCCTGCTGGAGAGCAGTCTGGAGTGAGCAAAGATTCACTCTCTCTTCATCTCACCCTGGAACCTTGCTCTTAGATCACAATTAGTTATCTGGACTAAACCTGATGATCTGACCATCTGCTCTGCTTGGGGCCCTGCCTGGCAGGCCAGAAGGGGGTGAGCCATTATCACTCTTCTCCACACCAGCCCACACTGGGACTGCAGCACTGACTTTCTGATTTCCCTTCAGCAGTTGCCTTGCTCACATCTGTGGTTTTCTATTTGGTAGTGCTCACTCAATTTCTGTTGTCTCAGGGCTTGTCACAGGATCACAGGATGTTAGGGGTTGGAAGTGATCTCTGGAGATCTCCGAGTCCAGAGATCAGGACCACAGAATCCAGCACAGGTCACACAGGAACACATCCAGACAGGGATGGAAAGGCTCCAGAGAAGGAGACTCCACAACCTCTCTGGGCAGCCTCTTCCAGTACTGTCACCCTCACAGTGAAGAAGTTCCTCCTTGTGTTGAGGTGGAACCTCCTGTGCTGTAGTTTCCATTCATTGCCCCTGGTCCTTTCACAGGGTGCAACTGAGCAGAGCCTGTCCCACGCCTCTTGACTGCCAGGCCTCAGATATAGATAGATATTGATCAGATCGCCTCTCAGTCTTCTCCTCTCCACACTAAACAGCCCCAGGGCTCTCAGCCTCTCCTCACCAGGCAGTGCTGCAGTCCCTTCAGCATCCTTGTAGCCCTCCCTTAGACTCCTTCCAGCAGATCCCTGTCCCTCCTGAACTGGGGAGCCCAGAACTGGATGCAAGATTCCAGGTGAGGTCTCAGCAGGGCAGAGTAGAGGGGGGAGGAGAACCTCCTGGATCTGCTGGACACACTCCTCTGAATGCAGCCCAGGATCCCCTTGGCCTTCTTGGCCACCAGGGCACATTGCTGTCCCCTGCAGAACTTGTTATCCACCAGCACTGCCAGGTCCTTCCCCACAGGGCTGCTCTCCAGCAGATCACCTCCCAGCCTGTACTGGTGTACAGTGACTTCCAGCTGGTGGTTTTAGAGTCACTGCTGATTGTCAGTTGCTGTTTCTTTATCCTTACAGAGACACAGACTGGGAAAAATGCAGAGCTCCTGGGGCTCAGTTTTTGAGATGATTTTGTTTCAGCTGTGTTGAACAGCTCCACCCTTTACCAGCAGGTCTCTCACGTTTGCTTTAGCTGAAGGTTGGAGACAATCTGCTGCATGAAGCAGGTGATTAGGCTGGGCATGAGTCTTCTGGATCTAGAAGCATGAATTTCTTTTGTGTGAGCTAAAGGCCCATTTCTGTGAGCCCCACAGAAGCAGCACTCTCCCAGATCTGCACAGATAGGGGCTGGGGGAAGGAACAATGTTGCTTTAGCATGGGATGCACAAGCAGGAGCAGGGCTGGATGGGCTCTCCTGTGCACTCTGTTGCATTCCTCCGTTGGAAAAAGAAGAAACATTTTTGTGGCTGGCCTTGATCCAACACAGGTTTCCAAACACTGACAAGGCATGGAGCAAAAGTTGGAAAGGATGTCTGTGTGTAACTGGAGGGGACATCAGCATTCAGGGAAAACGTGGCAGACTGATGGCCTGCTTTGCTCTGAGGGCAGCAGCTCACACCACGGTGTCAGCTGTGCTCAGGAGCTCATCTCTCAGCCTTCTTTCCCAGCATCCCACCCTGGAGCTCTGGATGGCACTGTTGCTCCACAGCAGCTGCTAGGACTCCTTTGTCCATTCCAAAGGGAAGCAGTTTGTATCAGAACCAGTTTCTTGGATTTCCTGTTGAGGGACTTCTCTACCTACACCTGGAAGCAGGGGTCATGAGCAATGCCAGGGACAACCTAGTCTCCCAGTGGATCATGCTGCTTGGTGCCACCAGGCCATGCCAATGAGAAGTCTGTTTTTCCTGACTCCAGCTGAAGCTACAAGCAGTGTCTCCAAACTCAGATTAGCTCCTTCATAGCTGTTGTTTGTCCAGAGCAGTGCCCTCACTTCATGACAGCCCTGAAAGCAGACCAAGGACAGAGATCACAGGCTCTGTGTCAGGATTTAAAGTGAGTTAAGGACATCACAGACTCACAGCAAACATCAACTTGGAAGAGACGTCCAAGCTCATCTAGTCCAACCTTCCACCCAGCACTGAAGGGTCAACACCAAACCATGTCCCAGAGCACCAGCTCCAAGGATGCTTGAACACCTCCGGGTGTTCCCTCTCTGGGAAGAAATATTTCCTAGCATCCAGCCTGAGCCTCCCCTGCTGCAGCTTGGAATCATTTCCTCTGCTCCTGTCCCTTTCCCCCAAGGAGCAGAGGCTGTCCCTCCTCACTCCAACCTCCCTTCAGGGAGCTGTAGAGGGCAATGAGGACTCCCCTCAGCCTCCTCTTCTCCAGCCTGAACACCCCCAGCTCCCTCAGCCCCTCCTCATAGCCCAGGTGCTCCAGGCCCTTCTTCAGCCTCATTGCCCTTCTCTGGACAGGCTCCAGCCCCTCAGTGTCCTCTTTGCCCAGCTCTCTTCAGGTGCCTCAGCCAAGCCTTCCAGTTTGGTATCCTCAGCAAACTTGCTGAGCAGACACTATCTGTCTCTTTGTCTGTCTGTCTGTCCTGCCATCAATGTCACTGCTGTTGAACAGGACCGGACCCAGCACTGGTCCCTGGGGGACTCCACGCCAGGCCTTTGGCCCTCATCGTTTCCAGAGATCAGCTGTGGCTTGCTGTTCTCCTTCATCCTTGCAAGGAGGTGGCTAAGACATTTGTTTCTATTCCTGCAGGGCATCATGCACGAGGCCAGACCGATTTTCACAGCACAGTTCTACCCTGATGCCAACCCTGGGCCAAGGGACACGGAGGTACTGTCTGAGGGCTGCTCTGGGCTTGCTTTCCAATGGCCTAGGGAGCAAAGCTGTGCATCAGCTAGCAGGAGAAGCTGCTGATGGTCTGCAGCCTTGGTTTTGGGAGTGTCAGGATCTTGACAGAGGGCCCAGTCGTGCATAGGCTTTTGTCTGCTTAGCTTGATCTGCAGCTAATTACAATCAACAACAAGGCTTCTGTTGACTTCTGCGTGCTCTGGATCAGTGATCCCCTTCACAGGGTGGGTTTGCTGGGAGTCTTGGTGGGATTATCTGTGTGGAGAGTTACTGAAGTGCTTAAGCCTTGGCAGGATCAGGCTCAAATCTCTTGTACCTGGGCTGAGTGCATAAAGGAAACAAAATGTCATCAAACCAGAAAAAAAATAAGATAAAGGAAAAAAAAAATAGAAGCCAGATGCTTTGTAATAAAATCATTATCTTTCTAATACATTTCAGTTCCACTTTCAAATCTGATAATTACTGTAGAGTTATGTAAATGGATTCACACTTCCTGACTCTGGCTCTCCTAAGTGAAATGAAATTCTAATCCCCCATCTGTGACTCGGCACAAATTCAGTAACGACTGAGTGCACAGTCACAGAGCCTGACCGAGCAGCAGCAGGGGATGGGGGAGGCAGAGGAGGCCTGTCTCAGCCTAAATAAACTGTTTATCACTCCTTGAGAGAGGAAAAATGCAGAGAAGTGCTTGTTTTAGTCTTCATTTGCTGGTGTTGATTAACCCTGTAAGTAAACCTCTTGATCTCAGGAAGTTTCGTGGCTGGCTGACTGCTGAATCTTAGAGAGCTCCAAGCAAGCCTGAGCTGTGTCTTTTCCAGGTCTATGCTCTCCCACTGCTAGGATGGGTTTAATCCCATAGTGCCTATGCTGATAGGCTGGTAGGACCCACTGGTTCTTCCTCCATAGGGAATTCCCAGCAGCCAGCTAGAGAGAGCCTCTGGCAAGTGAGAGGTGAGGTGGGAAGCCTGTCCCACTGAATACCAACGGTGGCCATGCTGCCTCCCCTACCTGACCTGGCTGTGGGAGCACTCTTCACACAGCTCCTCTGGGATCTCCTCTGGAAGGACAGCACTGATGTAGCCCAACTGGTGTTTAGCTATCCCTGCTTAGATGTCAGTTCTGTAGCCAGTCCCAGTCCAGCTGATTGCTGAGAACTGTCTAAGTGTGTACTCTGCAGCACTTTAGCTTCGAATGCACCTCCAGTCATTGCACTGCCAGCTGCACACAGGCAGAGCATGCAGATGTGATTGGGAGGTGTTTTCTTTCCTGCTGTGACCTCACTTGCTTGAATGCAGCTTTGTCAGATGTATCAGAGCTGTTAAACACATTTCAGGTAAGGATCTCCTCTGGTGGATGGTTTAAAGCTGCCTTCTGAAGGCAGCAGAGCAGCTGCTGGCCTGAGCTCACAAAGGGTTTGGCTCTGCCTTCTTGGCCCGCGGTGTATTCAGTTCCCGGTCGGTGATTCAACACGTGTGTCTGTTTTCTCCAGTTCCTGTTTGACTCCTTCATTTCACTGATTAAGAGAGGGAAAGGCACCACCATCTCCTCAGTCCTGCCCAAGGCTGCGGGAGCAGCTTCCAGAGTGGAGGTCGGTGTACGATGCTCATCGGTATCAGCAGCTCTCCATTCCCGCTGGACCCACGCTGCAAAACATGGCACAAAAAGCTGCCTGTGAAAGCCAAAGGAGGCTTCTCCTGTGCTATTAACTCCCTTTTGTTTGAGGAAGTGCTGAGATCTGGTGTTCCGTGTGGTTTTCTTGGTAGCTCTCCCAAGAAATGTGCTCCCATAGCAGGCTACCAGGTGTGGTGGGTTGAGGAAATAGCCCAACATTAATTTGGAGAAAAATTACCCACACAAAATAAGTTCCCACACCAGCTCAGAAGGTTTGGGAAGCAAATGAAGCTCTATTTACAAGCAGAACTACAACTTAGAAACACAAAGTGTTTCTGGCCAGCCTGATCTAGTGTAGGGTGTCCCTGCCCAAAGCAGGGGGGTTGGAACTAGATGATCCTTGTGGTCCCTTCCAACCCTGACTGATTCTATGATTCTATGATTCTAAGTGCAATGAATATGTGCAAAATACACAATGTTTACACATATTAACGATTTATAAACAACACAAAGACCCCTCTGGACAAAACCAGGGGGCTACCAATAGCTTCCCCCTTTCCTCCCCTCACTGGACAAGGGAAAGAGAGAGAAGGGAGTGAGCAGAGAGTAGCTTGTTAGTTACAAGAAAGCTGGGGAGGGACTTCTTAGGGTGTCAGGCATTGATAGGACTGGGGGAAATGCTTCACCTGGAGCACTGTGTCCAGTTCTGGAGCCTCTATTACAGGAAATATCTGGAGGTGCTGGAAGGTGTCCAGAGGAGGGCCATGAGGATGAGCAGAGGGCTGGAGCTGCTCTCCTATGAGGACAGACCGAGAGAGTTGGGGTTGTTCAGTCTGGAGAAGCAAAGGCTCCGAGGAGACCTTCTTGTGGCCTTCCAGTATCTGAAGGGGGCTACAGAAAAGCCTGGGAGGGACTTTTGAGGGTGTCAGGGAGTGATAGGACTGGGGGGAATGAAGCAAAACTAGAAATGGGTAGATTGAGATTGGATGTTAGGAAGAAGTTCTTCCCCGTGAGGGTAGTGAGAGACTGGCAGAGGTTGCCCAGGGAGGTGGTGGAAGCCTCATCCCTGGAGGTTTTTCAGGCCAGGCTGGAGGTGGCTGTGCTGCTGTAGTGAGAGGTGTCCCTGGCCATGGCAGGGAGGTTGGAACTGGATGATCCTTGAGGTCCCTTCCAGCCCTGACGATTCTGTGATTCTATGATTCTACTTACCCACAATAAAGAACTGCATAGCCACAATCAAGGTCAGCAAAGCCAAGCAGAAGCCACCAGCTAGAGGCAGAGCTGAGAAAAGAGACAGAACAGTTTATACAACCCTTCTGTATGTCCATTAGCAAGCCCATGAATTCTATAGATCTCAGCATTATTTTTCTTTTGTATCCAATCACAGAGTCACAGAAACAGTCAGGCTGGCAAAGACCCTCAGGATCACCAAGTCCAACCCAGAACCCTACTCTGCAAGGCTCACCCTTAAACCATAGTCCCAAGCAACACATCCAAACCACCTTGAAACATATCCAGGCTTGGGGACTCCACCACCTCCCTGGGCAGCACATTCCAAGCCCTGACCACTCTTGATGGGAAAAATGTTTCCTAATGTCCATTCTAAACCTACCCAGTCACAGCTTGAGGCCACTCACTCTTGTTCTATCACTAATTACCTGTGAGAAGAGACCAGCACCAACCTCTCCACAGCCTCCTTTCAGGTAGTTGTAGACAGCAATGACATTTCCCCCCAGCTTCCTGTTTCAAACTAAGCAGCCCCAGCTCCTTCAGTTACTCTTCATAAGATTTATTCTTCAGGCCCTTCCCCAGCTTTGTTGCTGGTGATTAATGGTTTCAATGTTTATTTTCCTTTCAGTCTTTGCAATCAGGGACTAGGCTAAAGTTCCCACTTCAAACTGCAACCCCAGGTGCCCTGGGATAACCCTGACTCTGTGATTTTGTGCCGGCAGCATAACCTTGGTGCGCTGTTGCTTTAGCAAATTAGTCTGAAGCTCCTGGTGTGAGCTGAGTTTTGCTATCTTAGAAGGCAGCTGGACTTTGTGGGCTGCCAGAGTGAGGTATGGTTGCCTTCAAGCACATGATACAGTTAAACACATTTAGTCTGTGCCCTATGCATGAGTCATGGCTTCTCTAACCAGAGACAGATGGGAGACATCCAGCAGAAATGCTCTTAGGAGCGGAACTGCAGTGCTTTGGGAGGTAACTTTCCTTCTCTTTTTAGAGCTTCAGGTTTGTTTATTTGAGAGTGTTTGGTGCTGCCCAGCCTCTGTTAATGTCAATATCCACTACAACACAACTGATTCTATTTGTGCTCTTTGACATTTCTAGGTCTCCAAAGTCCTCATTCTAGGATCTGGGGGTCTGTCAATCGGTCAGGCAGGGGAATTTGATTACTCTGGATCCCAGGCTGTGAAAGCCATGAAGGTGAGAGGACACCCTGCAAATGCTAACCTCATTTAATTTGCTTGCTTGCTTTCTTACAGCTGATCATCTAAGTGTGGTATCACTGGGGCAAAGAAGCTGCTGAGAATAAATAACTGGAGGGAAAATCAGGCAATTTTTTGTTTGTGAACTTGGTGTTTGAGTGCTGTGAGTTAATCACTCAGAATTATCTTCCCAAAAGAGGCATTCTCAAGGCTTCCACTGCAGTCTCCAAGCTGTTTGGTATTTGTGAGGTGTGAGTGGTTACTTCAGGCATGTCAGATTTAATGGAAATGAAGAGGAGGAATATGGTCAGCTACACCTGAGCTGAAATTACTGACACACACTGCAAGGCAGACCAAAACCAACCACAAAGGAATTTTGAGCACCCTATCAAGGCAGGTTTTTTAATGGGGATTGACCTGTTGGAGAGCAGTAAAGGGCAAAAGGACCTGGGGGATCTAGTGAATGGGAGGTTGACCACAAGCCAGCAATGTGCTCTTGTGGCCAAGAAGGCCAATGGCATCCTGGGGTGGATTAGAAGGGCTGTGGCTAGTAGGTCGAGAGCGGTTCTCCTCCCACTCTACTCTGTCCTGCTGAGGCCACATCTGGAATATTGGGTCCAGTTCTGGGCCCCTCAGTTCATGAAGGACCTCAGGGACCTGCTTGAGAGAGTCCAGCCACAGAGCCACAAGGACGCTGAAGGCAATGGAACATATTCCTCATGAGGAGAGCCTGAGGGAGCTGAGGGCTCTGCAGCTTGGAGAGGAGGAGCCTGAGAGGTGACCTCATTGCTGTTGATAAAGATGTGCAGGGTGGGTGCCCAGAGGCTGGAGCCAGGCTCTGCTGGGGGATGCCCAATGCCAGCACAAGGGGCAGTGGTGGAAGCTGAGGCAGAGGAAGTTCCATGGAAACAGGAGGAAGGATTTTTTCCCTGTGAGGGTGACAGAGCCTTGGAGCAGGCTGCCCAGGGGGGTTGTGGAATCTCCCTCTCTGGAGATCTTCAAACCCCACCTGGATGTGTTCCTGTGTGACCTGCTCTAGGTGATGCTGCTCTGGCAGGGGGTTGGACTGGATGAGTTTTTGAGGTCCCTTCCAGCCCCTGACATTCTGTGATGATTCTGTGAAATTAACTTTTTAAAGGTGATGGATGCCAAGTTTTGTTAGTGTGCCCAAGTGTGTGTTGTGGAAAGGAAGCATCTCTCCTCCATTTTGTCTTTTGTCCTTCAAACTCAGGTTTGGTTTGTGGGAGAAAGTGGTGTTTAAATGATAAATTTCCCTAGCTCGACCTCCCACAGTGCCCTTTCCCTTCCTGTGGCCAGCAGCCAGCTGCTGTGATCTGCAAGCTAATCAGCCACTCCAGCACTGCTGACCTTGCCTCTGGCAGAGTGATTTACAGAGAGAGAGAGAAGGTGGTTGGGCAGTGACTGCCAGGGAAAAGCTGCAGAGCAAGGGTGGGAGAGGGCAGGGACAGTGAACAGGAGATGAGAGAGATCTCGTTCACCTTAGACTTCCTCCTTTTTCTCTCTTTGTAATCAGCAATCACTGCTGATTCTCACTGCTGGATTTGTTAGCTATGTAGGGCTGCTCTTCCTCAACTCTTGGATGCTGATTCATTAGGAAAAAAAAAGTGCTGTTGCTAATATGTGGTCCTAGAAAGTTAAGTGTGCAACTCTTTCAAGAGTGAAGCCTTACTGAGCTGGGACTTCCCCAGTCAGGGAATTTGTCCATCAAAGTCATAGACTCACAGAATTGTCAGTGTTGGAAGGGACCTCAGGGATCAGCCAGTTCCAACCCCCCTGCCATAGGCAGGACACCTCACACTACAGCAGGTTGCTCACAGCCACATCCTGCCTGGCCTTCAAAACCTCCAGGGATGAAGCTTCCACCACCTCCCTGGGCAACCTCTTCAGGTGTCTCACCACCCTCATGGGGTAGAACTTCTTCCTAACACCCAAGCTGAATCTACCCTTTTCTATTTTTTATTCCATTCCCCCAGTCCTATCATTTCCTGACACCCTAAAAAGTCCCTTCCCAGCCTTTTCTTCAGATACTGGAAGGCCACAATTAGGTCTCCTCAGAGCCTTCTCTTCTCCACACTGAACCCCAACTCTCTCAGTCTATCTCCATAGCAGAGGAGCTCCAGCCCTCTGCTCATCCTTGTGGCCCTTCTCTGGATATATTCCAGCACCTCCAGATCTTTCCTGTGTTTTCCTGATGATCTTCAAGGTTCCTTCCAATATAAACCATTCTCTGAAATCTCTGAATCCATGGAAAACCCTGGGGACACTTTGCTGCAGCACTTTGGTTTTAAAGCTGGCGTGACATCACCATGGTGCTGAATACTCATCAGCAGGCTCAACTGGGTAAACCCATGATGCTACTCATGGTTTTAAAGCTGGCATGACATCACCATGGTGCTGAATACTCATCAGCAGGCTCAACTGGGTAAACCCATGATGCTACTCATGGTTTTAAAGCTGGCATGACATCACCATGGTGCTGAATACTCATCAGCAGGCTCAACTGGGTAAACCCATGATGCTATTCATGACCAAAGACCTACAGTCTGGCAAGAAAAGTTATTTTAGTTTAGGGTTTTTAAAACTGATTTGTCACTTTTAGCCTGACTTCACACCAACAGAGTAGAGAGGTGATTAAGCTGCAGCTCATTCCTGCCTCCCCTGTGGAATTCCTAACTGTGTTGAACAGTTCCAAGGAAGTTTCTGAAGCAGGTGGGAATCTCCAGTCCCTCATTTCAGAGACAGGCAGAGGCACAAAAGGAAAGAACTGGTGCAAGATGCCAGAAATCCCTTGAGGGAGAGTCCACAGGAACCAGGCATTTTGAGGCTTGCTGGTGGTGAATTGCTCCTTGAAGCCAGTCTGCCCTGGCTGCTGCTGCTGGTGGCTGGTTTTCTCCACATGCTTACATTTAATGCAGATTTTCATTCTTGTTTTTCAGGAGGAAAATGTGAAAACTGTCCTCATGAATCCAAACATTGCTTCAGTGCAGACCAATGAGACTGGCCTCAAGCAGGCTGATGCTGTCTACTTCCTCCCCATCACTCCCCAGTTTGTCACGGAGGTCATCGAGGCAGAGCGTCCGGATGGGTTAATTCTGGGCATGGGTGGCCAGACTGCTCTCAACTGTGGTATGATACAGGCCCCTTGGCACTCCTTGCAGGCACTGCCATGGGTTTTACCAAGACAGTCAGGCAAGACCCATGTGCCTGGTGCATTGCCCAGGTTATTAAGGGTTACATGCAGAGTTATGGATGGTGGGGGAGTGAGTGATTGCTAAGATGTGAACATAGCAACTCCTTGATGCTTTTGATACTGAACAGGTGCTGGAAGGTGTCTACAAAAGGGCAACGAGAATGAGCAGAGGGCTGGAGCTCCTTTACTGTGGAGACAGACTGAGAGAGTTGGGGTTGTTCAGTTTGGGGAAGAGAAGGCTCCCAGGAGACCTTCTTATGGCCTGCCAGTATCTGAAGGGGACTACAGGAAAGCTGGGGAGGGACTTTTTAGGGTGTCAGGACTGCGGGGAATGGAAAAAAAACTGGAAGTGAGTAGATAGAGATTGAATGTTAGGAAGAAGTTCTTCCCCATGAGGGTGGTGAGAGACTGGAAGAGGTTGCCCAGGGAGGTGGTGGAAGCCTCATGCCTGGAGGTTTTGAAGGCCATGCTGGATGTGGCTGTGAGCAAGCTGCTGTAGTGTGAGATGCCCATGGCAGGGGGTTTGGAACTGGATGATCCCTGAGGTCCCTTCCAACCCTGACAATTCTGTGATTTTCTGATTCTATATATCCTACTTTCTAGCTTAAGTCTTAGTCATCATGGTTGGCTGGTGGATATTTAGAACATCTCAAGGCAGAGATTGAAAGTTAGCTTCATGTAACCTTCATGGAACAGTCTCCAACTGCTCTGCTTTGGTTTGTGTGGAACATGATGGCCAGGTAGTAACTTTGCTAATATTCCAGGTTTCATAGATTTGAGTACAGAAACTTTCATGTTCTTCCTTTGAGTTCTAATACTGACAAGAAATAATGAAATCAGCTATTGATGAGTCTAGGTAGGTTTTCAGCTAGTCAGATATCTTTGAAGCACTTTCCTTTTCATCTACAATCAGTCTACTCTGGAGAAGAGAAGGCTCCAGAGAGACCTAGGAGCACCCTGCCAGGACCTGAAGGGGCTACAAGAAGGCTGCAGAGAGACTGTTTGCAAAGGCCTGCAGGGACAATGGCTTCAGACTAGAGCAGAGCAGATTTAGATTGGATGTGAGGAGCAAGTTGTACACCATGAGGGTGGTAGAACAATGGAAGAAATTGCCCAGGGAGGTGGTTGAGGCCCCATCTGAGGAGATATTCAAGGCGAAGCTGGAGAGGACTCCGATGTAGTTGGGGATGTCCCTGCTGACTGCAGAGGGGTTGGACTGGATGACCTCTGGAGGTCCCTTCCAACCCAGACCCTTCTGTGATTGAATCTGTGATTCAAAACTGTGGTTTTGTTTATTCTGCAGGCGTGGAACTCTTCAAGCAAGGAGTCCTGCAGAAGTATGGTGTGAAGGTCCTTGGTACATCAGTTGAGTCCATCATGGCCACGGAGGACAGAAAGCTCTTCTCTGACAAACTGACTGAGCTGAATGAGAAGATTGCTCCTAGCTTCGCAGTGGAGTCGGTAAATCAGATGATGCTGGAGATGTGATTACCCCTCTGAGTTACTGACAAAGTGAATTTCCTGGGTTTGTGGAGTGGCAGCTGGATAGAGATTGTGGCTCCTGTAGTTTGTACACTTCCATCATTTAAGAGGGATAGGGATCTGCTGAAGAAGGTCCAGCGAAGGGCTATGAGGATGATTAGGGGGCTGGAGCACGTCCTGGTGAGGAGAGGCTGAGGGACCTGGGGCTTTTTAGTCTGGAAAAGAGGAGACTGAGAGGGGATTTAACAAATGCTTATGAATATCTGAGGGCTGGGGGTCAGGAGGGAGCGGACACGCTCTGCTCACTTGCTCTTCACTGTAGGTGTTTGGAACCAGCTTGGATGAGGCACTCAGTGCCCTGGGTGAGTTGATTAGATGATGTTGGGTGATAGGTTGGACTTGATGATCTCAAAGGTCTTTTCCAACCTGGTTGGTTCTGTGATTCTGTGTTATGCTGCACGTTTCTGCTGTCTGGCAGAAGAAAGCCAGGTTACAAAGCTGACTTTTATGCTTTCCATTTTATCTGCAGACAGCATTAGTGATTAACTGATGGGCTTCCCAGTTAACTGTGTAACCAGAGCTGAAGGCTTTATTCATCTTAATTGTTATTATATCTCTGAAATGTATACCCCTTCTCCTTAAAGATTGAAGATGCTCTGAAGGCAGCTGAAAAGATCAGCTACCCAGTCATGATACGTTCTGCTTATGCCCTCGGTGGTCTGGGCTCGGGCATATGTCCTGATGAGGAAAGTCTGCTGGACCTTGGTACAAAGGTAGGTCTGCAACTACAGACTGGAGGAACAGAACTGAACATCTGATTTTTTTAGAGGGTTTTCTAATACTCACAGGGATTGTACAGCCTTCACCTTATCTGCTAAATGTTATCTTTTTTCCTTCTAATGTCCCTCAGTTTAGGAAAGATGTTGAGTTGCTGGAACGTGTCCAGAGAAGGGCAACAAAGGTGTGGAGGGGTTTGGAGCACAATCCCTCTGAGGAGAGGCTGAGGGAGCTGGGGTTGCTTAGCCTGGAGAAGAGGAGGCTCAGGGGAGACCTTATTGCTGTCTACAGCTCCCTGAAGGGAGGTTGTAGCCGGGGGGGGTTGGTCTCTTCTCCCAGGCAACCAGCAGCAGAACAAGAGGACACAGTCTCAAGATGCACCAGGGGAGGTTCAGGCTGGAGGTTAGGAAGAAGTTCTTCCCAGAAAGAGAGATTGGCCTTTGGAATGTGCTGCCTAGGGAGCTGGTGGAATCACCACCACTGGAGGTGTTTAAGAAGAGACTGGATGAGGCAGTCGGTGCCATGGTTTAGTTGATTTAGATGGTGTTGGGTTATAGGTTGGACTTGATGATCTCAAATGTCTTTTCCAACCTGGTTATTTCTATCCTATCCTATCCTATCCTATCCTATCCTATCCTATCCTATCCTATCCTATCCTATCCTGTCCTGTCCTGTCCTATCCTATCCTATCCTATCCTATCCTATCCTATCCTATCCTATCCTATCCTGTCCTATCCTGTCCTGTCCTGTCCTGTCCTGTCCTGTCCTATCCTATCCTATCCTATCCTATCCTATCCTATCCTATCCTATCCTATCCTATCCTATCCTATTTTTTCATAATTTCTGTTGAGCTGAGTGATGAAGAAAGCCTTAGGCTGGAAGAGCCCTTAGAGATCATCTAATCCAACCTCCCTGCCATGGGACAGAGCACTGGAACAGGCTGCCCAGAGAGATTGTGGAGTCTCCTTCTCTGGAGTCTTTCCATCCCTGTCTGGACGTGTTCCTCTGTGACCTGTGCTGGATTCTGTGATCCTCCTCTGGCAGGGGAGTTGGACTGGATGATCTCCAGAGGTCCCTTTCAACCCCTAACATCCTCTGATCCTGTGGTCCTGGTCTCCACATGAGCTGTTAATCACAACTATTGCAGTGAGACCTTCTAGCCACTTCCTCAACCAACATGTTCTCACTACAACCCCACAAGGACAGGGCCCGACTGGGCCGAGCCCCTCCTCAGGCTATTTGTTTGTCTGTTTGTTTACTGTATGTGTTTGGCAACTATGCTAAGAACAACATTTGACTAACAGCTCGAGCTAACTGCCCAGGGGACCAGGCTGAAGGCTGATTCATGGGCAGCACTCAGATGAGCAGCTTTGCTCAAGGATGGGTCGATAATGTGCCCATTACTTTCTGGGATTTTTAAGGGAGAGTTGATTAATAATTTTTTTATCTGCTAATATTAAGGCCATTTATTCCTTTAGATTATGCTCATTTGCCAACAAACCCTATTTTTCATTTCTGTCTCTGGCACTGAGGAGAGCTTTCAAGATTAGCTGGAGAATAAATCAGGAGTCTTGCTTCTGGTGGGCACGCCAGTGATAAGCAGCATTATTAGTGCTATTAATGACAGAGCTCTTGCTGGCACCCACGCTCCCTATCACTTAGTCATTTAGCTTTCTGCAGAGCTCTGCTGTTGAGGTCTGTCCACAGACAGAAACAAAAGCATGTGTCTGTTGCATGATTGAAGCCTTGGATGCTTTTATATTCCTCTGTGTTATTTCTGTGCCACTCCAAGCTCACATGCCCTGCCTTTTTCTATTTGGTTTTTTAACCCATCAAATCATAGAATCATAGAATTGTCAGGCTTGGAAGGGACCTCAAGGATCATCCAGTTCCAACCTCCCTGCCATTGCCAGGGACATCTCACACTAGAGCAGCTTGCTCACAGCCACATCCAGCCTGGCCTTAAAAACCTCCAGGGTTGAGGCTTCCACCACCTCCCTGGGCAACCTGTGCCAGTGTCTCACCACCCTCATGGGGAAGAACTTCTTCCTAACATCCAAACTGGATCTACCCACTTCTAGTTTTGCTCCATTCCCCCAGTCCTATCACTTCCTGACACCCTCAAAAGTCCCTTCCCAGTTTTCTTGTAGCCCCCTTAAGATACCGGAAGGCCACAATTAAATTTCAAAAGAAGCCAATGCACAATGTGAAATACGAAGTGTTTGTCATTGGTGCTAGGAACTTCACTTATCAAAGGATCAAGTTGTGCACTGGCAAGGAAGTTTATAACTCAGGCAGTGTGGCTGTATCTGCCTGAAATCATTGGTCTCTGTTCTCCTTTTTCCACTCTTCTCTGGTTGGTTTCTCACAGGGCACGGAGCGGCAGCAGCGGCGGCTCCTCTGCTCTCCCGCAGCGGCTCACGGGTCACGCAGGCATGGGGCTAGGCGCTGCTCCTGCTTCCCGAGCTGACACGCAGGCTTGTGCAGCTCCTCGCTCTGCTCCTTCAGGCTGCAGCAGGCGTTCGGACTGCCGGGCTCGGCCAGTCCCTTCCCGTCAGCTGGGCAGTCTTACCCTCGGGGGTGCAGTCCTCTTGCAGACACGGCGGGCTCAGCTTCCGACCGCTGGGGCTGGCAGTGCCACGCTGTGGCTTCTCAGGCTTTCAGCCAGGCTCCCTCCTCTGGAGACTCTCAGGGCTGAGGCACGACAGGCCTGCCCAGCTGCTGGCTTCTCCTGGTCGTGCAGAGGCTGCTAGTCTGCTTGCATGTGGGAGTGAGGAGACTCACCAGCAATGAGCCTCATAGCAAAGGCTATGGCACGTGGGCAGGAGCTTGGCAGCTCGAGCAAAGAGAGAGGGCAAAGAGAGAGGGCAACTTGGTTACAGGTTGGGGTAATACAAGCTTCTTGAGGCTGGGTTTGGCCAATGGGCACTCCCATAAACACCCAGCTTTAGCCCATAGACAACGTGGAGCTAGCATGATGCCCACACTCGGCAGCAGCACGAGCATCCCATGCCATGGGTGCATGCAGTTGTTTGCCCTTAGAAGGCAGGTGAGGTTGTTTGTGCTGCCTGGCTGATGCCTTGGCCTTTGTTCCCCTCAGGAAAGGAGGGGGATATGTCCACAAAGGCTGGGACAGGTTTCAGTATCTGGGGCATAATTCTTGGAATATGGTGCCTTCACCACGATGATCTAATAAGTCTTTCTTCTTCACTCTCTGCTTCCCCCAACATTCCCAGGCATTTGCAATGACTAAGCAAATCCTGGTGGAAAAGTCAGTTGTTGGCTGGAAGGAGATAGAGTATGAGGTGGTGAGAGATGCTGCTGACAACTGTATTGCTGTCTGCAACATGGAAAACATCGATGCAATGGGAGTGCACACAGGTAGGCCTGGGCACAGTGTGGCTCACTGGCAATTGCCTCATTCACTCTTTTCCTGCAGTGCCCTGCTGCCTGCTGTTATTGGCATGGGTTTGCATTAGTTGATGTAGTTTTGTAATTGATGAAGTAGTGTAGTTTAGTAATTGGGATCCTGGGGTGTATTAAGAAGAGTGTGTCCATCAGATCAAGGGGGGTTCTCCTCCTCCTCTACTCTGCCCAGGTGAGACCTCATCTTGAGTATTGCATCCAGTTCTGGGGTCCCCAGTTCAGGAGGGACAGGGATCTGCTGGAGAGGGTCCAGCGAAGGGCTGTGAGGATGATTAGGGGACTGGAGCACTGCCTGATGAAGAGAGGCTGAGGGACCTGGGGTTGTTTAGTATGGAAAAGAGGAGACTGAGAGGGGATTTAATCAATGTTTATAAATATCTGAGGGCCAGGAGTCAGGAGGGAGGGGTCAGGCTCTGCTCACTTGCTCCCTGGGGTAGGACAAGGAGCAATGGATGTAAGCTGCAGCACAGGAGGTTCCACCTCAACACAAGGGGGAACTTCTTTACTGTAAGAGTCACAGAACACTGGAGCAGGCTGCCCAGAGAGGCTGTGGAGTCTCCTTCTCTGGAGACTTTCAAGGCCACTCTGAATGCATTCCTCTGTGCCCTGAGTTAGATTGTATGGTCCTGCTCCGGCAGGGGGTTGGACTTGATGTCTTCGGGTCCCTTCCAATACCTGACATCCTGTGATCCTCTGAAGTGAGCTCTAGAAATACACTTCAGCTCTTGGACCCAACCAGATAGGGGATGAAATGATCTCATTTCCCCTAAGATTGCCTGGGCCCTCCACCTAACTCCACTCCTAACTCTGTGCTTTGCATCCAGCCTTTAAAATGTCCGTGCTCACTTCATTACAAGCGATGAATTAGCAGAGAAAGTGTGACCTGTGTGGCAGGAATTTGCTGCAGCTCAGCTGCTTCTCATTTTCCTTCTGTGCTACCTTGTGACAAACAGGAGATTCTGTTGTAGTGGCCCCAAGCCAGACACTCACTAATGAGGAATTTCAGATGCTGAGGGACCGTGCCATCAAAGTTGTTCGACATTTGGGCATCGTGGGAGAGTGTAACATCCAGTTTGCTCTGCACCCAACTTCCCTGGAGTACTACATCATTGAAGTCAATGCCAGGCTCTCGAGGAGTTCAGCTTTGGCCTCCAAGGCTACAGGGTAAGATTATTTGAAAAAAAAAAAAAGGAATGAAAAAGAAAAGTTGCAGAATAAATAAATGACTGAACAAAAATAGAAGGGAGAAGGAAAAAATATTGCAGCCAGGCACCAGTGGTGTTCCTCAGGGCTCAGTGTTGGGACCACTGCTGTTTAACATCTTGATTGATCACCTTGATGAAGACAAAGACTGTGTTAACAGTAAGTTTCAGACTTGGGGCAGTGTGGCTGGAAAGCTGCCTGGCAGAAAGGGACCTGGGGGTGCTAAGGGACAAGCAGCTGAAGAGGAGCCAGCAGTGTGCCCAGGGGGCCAAGAAAGCCAAAGGCATCCTGGCTGGGATCAGCAATGCTGTGTCCAGCAGCAGCAGGGAGGGGATTGTCCCCTGGCACTCAGCTCTGGGGAGGCCACACCTCGAGTGCTGCATCCAGTTTTGGGCACCTCAAGACAAGAGAGATGTGGAGGGGCTGGAGGCAGTGCAGAGGAGGGCAAGGAAGCTGGGAAGGGCCCGGAGAAGAAATCTGCTGAAGAGCAACTGAAGGAGCTGGGGATGGTTAGTGTGAAGCAGAGGAGGCTGAGGGGAGACCACATGGCTCTCTACAGCTCCTTGAAAGGAGTTTGTGGAGAGGTTGGTGCTGGTCTGTTCTCACAGGTCATTAGCCATAGAAGAAGAGGGAAGAGCCTCAAGCTGCAGCAGGACAGGTTCAGACTGGACAGGAGTAAGAATCTTTTCCCATCCAGAGTGGTCAGGGCTTGGAATGTGCTGCCCAGGGAGGTGGTGGAGTCCCCAAGGCTGGATGCGTTTGCAGGTGTTTTAGCTGCGGTGCTTGGGGCTCTGGTGTAGGGTCGATCCTTGTAGAGTAGGGTTCTGGGTTGGACTTGCTGATGCTGAGGCTCTTTTCCACCCTGAATGTTCCTGTGATTCTGTGAACCAGGTGATTAAATTTTTGCACACTGCCATCATCATTTAGTGCTGTTCCCTTTGCTGGAGAGCTGAAGTCCCCTGCACATTTTTCAGTTTATAAACAGCACAAACCTTTCCCAAACCTTGCTTGTGCCTCTGTTCCACCTTGCAGTGTTGATCTATTGTTGCTTTTTGTTTTAGAATCATAGAATTGTCAAGGTTGGACTTGGTGATCCTGAGGGTATTTTCCAGCCTGACTGTTTCTGTGATTCTGTGAAGAGAGAGAATTGCCATAACTGACTTGAATCTGTGTAGTATTTAAATACCTGACAGCTACAAGGAAGAGTTGCTGCAGCTGCTCTCCATGCAGTTAAGACAAGGAGACACAGGTTGAAGCTGCAGCAAGGGAGACTGAAGTTGGCTGGTAGGGAGAACTCTGGAGTCGTCAGGTCAGGATAGTGTAGGTTTCTGCCTGGGAAACCTCTATGAACAGCTCTGCTAGGATTGACCTGTGGAGAACTGGTCCTGCTGGGGGATGGAAGAAAGGGTTAGTGAACCCTCCAGGTCCATCCCAGCCTGCTGATGCTGTTGCTACAAATGGGAAAGCTCCAAGGAGGTGTGTGTGGAGGAGCCTAATAGCTGTCCTTGCAGAGTGTATCCACTGTGTCCATATGCTGGCCACAAATCATCTCTGGGACCTGAAGGACACAGATATTAATGAGCTGCCTGTCAGATGGATGCAAATGGGCTTGCTAGCTGCCTTTGTTTTGTTGGCTATTCATAAACTAATCAAGATAAAGGTGGTGAGAGCAGGCTGTTGAGAAACTGGCTTCATAATTGCACTGTGCAGATATTGTTGAGAGGCACCAATGTATCTCTAATTGGCAGCCCTCAGCAGCTCTGATGATTGTTGCAGTGCCATAGGAGCCCAGAGTTAGGCCATGATATTGAGCATTTGGTTGCTTGCTTTTGGAGGACAGACTTACAGCAAGACACATCTGGGTACATTTTTAGGTGATAGGACTGGAGGGAATGGAGCAAAACTAGAAGTGGGTAGATCCAGACTGGATGTTAGGAAGAAGTTCTTGCCCATGAGGGTGGTGAGACACTGGAAGAGGTTTCCCAGGGAGGTGGTGGAAGCCTCATCCCTGGAGGTTTTGAAGGCCAGGCTGGATGTGGCTATGAGCAAGCTGCTGTAGTGTGAGGTGTTCCTGCCCATTGCAGGGGCTTGGAACTGGCTGATCCTTGAGGTCCCTTCCAACCCTGACAATTCTGTGATTCTCTATGATGTCACTGTGGGGGTGACAGATGCTCACAATGGTAGCTTTGCAGATAACAAAGCAAATCTCAGGTCTGGGTAATGCAGTAGGTTAAGGGAAATCAAGAGTTAATTGGTGTATCCCCAAAGGGAAGTCTTCCAAAAGTGAGAAAGTCCCAGAGGGAGAGGATGTTGTAATCTGTTATTCTGATCAGTTTCCATGTATTGCCCTATTTAAGGGAGTGTGCAGTCAGGTATCTCTGGTATTTCTATCAGTGCTATAGACAGCAGGATCCAGGCACCATCAGCAGTGTGCAGATGGCACCAAGCTGAGTGGTGCTGTTGATGCCCCAGAGGGACAGGATGGCAGCCAGAGGGACCTGGACAGGCTGCAGAGGTGGTGCCCAGGGGAACCTCATGAGGCTCAACAAGAGCAAGTGCAGGGTCCTGCACCTGGGCTGGAACAATCCTCACTGTCAGTACAGGCTGGGGGAGGAGGGTATAGAAAGCAGCCCTGAGCAAAAGGATTTGGGGGTGCTGGTGGATGAGAAGCTGGACAGGAGCAGGCAGGGTGAGCTTGCAGCACAGAAGGCCAAGGGCAGCCTGGGCTGCATCCAAAGCAGCATTGCCAGCAGAGCCAGAGAGGTGATTCTGCCACTTTGCTCTGCTCTGCTGAGACCTCACCTGCAGTGCTGTGTGCAGGCCTGGAGCCCTCAACACAGGAAGGACATGGACCTGATGGAGAGGGTCCAGAGGAGAGTGAGGAAAATGCTTAGGGGTTGGAGCAGCTCTGCTCCAAGGACAGGCTGAGGGAGCTGGGGGTGTTCAGCCTGCAGAAGAGAAGGCTCCAGGGAGACCTCAGAGCAACCTGCAGAGAGGCTGTTTGCAAAGCCCTGCAGGGACAGGACTTCAAAGTAGAGCAGAGCAGATTGAGATTGGATGTGAGGAACAAGTTCTGCTCCATGAGGGTAGTGGAACACTGGAAGAGGTTGCCCAGGGAGGTGGTTGGGGCCCCATCCCTGGACATATTCAGGGTGAGGCTGGAGAGGGCTGTGGGCAGCTTGATGTAGTTGGGGATGTCCCTGCTGACTGCAGAGGGCTGGGACTGGATGAGCTTTGGAGGTCCCTTCCAACCCAGACCATTCTGTGATTCTGTGCTCTCTCTCCTCTCCAGTCAGGAGGTGCACTGTTACTTTCTGGTGTGTGGAGGAGAGGCTTTCTCCTGGCCTTGGCTGGCAGGAAATTTTTATTCCTCAGGAAAGGGGTGAAATGTCTCCTCTGTCCTTTTTCCCTGGGCAGCTCATGGCTCAAAACTTGGGCAGGCAGCAAGGAGCAGAGGCCCTGCTGTACTTGAGTACAGGATCACAGGATCAGAGGATTGGAAGGGACCTCCAGAGATCTTCAAGTCCAACCCCTCTGCCAGAGCAGGACCACAGAATCCAGCAGAGATCACACAGGAACACATCCAGACAGGGCTGGAAAGGCTCCAGAGAAGGAGTCTCTGTTGTGCTGAGGAGGGAAAAACCACCTCACAGCTGTTTAATCTGATCCACTCCTGGGATTTTCAAAAGCAAATACTTCCCACTCTATACTATTTGCTGTTTCTCTTTGGTGGCAGGTATCCTTTAGCATTCATTGCTGCCAAGATTGCCTTGGGCATCCCCTTGCCAGAGATCAAGAATGTGATGACAGGAAAAACCTCTGCCTGCTTTGAGCCCAGCCTGGATTATGTTGTGACCAAGATCCCCCGCTGGGACCTGGACCGTTTCCCCCATGTCTCCAGCCGCATTGGGAGCTCCATGAAGAGTGTGGGAGAGGTGAGTGTGCAAGGCTCTCCCCTTCTGCTCCATTCCACCTCATGGAAAGTCATTTCTCTTCCTTGGAAAGCCTCAGAATCTCTCTCTTCAGGGACATAATGGCTTTTGAAGGTATTTATTCAGCTCACATGATCTTTATCCAGTGCTGTAATTAATTGAAATGAGTTAGGGTGGTAAATCCTGGGTATCACAGTGAGGATTCATGGATAATTTGACTCCTAAGGGAGGAGAATGCTTTGGTTCATCTGAGGAGGACTTCATTATTAACACTCACTAGAGGACTCCCAGAAAAAGAAAAAATCAAAACACAGCCCCCAAAACTTGCTTTTTATTTGGGGTTCTGTAATGGTGGTTAATTAAAGCATAATTTGAGTTGTTGTCTCATAAGGTTTTCAGTCATAGAATCAGAGAGTCACAGAATGGTCTGGGCTGAAAGGGACCTCTGACCCCCTCTGCAGTCAGCAGGGACATCCCCAACTAGATCAGGTTGCCCAGAGCCCTTTCCAGCCTCACCTTGAACATCTCCAGGGATGGGGCCTCAACCACCTCCCTGAGCAACCTCTTTCAGTGTTCTGCCACCCTCATGATGCAGAACTTCTTCCTAACATCCAATCTAAATCTGCTCTGCTTTAGTCTGAAGCTGTTGTCCCTGGTCCTGTCCCTGCAGGCCTTTGCAAACAGCCTCTCTGCAGCCTTCTTGTAGCCCCCTTCAGGTCCTGGCAGGTTGCTCTTAGGTCTCCCTGGAGCCTTTTCGCCAGGCTGAGCACCCCCAGCTCCCTCAGCCTGTTCTCGTAGCAGAGCTGCTCCAACCCCCTGCTCACTTTTGTGGCCCTCTTCTGGACCTGCTCCATCAGGTCCATGTCCTTCCTGTGTTGAGGACTCCAGACCTGCACACAGCACTGCAGGTGAGGTCTCAGCAGAGCGGAGCACAGTGGCAGAATGTGGTGGGTCGAAGTTTCTCCCCAGCAGTATCTCACCACGGACTAACTCAGTTAGAAGCAGATGAAAGCTTTATTCACAAGCAAAAAATACACTCTACAATGGAATATGTCCAAAATATACAGGATTTACAATATTATACAGATATTTACAGTTAGCAAATAACATGGAGACCCCCCCGGCCCCCAAAAGAGAGTACAGGGAAGGTGCTCCACTGCTCCCTACCAGAGGAAAAGAGGAGTTGAGAGGAAGGAATGTTAGTTCGTATCTTCATAGATTCAAAAAGGTTGGAAAAGACCTCAAAGATCATCAAGTCCAACCTGTCACCCAGCACCTCATGACTACTAAACCATGGCCCCAAGTGCCACATCCAATCCCCTCTTGAACACCTCCAGGGGATGGTGACTCCACCACCTCCCTGCTCTTCAAGGCCAGCCAGAAGCATTATTATCTCCCGAGCGAGGCAGAACAGCCAAGCCAGAGAAAAGAAAAGGAATGGGGATGGAAGTGAAGTGTCAAAGGTTGTTATGGTACAGCTGCTCCTATCCCACATTTTGTCCAATGAATTTGTTTAGAATAATCTTTTATTTTCCTTTTTTACAGCCACTAGTGATTTATTTATCTTCTTCTACTTTTCTGCTCGAAATCTGCAGCTGAATTTTAAAGGCATAGCCTAAAACTGCCACACAGAATCACCTCTCTGGCTCTGCTGGCAATGCTGCTTTGGATGCAGCCCAGGCTGCCCTTGGCCTTCTGTGCTGCAAGCTCACACTGCCTGATCCTGTCCAGCTTCTCCTCCACCAGCACCCCCAAATCCTTTTGCTCAGGGCTGCTTTCTATCCCCTCCTCCACCAGCCTGTATTGATAGTGAAGATTGTTCCAGCCCAGGTGCAGGACCCTGCACTTGCTCTTGTTGAGCCTCATGAAGTTCCTCTGTGCACCACATCTGCAGCCTGTCCAGCTCACTCTGGCTGCCATCCTGTCCCTCTGGGGCATCATAGTATCATAGTATCAGTCAGGGTTGGAAGGGACCACAAGGATCATCTAGTTCCAACCCCCTGCCATGGGCAGGGACACCCTACACTAGGTCAGGCTGGCCAGAGCCTCATCCAGCCTGGTCTTAAACACTTCCAGGGACGGGGCCTCAACCACCTCCCTGGATAACCCATTCCAGGGCTTCACCACTCTCATCTTGGTGTCATCTGCACCCTGCTGATGGTGCCCATAAGCCATGGTTCATGCTGTTTCCACAGTTCTTTGTGTTCTCTGTGAAAACCATTTGCCAAGTCTCAGCCTGCTTCTGTCCTGAAAGTCCAAACACCACCTATAATCTTGCTCTGCAGCTTTGACATCTCCCAGCGTTTTAGTTTCTTAGAGCTGGAATGTGGCAGTGTGACTTTTAAACCCTGATTTAAGGTGTCTGGGACAAGAACAGCATTTTCAGACTGCATTTTCAGAGGAGAGAAATGAAGCAAAAGGGGTAAATTACCCACTTAATTAGCTAATTACAGATCAGCTACCATAGCAAAATAATTAACTGTGTACTTTTTTTTTCCAACTGCCTTTCTTTCCTAATGCTTTTTGAGTAGCTATTTTATTAAATTATTTTGACACATGAGACCTTCCTAACATCAATTCTACCTTGCTCAGACAAGGAAGCCTTCATAACAATTGGAAGGATTAATTGGAACTCAATTTTCCAGTGGCAGCTTTTGCTTTTAATGACAATGAATCTTGGGTTTTAGTCAGTGATGCTTACTGAGTTGATGCTTACTGAGATTAACCCTCTCTGCTTAGGGTCTTTTTTTGACTGTTCTGTAGAGCTGGGGTTCCTCTATGCTGTTGCCTTGTGCTCCAGCAGCTGTAAACACTTCCTGGCCTCACATATTTCACCTCTCTCTCTGAGAGCCCTGGGGCTTTTTAGTCTGAGGAAGAGAAGAGTGAGAGAGGATCTGATCAATATCTATCAATATCTGAGGGTTGAGTGTCAAGAGGAAGGGCACAGGCTCTGTTCAGTTGCACCCTGTGATAGGACAAGGGGCAGTGGATGGAAACTACAGCACAGGAGGTTCCACCTCAACAGGAGGGAGAACTTCTTCACTGTGAGGCTGACAGAGCACTGGAAGAGGCTGCCCAGAGAGGATGTGGAGTCTCCTTCTCTGGAGCCTTTCCATCCCTGTCTGGGCGTGTTCCTGTGTGACCTGTGCTGGATTCTATGCTCCAGTTCGCAGCTTTCCACCCACACATCCCCAAGTCTGTAGCTCACCATGGGGTTGTTGTGACCCAGGGGCAAGACCTGGCACTTGACCTTGCTGAACCTGTTACAATTATCCTTGTCCCATGGATCTGACCTCTCCAGGTCTTTCTGACAGCCCTCCCTACCCTCCATCAGATGGACACAGCCACTCAGCTTGGTGTCATCTGCAGACTTACTGAGGCTGCCTCAATCTCCTCATCCAGATCATTGATAAAGACATCAAAGAGGCCAGGCCCCAGCCCTGAGCCCTGGGGGACACCACTGGTGCCTGGGCACCAGCCAGACTTAACTCCATTCCCCACCATGCTTCGGGCCTGGCCATCAGGCAGTTTTTCATCCAGTTCAGAGAGCACTGAGCCAAACCAAGTGTACCCCTCAGTCATCCCCCTAGGCCTGAACTTGGAGCCAGATAGCAGCAGCCACTGCATTTTTATTCACTGAACTGACTGGGCTGACCTGTTTGTATCAGGAATAGTGTGGCCAGCAGGAGCAGGGAGGTCATTCTGCCCTGTACTCAGCACTGGACAGGCCACACCTTGAGTCCTGTGTCCAGTTCTGGGCTCCTCAGTTTAGGAAAGATGTTGAGATGCTTGAAGGTGTCCAGAGAAGGGCAACGAAGCTGGGGAGGGGGTTTGGAGCACAGCCCTGTGAGGAGAGGCTGAGGGAGCTGGGGTTGCTTAGCCTGGAGAAGAGGAGGCTCAGGGGAGACCTTATTGCTCTGTGCAACTCCCTGAAGGGAGGTTGTAGCCAGGTGGGGGTTGGTCTCTTCTCCCAGACAACCAGCAGCAGAACAAGAGGACACAGTCTCAAGCTGCACCAGGGGAGGTTTAGGCTGGATGTTAGGAAGAAGTTCTTCCCAGAAAGAGAGATTGGCCATTGGGATGGGCTGCCCAGGGAGGTGGTGGAGTCACCATCCCTGGAGATCACAGTATCCTTAAAGTTGGAAGAGACGTGGTGCCATGGTTTAGTTGGTTGTTGGTGTTGGGTGATAGGTTGGACTTGATGATCTCAAAGGTCTTTTCCAACCTGGTCTAGTCTGGTCTAGTCTAGTCTAGTCTATTCTCTGTCATGCTGGGTGTGGAGCTGGGAGGAAAGAGCAAACCCTGTTCTTTGGCTTTGATATTTTTCAGCATCATGGTGGAGAAGATTTTTGTGCTGCTAGGCCTTCAATACACTGGGAAAGAAAAACATAGGAATTAGTGAAAGGGCTCTGCTACCTCTCAGATTTCCACAGAGAAAGGCTTCTTTTCTCATTAGAGGTGATGTTAAGATTGAAGGAGGGATACCCCAGTGCTGCTAGCCCAAGGAGGAGCAATGCTGTAAGTGAGCCCTCACAGGGGAGAGTCTCTGTTAAAGGCAATTTAAAGGAAGAGAGCAGATTTTTCCTGAACCTTAGAATACCCATGGGGAGTTTCTTCCTCTAGCAGGTTGCTAAACAGAAATATCCTTCTGTGTTACTGCACCCATGCTGCTGCATAATGCTTCCTTCTCCTAAAGTGCTTCAAAGCAGTTGAAGAGGAGAGCAGTGGCTTCCTGTATTTTACAGATAGGTTTGGCCCTGGCTGGGGGACAAATGCCCACCAAAGTCACTCTATCACTCCCCCACTTAGATGGACAGGGGAGAGGGGAAAATATAGCAAAAGCCATAAGATAGAAGCAATTTGATACTAACAAGCAACTAATCACAGAATCACAGAACCATTCAGGTTGGAAAAGACCCTCAGCATCACCAAGTCCAACCCAGAACCCTACTCTACAAGGATCAACCCTAAACCAGAGCCTCAAGCACCACATCCAAACCACCCTGAAACACATCCAGCCTTGGGGACTCCATCACCTCCCTGGGCAGCACATTCCAAGCCCTGGCCACTCTGGATGGGAAAAAATTCTTCCTCCTGTCCAGTCTGAACCTGTCCTGCTGCAGCTTGAGGCTCTTCCCTCTTCTTCTATGGCTAATGACCTGTGAGAAGAGACCAGCACCAACCTCTCCACAAACTCCTTTCAAGGAGCTGTAGAGAGCCATGTGGTCTCCCCTCAGCCTCCTCTGCTTCACACTAACCATCCCCAGCTCCTTCAGTTGCTCTTCAGCAGATTTCTTTTCCAGGCCCTTCCCAGCTTCCTTGCCCTCCTCTGCACTGCCTCCAGCCCCTCCACATCTCTCTTGTCTTGAGGTGCCCCAAACTGGACACAACACTTGAGGTGTGGCCTCCCCAGAGCTGAGTGCCAGGGGACAATCCCCTCCCTGCTGCTGCTGGACACAGCATTGCTGATCCCAGCCAGGATGCCTTTGGCTTTCTTGGCCCCCTGGGCACACTGCTGGCTCCTCTTCAGCTGCTTGTCCCTTAGCACCCCCAGGTCCCTTTCTGCCAGGCAGCTTTCCAGCCACACTGCCCCAAGCCTGGAGCACTGCTTGGGGTTGTTGTCACCCAAGTGCAGGCCCTGGCACTTGGCCTTGTTGAAGCTCCTCCTGGTCACGTTGGCCATAGATCGCATCTATCCAAGTCCCTGTGTAGAGCCTCCCTGCCCTGGTGCAGATCAACACTGCCACCTCCCTTGGTGTCATCTGTGAACTCACTGTGTCTTCATCAATGTCATCAATCAAGATGTTCAACAGCAGTGGTCCCAACACGGAGCCCTGAGGAACACCACTGGTGCCTGGCTGCCAGCTGGGTTTAACTCCATTGACCACCACTCTTTGGGCCCTTTCTCCCAGGCAGTGCTGTATCCAGCAAAGCATTGCTCAGCCAGGCCATGAGCAGCCAGTTTGTCCATGAGGGTTCTGTGGCAAATGGTGCTAAAGGCTTTTGAAAGTCTGGGTAGACACTGTGATGAGAGGGGATATTGGCTAGGAGCAGGGCTGTGACTGCCAGCTGGGTTCAACTCCACTGACCCACACTCTTTGGGCCCTTTTGCTTAATAATAATAATAATAATAATAATAATAATAAAACAATATCAGCTACTGCTGCAAAACACAGAAGTAGAAAGATGCTTTGAGGAGAATTAACTCCAGCTCAGCTAAACTCATTACAGAGACCAAAGCAGTCTCTTGTCTGAATCTCCCCGTTTGTGATATTGGCAGAGCCAGATCTAGAAGTGAGGCTCTCAAAGCTCAGTCATCTGTGCCTGTAGTGAAGCCAGCAGGACTGTCCTAGGGAGGAGGTCCAAAGGCTGTCATTTTCTGGATGTTCTTCTCCCTGGGTAACATTTGCAGCCCTCTGTTGCTGGGGGTGGCTGAGCAGGGGCTTCCCTGGCTGATGTGGAAGTGCTCTCTGTTAACAGGTCATGGCCATCGGGCGTACGTTCGAGGAGAGCTTCCAAAAGGCCCTGAGGATGTGCCACCCATCTGTAGACGGCTTCACTTCACACCTACCCATGAATAAAGCCTGGCCAGCTGGTGTAGATCTCCAGAAGGAACTCTCTGAGCCATCCAGCACTCGAATATATGCCACAGCCAAGGTAACAAAAGACTTGTGCCTGTGACTTGTGTGCCTTGTGCCATAGCTGCCAGCTTGGGTCAGCTTCATGCCTGAGACTTGTGTGCCTTGAGTCATAGCTACCAGCTTGGGTCAGCTTCATGCCTGAGACTTGTGTGCCTTGTGTCAAAGCTCCCAGCTTGGGTCAGCTTCATGCCTGAGACTTGTGTGCCTTGAGTCATAGCTACCAGCTTGGGTCAGCTTCATGCCTGAGACTTGTGTGCCTTGTGTCACAGCTCCCAGCTTGGGTCAGCTTCATGCCTGAGACTTGTGTGCCTTGTGTCACAGCTCCCAGCTTGGGTCAGCTTCATGCCTGAGACTTGTGTGCCTTGTGTCACAGCTCCCAGCTTGGGTCAGCTTCATGCCTGAGACTTGTGTGCCTTGTGTCACAGCTCCCAGCTTGGGTCAGCTTCATGCCTGAGACTTGTGTGCCTTGTGTCACAGCTCCCAGCTTGGGTCAGCTTCATGCCTGAGACTTGTGTGCCTTGTGTCACAGCTCCCAGCTTGGGTCAGCTTCATGCCTGTGACTTGTGTGCCTTGTGTCACAGATGCCAGCTTGGGTCATAGCTGCAGCTAACTTCTCCATCTGTCCATCCCTTCTATGAAGAGCTGGAGACAGATACCTTCTATTGTTCATACCTCGACATTGGGGTTCAAACCTTCTGGGAAGGGAATGCTCAGTTACTGTTTATTGTGCCTCTGACTTTGGGTGGTGGAGCCTTGAGGCCCTTTCTGCTCACATGTGGATACCTCTCATTATATCCTCCACAGAAGTGTGGGGAGCTGAGGCTGTGCTGCACTTGTGATAAGGTTTTCATAGAGCTGCTCCTTTTCTAAATGGCCTGAATGGAAAGCACGAGATGCCCAGCCTGGAGATGATCACCCTTGAGAAGAGAAGGCTCTGATCAGACCTTCTTGTGGCCTTCCAGTATCTGTGCTGTGCTTGGTTTTCATTACAGCTTTCTCTGGTGACTGAGGGAAAAATGTTGCTTCTTGTCCCTCTGAGTAGCTCAGAGAGCTTTTAGGAAAGTTCAACCATAGCACTGTGAAGATGAAGGTGAGTTTGGGCACCACTGAGCACTCTGGGTGTTCCCAGCTGTTGGTATTTTCCCTGGGAGCTGTTGAAAAAAACCCCAAGATCAAAGTCTTAATCCTTCCCTGTAAAGAGCTGCCTCTGCCTAACACAGTGCCCTAATTCATCCTGGTTAAGAACTGAGGCAAGCAGCAGCAGCCAGAGGTACTTCTGGCAGCTGGGACCTCCTGACTGGAAATCCCTTTCCAGCTTGCTGACATTTAAAAGCCAGCAGTTAGTCCCTGTGAGCAGTCATTCAGCTTTGTTTGAAACAGGATGAAGCTTTGTTGTGTGTCTCCTTTCCCTCCCAACAAAGCCCTCCCAGTCAAATCTCAGAGGCTTTTAACTTTTTCCTCTCTCCTTTGCCTGCGGCACGATGCAAAGAGCAAGTGCTGAGGTGCAAGGAAAGGCAGTTCAGCTGCCATTCAGAGCTATGGCTGTTGGAATGGAACTCCCTGATGTAATGTGAAAGAAGGCACTAGGGGAGAGACCCAAACAGAAAAGACTTACTCCTCAGCCAGAGTGGCCAAGTGTTGCATGGCTGTAACAGTCTGCTGGCTGTGCAGGTGCTCTACAAGAGACCTCAGAAGGCTTGTGCTGTGCATTTTGCTCTGTTTCACAGCAGGGCCCTAGTCTATGAGCTGGCCACTCTATAGACAGTTTAGTTTGCAGCCATGCTCCTGTCCAGCCAGATTTGCTGCTTCCTTTGGGAGCAGCCTTCCTTGGGGAGAAGCAGGGATGAGGCCTATGTCTAGTGGAGTCCCTCAGGGGTCAGTACTGGGACCAGAGTTGTTCAATATATTCATCAGTGACCTGGATGAGGGCACAGAGGGCACTGCCAGCAAATTTGCTGAGGACACAAAGCTGGGAGGAGTGGCAGTGTGACCTGATCCTCCCAGGGCTAAAGAATCAGGATGAGAGGAACTGCTTATCAGTTGCCTCATACCAGTTTCAGACCCAGAAGTGTGTAAGAAGCCCAAACATTGTTACTGCCAGCACTCAGAGACCACTGTGATGGCTCAAGGCTCCAGTCCCTTCATCATCTTTGTAGCCCTCTCCAGCAGATCCCTGTTCCTCCTGAACTGGGGAGCCCAGAACTGGATGCAATATTCCAGGTGAGGTCTCAACAGGGCAGAGTAGAGGGGGAGGAGAACCTCCCTGGATCTGCTGGACACACTCCTCTGAATGCACCCCAGGATCCCCTTGGCCTTCTCGGTCACCAGGGCACATTGCTGTCCCCTGCAGAACTTGCTACCCACCAGCACTCCCAGGTCTTTCTCCATTGAGCTATGCTGTAGCTGCAGTGTGTCACCCAGGCCTGGTCTTTCCCTTGCTTCAGGGTTTTGATTCAAGAGTAACTGGAGCAAAATGTGCAGCAGTGATTTTCACTGCTACTTGTGTGTGCAGGCAGCCATTCAAGTCAGCAGATTGTTACCTCTGAGGACAAGAGAAAGAATTGTGAGAAGAGCTGGGCAAGCTGCCTGGAAATCCTTTAGAGAAGGTAGAAGGTGGGGTGAGTGTTTTGCAGTGCCCAGTGAGAGCTGTTACCCACCCCCTGCCCATGTGGGGGATGTCACTTTGGAGCACAGCACTAAGGTGAGCTGTGCATTTCTGTCAGCTGGCATAAAGTCTGACAGTGCTGAAGCCTGAGGTGATGGGAAAGCACTGAGTCCTCAGTTTGAGGAGTTATCAAACTGGAGTTAGTGCAGCTGGTCAGACTCACTCCTGGATGAATCATAGAATCACAGAATTGTCAGGGTTGGAAGAGACCTCAAGGATCATCCAGTTCCAAGCCCCCTGCCATGGGCAGGGACACCTCACACTAGAGCAGCTTGCTCACAGCCACATCCAGCCTGGCCTGAAAAACCTCCAGGGATGAGGCTTCCACCACCTCCCTGGGCAACCTCTTCCAGCCTCTCACCACCCTCATGGGGAAGAACATCTTCCTAACATCCAAGCTGAATCTGCCCACTTCTAGTTTTGTTCCATTCCCCCCAGTCCTATCATTCCCTGACACCCTCAAAAGTCTCTCACCAGCTTTCCTGTAGCCCCCTTCAGATACTGGAAGGCCACAGGAAGTCTCCTTGGAGACTTCTCCAGCCTGAACATACCCAGCTCTCTCAGACTGTCTCCATAGCAGAACAGCTCCAGCCCTCTGCTCATCCTTGTGGCCCTTCTCTGGACACCTTCCAGCACCTCCAGATCCTTCCTGTAACAGAGGATCCAGAATTTGACACAGTGCTCCAGGTGGGGTCTCAGCAGAGTAGAGCAGAGGGGGAGAATCCCCTCCCTGGCCCTGCTGGCCACACTTCTCTTGCTGCAGCCCAGGCTCTGCTTGGCTCTCTGGGCTGCAAGTGCTCACTGCTGGCTCCTGTTGAGCTTCTCATCCCCCAGATGTAGGTGATGTGAGCAGTGTGGGGTGCAGGTGGAGGGCTTGGCACTGCAGGTCCAATATGCCTTGCTGTGGGTAGTTAATGCACATCCTCTGTGGCCACCAGGCTTTGCTGCCAGCAGTTTTAAGTTTAGCTTTGGGCTAAGTGAAGAATCACAGAATCACAGAATGGCTCAGGTTGGAGTAAATTCTCTCTCCCTTGCTCAAAGAGAAGACAGCTTTTGGTACCACAGCATGTGCACAAGAGATTGATACCTCCCCACACTGCTTGAGGGACATGTTTTCTGTTGCTGTGGGAGGTGGGATCTGGGGTAAATGAACCTGCCCAGCCTGTAGTACCTTTGTACTTTGGAAGGACAGCAATGTGCCCTTGTGGCCAAGAGAGCCAATAGGATCCTGGGGTGCAGGAAAAGTGTGTCCAGCTGGGCTGGGGAGGTTCTTCTCCCTCTCTGCTCTGCTCTGCCCTGCTGAAACCACACCTGCAATCCTGTGTCCAGTTTGGGGCTCCCCAGGTCAAGAGAGACAGAGACCTGCTGCAGAGAGTCCAAGGGAGAGCCACGAGGATGAGGAGAGGACTTGAGCATCTCCCCTGTAAAGGGAGACTGAGAGCCCTGGGGCTGTTTAGTCTGGAGAAGAGAAGGCTGAGAGGGGATCTGATCAATGTCTCTCAAGAGCTGAGGGCTGGGGGTCAAGTGGAGGGGGCCAAGCTCTTTTGGGTGGTGCACAGCGATAAGACATGGAGCAATGAATGGAATGGAATGGAGCAATGAATGGAATGGAATGGAATGGAATGGAATGGAATGGAATGGAATGGAATGGAATGGAATGGAATGGAATGGAATGAACCAGGTTGGAAAAGACCTTTGAGATCATCCAGTCCAACCTATCATCCAACACCATCTAATCAACTAAACCATGGCACCAAGCACCCCATCCAGTCTCTTCCTAAGCACCTCCAGTGATGGTGACTCCACCACCTCCCTGGGAAGGTTTCAGCTCAGCATAAGGAGAAACTTCTTTCCAGTGAGGGTTACAGAGCCCTGGAGCAGGCTGCCCACAGAGGTTGTGGAATCTTCTCCTCTGGAGCCTTTCAACCCCCAGCTGGATGCATTCCTGTGCAGACTCCCCTGGGTGATGCTGCTCTGGCAGGGGGGCTGGACTGGATGATCTCTGGTGCTCCTTTCCAACCTCTAATGTTCTGTGGTGCTGTGATATCTTTGCTGGTTTTATGCTATAGAGTTTCTGCCACCACATTGCAGCCTGACTCATGTGAAGCATGTATGAGAGGGGCTGCTTGATGCTGTCCTACTCTTGCCAGGCCTTGGATAACGAAGTCCCAGTGGATGTCATTCACAAACTCACAGCCATCGACAAATGGTTCCTGTGGAAGATGAGCAACATTGTCAACATGGAGAAGGTCCTGAAGGAAGTGAACAGGTAGGGAGGACCAACAGCCTTGTGCTAGGAATCAGCAGGCCTTCAGGGGATGCTTCTGCTGGGAAAGCTGTGCTTAGCCCTGAGCACTGATGCACTCACTGCTGAGAAGGTTATTTCGGTGCCATTGCTCTGAAACCCAATTCACCTCCTCACCCAGGCAGGAAATTTCTGAGGACACTCTTTTGGGTGGAAGGAATTTGTTTGAGTCACCAAAAAGGCTGTGAGGGGTCTGGAGCACAGCCCCATGAGGAGAGGCTGAGGGAACTGGGGGTGTTCAGCCTGGAGAAGAGGAGGCTCAGGAAGACCACCTTGCTGTCCACAACTCCCTGAAGGGAGGTCGTAGCCAGGTGGGGGTTGGTCTCTTCTCCCATGCACCCAGTGACAGAAGGAAAGGACAGAGTCTTAAGCTGCACCAGGGGAGGTTTGGGCTGGATGTGAGGAAGAAATTCTTCCCAGAAAGAGAGGTTGGCCTTTGGGATGAGCTGCCCAGGGAGGTGGTGGAGTCACCATCCCTGGCAATGTTTAAAACCAGCCTGGATGAGGCACTCAGGGCTGTGGTTTAGTTGATTGGATGTAGGTTGGACCCGATGATCTCAAAGGTCTTTTCCAACCTGGTTAATTCTGTGATTCTGTGAGTGCTTTGGCACCTTGGCTGTTCTCAGGGATTCTGGAAGTTCCACTTCAGTCTGGAAAATCCTCACAGTGCATCTGAGGCTAAGGATGGGAATGTGGATGGTCTACACTGAGTGACAGCAAGCTGCTCCTAGGACAGATTTAGCCTTCAAAGACATGACTTGGACTTGTCTTGACTGACTACACCTGAGGTCAAAGGCACTGCAATTTTTTCTGGCCTGGCCAATTGGTTGTTAATCTTTCCTGCCTTGCTGTGATGATGCAGTGAGTTCCATTTGTACTACACTTTCAAGCAGCTCTTGTTCCAGACACATTTAAATGGAAATCTTTTCTTTGACCATGTAAAACTAAGTATAGGAAGGATACAGTAAATGGAGGCTCTGAGCTGTATTTCAGTGGTGGCCTCTTGCTGTCTGAGGGTGCTGCACCCAGACTGAGTGCTGCTAGGCTTTGAGAGCCTCTTTTGAGATTGAGGGTTGAGAGAGGCTCTGAAGAAAGAGACTTGGGGATGTTGGTTGCTGAGCAGCTCCCCAGGAGCCAGCAGTACCCTCAGGCATCCCAGCAGGCAGCTCTGTGCTGGGCTGCAGCCAGAGGAGTGTGGGCAGCATGGCAAGAGAGGGGATTCTGCCCCTTGGCTCTGCTGAGACCTCACCTCCAATGCTGCCTTCAGTTCTGGTGTCCCCAGCAGAAGAAGGACTCAGATCTGCTGGAGTGAGTCCAGAGGAGGCCACAAACATGATCCAAGGGCTGGAGCAGTTCTGCTGTGAGGACAGGCTGAGGGAGCTGGGGGTGTTCAGCCTGGAGAGGAGAGGGCTCCAGAGGGACCTTAGATCTAACTTCCAGTGCCTGAAGGGGTCCTACAGGAAGGCTGCAGAGGGACTTGTCCTGAGGATGTCTAGAGACAGTACCAGGGGGAATGGTTTGAAGCTGAGGCAGAGCAGGGTTAGACTGGAGCTGAGGAAGAGGTTCTTCAATACAAGGGTGCTGAGACTCTGGAATAGGCTGCCCAGGGAGGCTGTGAATGGGTGTTCAAGGCCAGGCTGGATGAGTCCTTGAGCAGCTGAGTCTAGTTGAGAGGCATCACCTGCCCGTGGCAGGGGGGATGGAGCAGATGATCTCTGAGGTCCTTTACAACCTGAGCCGTGCTGTGACTCTGTGCTGTGACTTGAGCTTTTTCTTTGACGAGGATGGGAGAAGTCCCTTCCTTCCCGAGCCGCCGGTGGTGCTGGCCGGGTCCCCACGGTGTTCAGCAGTTCCACCACAGGATGGCACTGGGGGCTCACCGTAGCCATCGCAGCGCTGGCTGCTTCTCTGCTGTGGTTCCTTCTGCTTCGACCAGCTGCAGGCTCTTCATTGAGCAGCTCTTACTCTCCCTTGCCCCCCCCCCCCCCCGCCCCGGAACAATCAGGATCGGGAGCTGAACAAAACTACACGTGGAAAGAGATTTGTGCACTTGCAGCCCAAAAAGCCAATCACATCCTGGGCTGCAGCAAGAGAAGTGTGGCCAGCAGGGCCAGGGAAGGGATTCTCCCCCTCTGCTCCACTCTGCTGAGACCACACCTGGAGCACTATATCCAGTTCTGGAGCCTCTATTCCAGGAAGGATCTGGTGGTGCTGGAAGATGTCCAGAGAAGGGCCATGAGGATGAGCAGAGGGCTGGAGCTGCTCTGCTCTGGAGACAGAGAGAGTTGGGGTTGTTTAGTCTGAAGAAGAGAAGGAGAACTAATGTTGGCCTTCCAGTATCTGAAGGGGGCTACAGGAAAGCTGGGGAGGGACACTTTAGGGTGTCAGGGAGGGACAGGACTGGGAGGAATGGAAAAAAAAACACAAATGGGTAGGTTCAGCTTGGATGTTAGGAAGTTGTTCCCCATGAGGGTGGTGAGAGACTGGAAGAGGTTGCCCAGGGAGGTGGTGGAAGCCTCATCCCTGGAAGTTTTTCAGGCCAGGCTGGATGTGGCTGTGAGCAAGCTGCTGTAGTGTGAGGTGTCCCTGCCCATGGCAGGGGGCTTGGAACTGGATGATCCTTGAGGTCCCTTCCAACTCTGACAATTCTGTAATTCTATGTGGAAGAGGAGGAACATCAGCTTGCTTATTCACAGAAAGCTGGGGTTTGGCTGCACAAGATTTTGTCCTCTTAGCATCTGTGTCATGTTCCATGTGTCTTGACTATAGATCCTGAGGCAGCAAGGCAATGCCAGACAGAATCACTGCATTTCCTCTCTGTTGCAGTAGTGTGCTGTGCAACGAGGCACTTGGGAGCCCACAGGCTGGTCCCACCCTCAGCTGCTATAAATTCATCAATGCTCCACGGAGCCCAGTTGTGCCAAACTGTCCTTTAGCACTGTGGCTGCTCTAGCACTGAGCTGCCTGCTGCCTGCAGACAGCACCACTAGCCATGGCATCAGGAGCTGGTACCATCCCAGGGAGTTCTCATCCTGCTGGTGTCTGGGCAGCAGGCTGGATGGGTGGCCTGCTGCAGCATCCAGCCTTGTGTTTGTATCACAGACAACCAGTGCTGTGTCACTTGCAAGTGGATTCACAGCACCACAGTACATTAGAGGATGGAAGGGACGCCCAGAGATCATCCAGTCCAACCCTCCAGCCAGAGCAGCATCACCGAGGGTAGTCTGCACAGGAATGCATCCAGCTGGGGTTGGAAAGGCTCCAGAGAAGGAGACTCCACAACCTCTCTGGGCAGCCTGCTCCAGGCCTCTGTCACCCTCATTGGAAAGAAGTTTCTCCTCATACTGAGCTGAAACCTTCTCTGTTCAAGTTTGTCTCCATTGCTCCTTGGCTTATTGCTGTGCAGCACCCAAAAGAGCTTGGCCCCCTCCACTTGACCAGCCCTCATTTATTGATAGGCATTGATCAGATCCCCTCTCAGCCTTCTCTTCTCCAGCCTAAGCAGCCCCAGGGCTCTCAGTCTCTCTTCACAGGGGAGATGCTCAAGTCCCCTAAGCATCCTCCTGGCTCTCCCTTGGACTTTCTCCAGCAGGTCTCTGTCTCTCTTGACCTGGGGAGCCCAGAACTGGACACAGGATTGCAGGTGTGGTCTCAGCAGGGCAGAGCAGAAGGGGAGAAGACCTTCCCTAGCCCTGCTGGCCACACTTTTCTTGCTGCCCCCCAGGATCCCCTTGGCTCTCTTGGCCACAAGGGCACATTGCTGTCCCATGCAGAACTTGCTGCCCACCAGCACTCCAAGGTCTTTCTCCATGGAGCTGCTCTCCAGCAGGGCATTCCCTAACCTGTCCTGGTGCCTGCTGTTACTCCTCCCCAGATGCAGGACCCTGCACTTGTCCTTCTTGAACTCCATGAGGTTTTCCTGCAGGCAGCTCTCAGCCTGCCCAGCTCTGGTTGGAAGGCAGCACAGCCTGGCAGGTGTCAGCCACCCCCCAGCTCTGTATCATCAGGGACTTGCTGAGGGTGCACTCAATGCCCTCATCTAGGTCATTGATAAAGAACAAAACTGGGCCCAGTACAGATCCCTGGGGAACACCACTGGCCACAGGCCACCAACCTGACTCTGTGCCACTGATGACAACCCTCTCAGCTCTGTTGTGTAGCCTGTTTGCATCCACCTCACAGACCAATTGTCTGTGCTGCATCTCCTGAGCTGTTCTATGAGGATATTACTGGAGACAGTATCAAAAGCCTCACTGAAGTCAAGGGACATGACATCCACAGCTCTTCCCTCATCTACCCATTTGTTCATGGTTTCATAGAAGGCTATCAGATTAGTCAGGCAGGGTCTCCCCTTGATATATCCATGTTGGCTACTCCTGGTTACCTCCTGCAGTTCAACTCAGATTGCAGTTGCTCTAAGTTAACTTAGTCTCATTCATTTACCACTTCAGGTTTTCTCTCCCCTCTCCTTATTCATGCTTTCCTGGAAAACTCTCTTATCTCACAGCTTGCACAGCTGGAGGCAGGGGATGGACTGCCCATCTGTGTTGTGTTGAAGGCATGTTGGCACCAAGGCAGAGAGCCAGGGAAATGCACTTCTGACCTCAGCTGTGACTACTCCAGTGAGCCACATCAGGAAACCTATCTCTGCAACAGCCCAGGGAAAGCTAATTGAGAGATGCAAATGAGGCTTGGCACACATGTGCTCTTCCTGCAGCCAGCTGTTCCCTCTACCCAGAATGCCTGGCAGGAGTTTTACCTGGCCTGCAGGGTTATTGCCAGAAATGCAGAAACATTCAGGTTGGAAAAGACCCTCAGCATCACCAACTCCAACCCAGAACCCTACTCTACAAGGATCACCCCTAAACCACAGCCCCAAGCACCACAGCCAAAACCACCCTGAAACACATCCAGCCTTGGGGACTCCATCACCTCCCTGGGCAGCACATTCCAAGCCCTGGCCACTCTGGATGGGAAAAATTCTTCCTCCTGTCCAGTCTGAACCTGCCCTGCTGCAGCTTGAGGCTCTTCCCTCTTCTATGGCTAATGACCTGTGAGAAGAGACCAGCACCAACCTCTCCACAGCCTCCTTTCAGGGAGCTGTAGAGAGCCATGTGGTCTCCCCTCAGCCTCCTCTGCTTCACACTAACCCTTCCCAGCTCCTTCAGTTGCTCTTCATCAGATTTCTTCTCCAGGCCCTTCCCAGCTTCCTTGCCCTCCTCTGCACTCCAGTTAATAAGAATGAGCTGTGGTACCCTCACTGCTTTAAAACTTTCTGTTGCTGACAGAGGTCACCAAAACCAGAAGCAGTTGCCCTGTTCCCAGGCACTGTTGCTGGTTCTGATCCTGCTCTTTTTTTTGTTTGGTTCAATCCATCCCTTCCTTTGTGTCTCTGGATTGGATCTGGGGGCTCTTTTCAACGAGGTTTTGCATGCAGTTGGAATGGCATCACTGCCAAGAGCTGTTGTAGAGACTGATATCAAGGAGATAGTATTTACCAAGAGGAAATGTAGAGCTAGAACAAGTGGGTATAACAGAGGTGGGCAAGGGGATCACAGGCAGGTGGAGACCTTTGTGAGCAGTTCAGCAAAGGACATTCACACATTGCATGCCTCCTCAGCAGGCAGAGTGAGTCAGAGGGCAGCAGAAAGCCTCACTGCTCTCTGCAAGGAATTTGCTTCCCTAGGTGAATAATATCAGAGGGGGTAATATCATAGAATCATAGAATCAACAAGGTTGGAAAAGACCTCAAAGATCATCCAGTCCAACCTGCCACCAACACCTCATCACTACTAAACCATGGCTCCAAGTGCCACATCCAATCCTCTCTTGAACACCTCCAGGCATGGTGACTCCACCACCTCCCTGGGCAGCACATCCCAATGGCCAATCTCTTTCTGGGAAGAATTTCTTCCTAACATCCAGCCTAAACTTCCCCTGGTGCAACTTGAGACTGTGTCCTCTTGTTCTGGTGCTGGTTGCCTGGGAGAAGAGACCAACCCCTCCTGGCTACAACCTCCCTTCAGGGAGTTGTAGACAGCAAAAAGGTCTCCCCTGAGCCTCCTCTTCTCCAGGCTAAGCAACCCCAGCTCCCTCAGCCTCTATGAATAATATTAGGGGGGAAACCTGACTGACCTATAAATGATTGTCCATTCTCAGTAGCATACAAGCAGAGACAGCAGAGGCTGGCAAGGGCACCCTCTGCCCCATTTATATTTGTTCCAGTGAACTTCTTTCCAAAGCAAACTGGGTCTGCTGCTGGTGAGGCTGCACAAGCTTTTGTCATGCTGCAGCAATTTTCCCATTTCACTCTGTCTCTGGGCCCTGTAGCATGGAGAAAGAATCACAGAATGGTCTGGGTTGGAAGGGACCTCCAAAGCTCATCCAGTTCCAACCCCTCTGCAGTCAGCAGGGACATCCCCAACTAGATCAGGTTGCCCAGAGCTCTGTCCACACTCACCTTGAATATCTCCAGGGATGGAGCCTCAACCACCTCCCTGGGAAAGCTCTTCCAGTGTTCCACCACCCTCCTGGTGCAGAACTTGTTCCTCACATCCAATCTCAATCTGCTCTGCTCTACATTGAAGCCGTTGCCCCTGGTCCTGTCCCTGCAGGCCTTTGCAAACAGTCTCTCTGCAGCCTTCTTGTAGCCCCCTTCAGGTCCTGGCAGGTTGCTCTTAGGTCTCCCTGGAGCCTTCTCTTCTGCAGGCTGAACACCCCCAGCTCCCTCAGCCTGTCCTTGGAGCAGAGCTGCTCCAACCCCCTGCTCATTCTTAATCCCCCTTCTGGACCTGCTCCATCAGGTCCATGTCCTTCCTGTGTTGAGGGCTCCAGACCTGCACACAGCACTGCAGGTGAGGTCCAGTTTTAGGAGTAGCTGAATACTGGATGAATAGGCTGAGCCTGAGTGTGCTCATCATTGCAGCTGCTCTCTGTGTATATAAACCACAGGAATAGCTGCTGGGATAAACCAGAGTTGACCTGCAAGGGTGAGCCTGTGGCCTCACAGGGCAGATGTTAAGTGATGCAGTGGCTGTATACCAAATGCTACCAGCTCAGGCTTTGACCCTCAGCTCACAGACCAGTCCTGCTTCCTTCCATCAAGGCCCATTAACACTCACCTGAGCAAAACACAGGCAGGCAGAAACCTGACAACATAACTAAAATGAAGCAAAGCCTGATTGGGAAAGACAAGAAAAAGAATGTCTCTTTCCACATGAAGCTGCCAGCATGTTTATTTAGCATCCCTCCTAAATGGGTGGGTCAGGTGAAAGCTGGTCAAGTGGAAGAGAAGGCCCTGCTGGAGCATGAAGGCTTTCCTGACAGCAGCAGTGCTGCCAGCATGGCTGCAGTCCAGTAATAGATTTCCCCAGGTTCTCTGTGCCAGGTGAACATCTCCTCAGTAAGGGCAATTTATTCCTTTTCTTTTTATCTTGTGTTGTTGAAGTGAGTGGATGGCATTCCAAACATAACAAGGTGGAATTTGAAATGGAGCAAAACTAGATATGGGTACTTTGAGATTGGATGTTAGGAAGAAGTTGTTCCCCATGAGGGTGGTGAGAGACTGGAAGAGGTTGCCCAGGGAGGTGGTGGAAGCCTCCGCCCTGGAGGTTTTTCAGGGCAGGCTGGATGTGGCTGTGAGCAACCTGCCCTAGTGTGAGGTGTCCCTGGCCATGGCAGGGGGTTGGAACTGGCTGATCCTTGAGGTCCCTTCCAGCCCTGACAATTCTGTGATTCTGAAACAAAAAGCAACAATAAATCAACAATGGAAGGTGGAACAGAGGCAGGAGCAAAGTTTGGAAAAGGTTTGTGTTTGTCCAGGCTGGAAGGGACCTCCAAAGCTCATCCAGTCTGACCTCCCTGCAGATCACATTGCCCAGAGCCCTCTCCAGCCTCACCTTGAATACTTCCAGGGGTGGGACCTCAACCACCTCCCTGGGCAACCTGTTCCAGTGTTCCACCACCCTCATGGTGCGGAACTTCTTCCTCACATCCAATCTAAATCTGCTCTGCTCTAGTCTGAAGCCATTGCCACTGGTCCTGTCCCTGCAGTCTTCTTGTAGCCCCTTCAGGTATTGGCAGGTTGCTCTTAAGTCTCCCTGGAGCCTTCCCTTCTGCAGGCTGAACACCCCCAGCTCCCTCAGCCTGTCCTTGGAGCAGAGCTTCTCTAACCCCCTGATCATTTTCATGGCCCTCCTCTGGACCCTCCCCCTCAGGTCCATGTCCTTCCTGTGTTGAGGGCTCCAGAGCTGGACACAGCACTGCAGGTGAGGTCTCACTAGAGCAGAGCAAAGTGGCAGAATCACTTCTCTGGATCTCTTGCAATACGTATTTAATGCAGCCCCAGATGTGATTTGCCTTCTGTGCTGCAAACTCATACTGCCTGCTCCTGTCCAGCTTCTCATCCACCAGCATCCCCAAGCTCTTTTCCACATGTCTGCTTTCTATCTCTTCCTCCCCCAGCCTGTATTGATAGTGAGGATTGTTCCAGCCCAGGTGATGAGTGGAAGGGATGGACTGGATGAGCTTGGAGGTCTCGTCCAACCAGGTGTTTTCTGTGATTCTGTGATTGAAAGCTACCTCTCCTCCTGTCTTTTCTTCATCAAGCATTGATAGGAGCAGAGGTAAAAATCCACAGTTTCATTTCCACATGAGCTACTCAGCTTTTCATTTGCATACTGTTTGTCCTGTCCAAAAGTGGTTACCTTTCTGCATGGATTAGTCAGTGTCCTAACCCAATTGAAGGTGCTAGCACAAGGCAAACAAATCATGTCACCAAGAAATCACTGTCTCTCTTCTACCCACCCTGCCGGGGAGGGGGGATGAGAATGGATGAGATTGCTTCAATGAGATAGTAAGAACTGAGCTGAAACAACTTGCAAATGAAGTCACTTTTCTTTGTCTGTCAGTAATCAAATGGCAGCCAGCTCTGAGGCAGAAGGGAGGCAGAGCAAGGGAGGAAACGACACAGAAAAAGGCTCATTTTTGTGGGGTCATCAGGACTGCTCCCTCACACTTAGGGAATGCTGGATGTAGGATAGCAATCTAACATGGCTGCATCCTTCTTCCCAGCTGGTGATGGCTGGCATCTGCTTTGCCAGGGACCTGGCAGGTTTTGCTTTGTTTCCTTCTCTAGAACACCCATCCATGAAGAATACAGAATTAACCAGCTTGGAAAAGAGCTTAGAGATCAAGTCCAACCTATCACCCAACACCATCTGATTAACTCACCCGTGGCACCGAGTGCCTCATCCAGGTTGATTTTAAACACCTCCAGGGATTGTGACCCCACCACCTCCCTGGGCAGCCCATGCCAAAGGCCAATCTCTCTTTCTGGGAAGAATTTCTTCCTAACATCCAGCCTAAACCTCCCCTGGTGCAGCTTGAGACTGTGTCCTCTTGTTCTGGTGCTGGTTGCCTGGGAGAAGAGACCAACCTCCTCCTGCCTACAACCTCCCTTCAGGGAGTTGTAGAGAGCAAGAAGGCCTCCCCTGAGCCTCCTCTTCTCCAGGCTAAGCAACCCCAGCTCCCTCAGCCTCTCCTCACAGGGCTGTGCTCCAAACCCCCTCCCCAGCTTCGTTCCCCTTCTCTGGACACCTTCCAGCAAGTCAACATCTTTCCTAAACTGAGGAACCCAGAACTGGACACAGGACTCAAGGTGTGGCCTCAGCAGTGCTGAGCACAGGGCAGAATGACTTCCTTGCTCCTGCCGGCCACACTATTCCTCATCCAGGCCAGGATGCCACTGGCCTTTTTGGCCACCTGGGCACACTATTGGCTCATGTTCAGCTGCTGTCCACCAGTACCCCCAGGTCTCTCTCTGCCTGGCTGTTCTCCGTCCCCTTTGTCCTCAGCCTGCGTGGGGTTGCTGTGGCCAAAGTGCAGAACCCAGCACTTAGCACTTAGATGTGCCTGCAGCTCTGGCACTCATGGCTCACACCAGAAGTCCTGCCTCAGAGCAGACATTAGCAAGTAGAAAGGGCTGAGGAGAAGCAGAAATTAATGTTGGGAGGGTGGGGTGGGGGGGTGGGGGCGAGGATGTGAATCTCAACCCACCACAGCATCCAATAGTGATTTATTTACATTCCATTCTACCACTTTCTTCTCAAGATCTGTGGAAATTTTTCTAGGCACAGCCTGAAACTGCTACAGGTGGATGGTTGAGGAGAAGATCACTGGTGTAGGATGCACTGGTTCCTGGAGTTGCCTGAGGGCAGAGCAGGCTTGTTGCTAGTGCCAGGCTGGGACGCAGCACAGAGGCCAGCAGTTACAGTCAGCTTTACCTTCCTGCACATCCTCAGCAGCTGTCTGCTGTGATGTCATAGTCCAGTGGGGATCTCTGTTCTCATACTGCAGGAGAATCACAGAATGTTAGGGGCCAGAAGGAACCTTGAAAGCTCATCCAGTCCAACCCCCTGCCAGAGCAGCATCACCTAGGGCAGGTCACACAGGAACACATCCAGGTGGGGTTTGAAGATCTCCAGAGAAGGAGACTCCACAACCCCCCTGGGCAGCCTGCTCCAGGCCTCTCTCACCCTCACAGGGAAAAAATTCTTCCTCCTGCTTCCATGGCACTTCCTCTGCCTCAGCTTCCACCACTGCCCCTTGTGCTGGCATTGGGCATCCCCCAGCAGAGCCTGGCTCCAGCCTCTGGGCACAAAAAAGGGAAGCAGAGGTGGCATTGGAGAATTCATAGAAGAAACTGCATCTACCCAGGGCTCTGAATCTAAGTTTCTGCCCCCCAGTTCAGCTCTCAGAGCAGCTGGTTTGACACATCTCTTACTCTCACCTGGTTTATGGTACCCTGACTTCACCCAGGGCAGCAGAACTACTCTGTGCCTAAGCTCTGGATGAGGGGATTGAGTCCATCATCAGGAATTTGGCAGATGACAGCAAGGTGGGGGCAGGAGTTGATCTGTTAGATGGTAGAAGAGCTCTGCAGAGGGACCTTGACAGGCTGGACAGATGGGCAGAGTCCAAGGCATAAGGTTTAACACGTCTAAGTGCCAGGTTCTACACACTGGCCACAGCAACCCCATGCAGTGCTACAGGCTGGGGGATAAGAGGCTGGAGAGCAGCCAGGCAGAAAGGGCCCTGGGGGTCCTGGTTGATAGTAGGCTGAACATGAGCCTGCAGTGTGCCCAGGTGGCCAAGAAGGCCAATGGCATCGTGGCCTGTATGAGGAATAGTGTGGCCAGCAGGAGCAGGGAGGTCATTGTGCCCCTGTACTCAGCACTGGTTAGGCCACACCTTGAGTCCTGTGTCCAGTTCTGGGCCCCTCAGTTTAGGAAAGATGTTGAGATGCTGGAAGGTGTCCAGAGAAGGGCAACAAGGCTGGGGAGGGGTCTGGAGCACAGAGGGAGCTGGGAGTGTTTAGCCTGGAGAAGAGGAGGCTCAGGGGAGACCTTATTGCTCTCTACAACTCCCTGAAGGGAGGTTGTGCCAGGTGGGGGTTGGTCTCTTCTCCCAGACGACCAGCACCAGAACAAGAGGACACAGTCTCAGGCTGTGCCAGGGGAGGTTTAGGCTGGAGGTTAGGAAGAAGTTCTTCCCAGACAGAGAGATTGGCCATTGGAATGTGCTGCCCAGGGAGGTGGTGGAGTCACCATCACTGGAGGTGTTTAGGAAGAGACTGGATGGGGTGCTTGGTGCCATGGTTTAGTTGATTAGATGGTGTTGGGTGATAGTTTGGACTGGATGATCTCAAAGGCCTTTTCCAACCTGGTCTATTCTATCTATTCTATTCTATTCTATTCTATTCTATTCTATTCTATTCTATTCTATTCCAAGCTGGAGTGGAAAATCCAATCCAATGACTCTCTTTCATGCTTCAGCTTCCTGACACATTCCAATCAAGTGGCCTTAGCCCTCTCCTCCCTCTCCAACACCACACTGCTATTTATTTAGAAATGCCATGAAGCAAAGGCCATAATTCAAAAGATCTGATTTAGGAAAATTGCTTGTTTGTTAATCATTTCTTTTTCCCTGATTCAGATTTTGCTTGCTCATAAAATATTGATTTATTGGGGCAGGCAAGAATGCTCTTGGCCATGAAGAAGAAGAGAAAAAGTGCTGATAAAAATACATAGGCTGTTTTATGTCTTTTGCAAAAGCTAAGCTTGGAAAAGGTAGCCTAGAAACAGAGGCAGGCAGCAACTGTAAGGGCCAGCAGTGGAGTCAAAGTGCAGCCAAGATCATAGAATCACAGGATTGTCAGGGTTGGAAGGGACCTCAGGAATCATCCAGTTCCAACCCCCCTGCCATGGCCAAGGACACCTCACACTAGAGGAGCTTGCTCACAGCCACATCCAGCCTGGCCTGAAAAACCTCCAGGGATGAGGCTTCCACCACCTCCCTGGGCAACCTCTTCCAGTCTCTCACCACCCTCATGGGGAAGAACTTCTTCCTAACATCCAATCTCAATCTACCCGTTTCTAATTTTTGTCCATTCCCCCCAAGTCCTATCACTCCCTGACACCCTAAAAAGTCCCTCCCCAGCTTTCCTGTAGCCCCCTTCAGATAGTGGAAGGCCATATTAAGGTCTCATCAAAGACTCCATGTCTGGAGTATTGTGTTGAGTTCTGGGCCCCTCAGTTCAAGAAGGACCTCAGGGAACTGTCCAGTACAGAGACACAAAAATGGAGTGGAACATCTTCCGCCTGAGGGAGCTGAGGGCTCTGGAGCTTGGAGAGGAGGAGCCTGAGAGGTGACCTCATTGCTGTTGCTAAAGATGTGGAGGGTGAGTGCCCAGAGGCTGGAGCCAGGCTCTGCTGGGGGATGCCCAATGCCAGCACAAGGGGCAGTGGTGGAAGCTGAGGCAGAGGAAGTTCCATGGAAACAGAGGAGGACGAATTTTTTTTCCCTGTGAGGGTGACAGAGGCCTGGAGCAGGCTGCCCAGGGGGTTGTGGAGTCTCCCTCTCTGGAGATATTCAAACCTCACCTGGATGTGTTCCTGTGTGACCTGCTCTAGGTGACCCTGCTCTGGCAGGGGGTTGGACTGGATGAGCTTTGGAGGTGCCTTCCAGCCCCTAATATTCTGTGCTTGCTGTCAGCCCTGACACAGAGGTGTTTTTCTTATTTATTCCCAGTGCAACCATCCCAGAAGAGACCCTGAGGAGAGCCAAGCAGATGGGCTTCTCAGACAGCCAGATTGGGAAATGCCTGGGGCTGACTCAAGCCCAGTGCCGTCAGCTGAGACTGAAGATGAATGTAGTGCCCTGGGTGAAACAGGTACATGAGAAACAAGGCTCCTCATGCTGGGGGGGCTGCCACGAGTGCAAGGAGCAGGGCACCTCCATGGCCTTACAAAGAGCTGAGCTAAACACAGTGGAACACCTGGCTCTGCTAACATCCATGGGAGTTTCGACACTGACATGAAAGGAGAACAAATTTCAGCCACACAGATGCCACTTCTGCACTGCAGGCAGCAATGTAATGACAGGCATGTCCTCAAAGAGCAACTCAGCAGTGTTCTTGCTCATTTTGTGTGTGGCTGAGCGAGAAGCACAGCTCTAGGAAAAAGCTCAGGAGCTGGCCCAGTACAGCATGACCATGAAAAGCCCTAATATGTCTTTTCTCTTGCTGGTGACTCCTTCCAGGGTAATACTTTCTTGGAAGTGTGCTGTGGCTAGGGGTTCCTTTGCTAGTCACTGTGATGGCACAAGTCTAATGAGAAAAGGCCTTGGGCGTGCTGGGGGATGAGAAGCTCAACAGGAGCCAGCAGTGAGCACCTGCAGCCCAGAGAGCCAAGCAAAGCCTGGGCTGCAGCAAAAGAAGTGTGGCCAGCAGGGCCAGGGAGGGGATTCTCCCCTCTGATCCACTCTGCTGAGCGCCCACCTGGAGCACTGTGTCCAGCTCTGGAGCCTCTCTTCCAGGAAGGATCTGGAGGTGCTGGAAGGTGTCCAGAGGAAAGCAATGAGGATGAGCAGAGGGCTGGAGCTGCTCTGCTCTGGAGACAGACTGAGAGAGCTGGGGTTGTTCAGTGTAGAGAAGAGAAGGCTCTGAGGAGACCTTCTTGTGGCCTTCCAGGGGGCTACAGAAAAGCTGGGGAGGGACTTTTTAGGGTATCAGGGAAGGATAGGAGTGGGGGGAATGGAAAAAAACTAGAAGTGAGTAGATTTAGATTGGATGTTAGGAAGAAGTTCTTCCCCATGAGGGTGGTGAGAGACTGGCACAGGTTGCCCAGGGTGGTGGTGGAAGCCTCATGCCTGGAGGATTTTTCAGGCCATGCTGTATGTGGCTGTGAGCAAGCTGCTCTAGTGTGAGGTGTCCCTGCCCATGGCAGTGCGGTTGGAACTGGCTGATCCTTGAGGTCCCTTCCAATGCTGACAATTCTATGTTCCAGCATTCATGGCAGGGTCAGGAGTGCTTTGCTAGGTGTTGTGCTGCTGCATTTAAGGTATGTGGGTATTAAACTGCCACCAGATGGGTTGGGTTGGATTTTGTTGTTTGTTTTTTTTTTGTCTTTAAAAAGACAATTCAAGCAACCCAAACTCCTGAACATTTCTGAAAGAGCCCATCTGTGTCCTCAGTCCAAATGTCAGGTGCCAAATCTCCTTCTGCTCCCCAGCTGCTGTTTTCCTTCTATGTCCTCATCTGGCCCAGAGGAATGTGCCTGGTCTTGCACTGTGTTCTTTCAGCTACATCTGGCACTGTAGTGCTGGATTGATTGGTGTGCCAAGGTACCCTTAATAAGGTCATTCCACTCATGCCTGCATTTCTGGCTTCAAAGCAGATGCTGCTTCTTCAGTCATGAAGCACAAGTTGCAGTATTAGCAGCAGTAATGAGCAGCAGACACTTACACAGTGCTAATGATGTAAGGTCACATCCTTCATTAGTCACAAGGATTGGGACAGGCAGTGGGGATTCCTCAAAAACCCTAAAGACTGGGCAGGTTTTAAAATTCTATAGCCCTGATGAGGCCACATCTGGAATATTGTGTCCAGTCCTGGGCTCCTCAGTTCAGGAAGGACCTCAGGGAGCTGTTGGAGAGAGTCCAGCACAGAGACACAAAGGTGATGAAGGCAGTGGAATATCTTCCTCACGAGGAGAGCCTGAGGGAACTGCGGGCTCTGGAGCTTGCAGAGGAGGAGCCTGAGAGGTGACCTCATTGCTGTTGCTAAAGATGTGGAGGGTGAGTGCCCAGAGGCTGGAGCCAGGCTCTGCTGGGGGATGCCCAATGCCAGCACAAGGGGCAGTGGTGGAAGCTGAGGCAGAGGAAGTTCCATGAAAACAGGAGGAAGAATTTTTCCCTGTGAGGGTGACAGAGGCCTGGAGCAGGCTGCCCAGGGGGTTGTGGAGTCTCCCTCTCTGGAGATATTGAATCCCAACCTGGATGTGCTCCTGTGTGACCTGCTCCAGGTGTTCCTGTCCTTGGCAGGGGGGTTGGACTGGATGAGCTTTGGAGGTTCCTTCCAGCCCCAAACATTCAGTGATTCTGTGAACACTCTGTGATGTAAAAATTCCTGCCAGGACTGCTTAAATGTTGTCCCCTCTTCAGTATTCTGTGGAGGAATGTTGGAGCTGTTGAACCAGGGAACTCCAGCAATCGCTGGTGACCTAGATGGACCGGTTACCATGTAGAGCATGCAACAAGGAGTTGACACAAATAGTTTGTGAACAGCCTAGTGGGCAAATTATTCTTCTAGGTCCTCTGGTGACTAATTACATAAAAAATTGTTGAAAGCTGCATGTAAGGGGTGGTTGAAAATCACTCTTCCATTGTGTGCTATTTAATTATCAAAGCACAAGTTATATACTAAAAGAAGTATTGCAGTAGTTGGAATCATAGAATGGTCTGGGTTGGAAGGGACCTCCACAGCTCATCTAATGCAACCACCCTGCAGTCAGCAGGGATATCCCCAACTAGATCAGGTTGCCCAGAGCCCTGTCCATCCTCACCTTGAATATGTCCAGGGATGGGGCCTCATCTACCTCCCTGGAGCCTCTCCAGGGAGACCTAAGAGCAACCTTCCAGTACCTGAAGGGGGCCTGGAAGAAGGCTGCAGAGAGACTGTTTGCAAAGGCCTGCAGGGACACGACCAGGAGCAATGACTAGAGCTGGGCAGATTGGATGTTAGGAACAAGTTCTGCACAGTGAGGGTGGTGGAACACTGGAACAGGTTACCCAGGGAGGTGGTAGAAGCCCCATCCCTGGTGAGTCTGGAGAAGGCCCTGGGCTACCTGATCTGGTTGGGGATGTCCTTGCTGACTACAGAGGGGGTTGGACTGGATGAGCTTTGGAGTTCCCTTCCAACCCAGACCATTCTGGAATTCTCTGATTCTATGGTCTGACACTTCATATCACCTCCTTTTGAGGAAAGACATGATGGGAAAGTAATAGAATAGGAATAGGAGTAGAAAAGGAACAAGGGAAAAGAGAAGTAGCCCAAACACCTGCATATAAGGAAGATCTTGCACTGTCCCAGTCTCAGCTCCCCCTCTTCTGTAGACAGGCTGTAGTCTCTCTCTTCACCCAGGCAAGCAACAGAACAAGAGGGGATAGCCTCAAGCTGTGCCAGGGGTTGTTTACTCTGGAGGTGAGGAGAAAGTTCTTCCCAGAAGGAGTAATTGCCCATTGGAATGTGCTGCCCAGGGAGGTGGTGGAGTCACCATCCCTGGAGGTGTTCCAAAAAGGCTTGGATGTGGCACTTGGAGCCATGGTTTAGTTGTCGGGAGGTGTTAGATATTGGGTTGGACCTGATGATCTCTGAGGTGTTTTCTAACCTGGTTGATTTGAGGGCTGCAGCTCCTCTCCTATGAGGACAGACTGAGAGAATTGAGGTTCTTCAGTCTGGAGAAGAGAAGGCTCTGAGGAGACCTTCTTGTGGCCTTCCAGTATCTGAAGGGTGTTACAGGAAAGCTGGGGAGGGACTTTTTAGGGTGTCAGGGGGTGAAAGGACTGGGGGGAATGGAAAAGAAACTAGAAGTGAGTAGATTGAGATTGGATGTTAGGAAGAAGTTCTTCCCCATGAGGGTGGTAAGAGACTGGAAGAAGTTGCCCAGGAAGGTGGTGGAAGCCTCATCCCTGGAGGTTTATCAGGCCAGGCTGGATGTGGCTCTGAGCAAGATGCTCTAATGTGAGGTGTCCCTTGCCCATGGCAGGGGGGTTGGAACTGGCTGATCCTTGAGGTGCCTTCCAGCCCTGACAATTCTGTGATTCTGTGATTGTCCCCTGTGCAGATTGACACCCTGGCAGCAGAGTACCCGGCGGTCACTAATTACCTCTACACTACCTACAGCGGGCAGGTAGGTTCCATGGCTATGTCCTTCCTCTCCCCTGGGCTGCCTCACTGCTGGAGACCTTGCAGGTGTCTCACTCTCTGCAGCAGTTATTTTGGATAGTGTTGCATATAAGCACCTTACAGCAGGTCTGGAAGTTCCAGCTGCTGAAATCCTGGTCGAGTGCATTGGAGGTGAGGCCCCTATGCTCCTCTCACCCTGTCCTCTCTCACCTGTACAGGGCAGGTCCTGGGGATGGAGAGCCCATGTTTCATTCTCTGCTCTGCTGATACCCCAGCTCCAATCCTGCTTCCAGTTCTGGTGTCCCCATCATAAGGACTCAGAGCTGCAGGAGTGAGGCCAGAGGAGACAACAAAGATGGTTCAGGGGCTGGAGCACCTCTGTTGTGAGGACAGGCTGAGGGAGCTGGGGGTGTTCAGCCCGGAGAAGAGAAGACTTAAATCTGCCTTCCAATACCTGAAGGGAACATACAGGGAGGCTGCAGAGGGACTTTTAACAAGTGTTCAACATCTTTGCCAGTGACATGGACAATGGCATTGTGTGCACCCTCATCAGGTTTGCTGATGACACCCACAGGACAAGGGGAAATGGATTGAAACTGAAGGGGAATAGGTTTAGATTGGATCTTAGGAAGCAATTCTTCACTGTGAGGCTGGCAAGGCCCTGGCATGGATTGTCCAGAGAAGTTGTGGCTGCCCCCTCCCTGGAGATGTTGAAGGCCAGGTTGGATGGGGCCTTGAGTAACCTGGGCTGGTTGAGAGGTGTCCCTGCCCATGGCAGGGAGGTTGGATTGGATGATCTCTAAGGTCTCTCCCAGTCTCTCCCAGTGTTCTGTGATCCATCTCACCCTAGTACTCATTTAGATGTGAAACTTAACAGCTCCTTCAGCTCAGGTGCAGCACCACTCATTCCAGCAGAGTCGCTCTCGATTTCCATGGCAGTAAATGAGATCAGCCTTGAGCCCTGAAGGATCAGATCATTGGATGTGGGCTGAGCACCAGGAACTTTTTATTCTTTAGAGCTGTTGAGTACAGATCCTGATGACTTTTCTCCCTCCCTTCTCAGGAGCATGATGTAAAATTTGATGACTGTGGAGTGATGGTGTTGGGCTGTGGACCATATCACATAGGTAAATCTTTCTTGCAACTCCTCTGCTCTTCTTGCACCCTTGAGCCTTCCTTGGACAGTCTCGTGGTTCATTTATTCCTCTTCTCATATGGTGACAACACCCTCCAGAGCACAGTGCACAGGACATCAATTCCTAACACCAGGTTTGCCTTTTACACTTGCTTGCAGACTTCATTTCATGCCCTGGCTGAAACAGGAGAGTTTGACTGCTTTCCGCTTGTCACTTAGTTGTGACTTCCACGCTTTGAGGGGATTTTTTGGACTCTCTTTTTGCACCTGTTCCTGTCTGAAGAAGCTGATGCCTTCTACAGAATTCCTTTGCTCCCACAACTACCTTGTTTGTTTACTCCCAGCTCATGACTGTGCTGTTGCATACAGTGCATTTTACTACTGGAAGCAGAGGTGACTCTAAAAACATTTTGATACATCTTCAGCTGCTTTTCTCTAAAGCAATTCTCTGCATGATGTTTGGGGTTTTTTTTCTCAGCCCACTCAGATGATTATGCAGTGTAAGCTTCCTCCTGGCTATGAGTAGACAGACAGACTGCTGAATTCTGTATGTGATGACTTTCACTTCTTTTCATGGCTCTTTCCAAAGAGCTTGCAATTATTGACAAGGAAAGAAAAAAACTGCTTGTTATTCAGAAATATTTTTTGCTCTGCCTCTCACAAGAAGTGGTGATGGCATTTGAGAGCTGAAGTTTAAAGCTGTATGCATTTGTTTTGCTTGGGTGGAGAAGTGATGTGCTACTGCTGCTGGGAGGATGTGTCTTTGAGAACAGTTTCCAGGCTGTGATCTGCTGGAGAGCAGCCCTGCGGTGAAGGACCTGAGAGTGCTGGTGGACAACAAGTTCTGCATGGGACAACAATGTGCCCTGGGGGCCAAGAAGGCCAATGGGATCCTGGGGTGCAGTGAGAGGAATGTGTCCAGCAGATCCAGGGAGGTTCTCCTCCCCCTCTGCTCTGCCCTGCTGAGACCTCACCTGGAATATTACATCCAATTCTGGGCTCCCCAGTTCAGGAGGGACAGGGATCTGCTGGAGAGAGTCCAAGGGAGGGTCTGCAAGGATGCTGAAGGGACTGGAGCACTGCCTGGTGAGGAGAGGCTGGGACCCCCTGGGGCTGTTTAATGTGGAGGGGAGAAGACTGAGAGGGGATCTGATTCTATGAAATAAAGTTAGGCCACACCTTGAGTCCTGTGTCCAGTTCTGGACCCCTCAGTTTAAGAAGGACATCGAGACACTTGAACATGTCCAGAGAAGGGCAACAAGGCTGGGGAGAGGCCTTGAGCACAGCCCTGTGAGGAGAGGCTGAGGGAGCTGGGATTGTTTAGCCTGGAGAAGAGGAGGCTTAGGGCTGACCTCATTGCTCTCTACAACAACCTGAAGGGTGGCTGTAGCCAGGACGAAGTTGGTCTCTTCTCTCTAGCAACCAGCACCAAAACAAGGGGACACAGTCTCAAGCTGCACCAGGGGAAGTTTAGGCTGGAGGTGAGAAGAAAGTTCTTCCCAGAGAGAGTCATTGGCCATTGGAATGTGCTGCCCAGGGAGGTGGTGGAGTCACCATCCCTGGAGATGTTCAAGAGGGGATTGGATGTGGCACTTGGTGCCATGGTCTAGTCATGAGGTCTGTGGTGCCAGGTCGGACTCACTGATCTTTGAGGTCTCTTCCAACCTTGGTGATCCTGTGATCCTGTGAAAGTCTGTGCCTGTCAGCGAGTGACCTGTGTCAGCTGTCTGTGGGTAGGTGGTGGAGGCAGCACTTAAGCACCACCTCCATTTCCTGTATTTCTTGCCACACAATCATATAGAAAAAGAATTCTATCAGTGGTTAACAATCATGTAATGATGGTGAACATATCCTGATGAGGTCAAGGTTTTCCTGTGGACTGTAAGCATAACCATTTAATGATGGTTTTTAATAGGCATCGTTCCCTAATTCCGGCACATGTCTCAATCTGCTTTTTTCCCCCCTTTTGCAGCAGGGATGGTTCCTTTATGGATCCCCCACATGGAACCAAGAAGGAACTGAGTAGTTGGTTTGGGAAAAAAAAAAAAAAAAAAAAACCACAACAAAACCACTTGAATTGATTTTGCTTACATATATGATGATAGAATCACAGAATCAACCAGGTTGGAAAAGACCTCAGAGATCATCAAGTCCAACCTATTCCCTAATACCTAACACCCACTGACAACTAAACCATGGCTCCATGTGCCACATCCAAGCCTTTTGTGAACACCTCCAGGGATGGTGACTCCACCACCTCCCTAGGCAGCACAGTCCAATATCCAATTCCTCTTTCTGGGAAGAACTTTCTCCTCACCTCCAGCCTAAACTTCCCCTGGTGCAGCTTGAGACTGTGTCCTCTTGTTGCTGGCTGCAGGAGGGCAAGTTAGAAATACAGAAAAGGAGGAAGAAAGAAGCAAGTAGTAGCAAAGCAAAAAAGATAATTAGCAGCATGGATCTGGGTGATGTTATGAGTGATCCAGTAGCAAAAGCTGAGATGTTGGAGATTTGCCCTGTGGGTCTAGATGAGGCCTTGCTGCTTGAGCCTTGCTGCTTGATTGCTGTGGAAGCTTCAGACTTCAGATTGTATGGACTGGATGTGGCACTTGGAGCCATGGTTTAGTTGTCAGGAGGTGTTAGGTATTAGGTAACAGGTTGGACTTGGTGATCTCTGAGGTCTTTTCCAACCTGGTTGATTCAAGGGTTGGAGCACCTTCCTATGAGGACAGACTGAGGGAGTTGGGGCTGCTCAGTATGGAGAAGAGGAGGAGGAGAAGTAATTTTGGCCTTCCAGTATCTGAAGGAGGCTACAAGAAAGCTGGGGAGGGACTTTTAGGGCGTCAAGGAGTGATAGGACTGATAGGAGTGATAGAGGGGGATCCATTGTCCTCTGGGACAATAGTGTGAAACATTTTGGGAAGGTAAACAACGCTGAGGCAGTCAGAAGGTGACAAACTGAACTCCTTACAGCACCTGGCTCAGATGTTTCAGCACAGAGATTTAGGGGACAGTAGCTGTTAGCACAATCTGGGCTCCAGCATTGCCTGAAGCCTGCAGCATTGCCCAAGTCCCAACTCCTGCAGCTTGCCCAAGCTGGTGCTGGTGCTGGTGCTCAGGTGACTCCCTCTGTCCCTCTTTCCCTTAGAGGTGGCCACAGTGCTTACTCAGGGTCAAGTACAGTAGGACATGCTCACCTCACAGTGTTGCCATAGTCGTTGTGGCCTTTAAACCAAGATGAAAGGACTCAGAGTGGCTCTAAAAATGTTGGTCTGCTGGTTTGCTTTACCCGGAGGCAGTGCACAGGAAGGCCAAACCCACTGAGCTGTCATTTTTCTGTTGGTAGGTTGGCCACACTCTGCTCTTCTGGAAAGTCAAAGAGCACTTCAGGCTTCTGTTCTTGAACTACATCTGTACAAATGCTTCGTGTTTCCAGGAGCACACAGAGCAATGGGCAACCACTTTGGGCACCTCTAGGCTTCTGCCTCTTGCCCAGAGAAGGGCCACCAGGATGAGCAGAGGGCTGGAGCTCCTCTGTTACGAAGATAGATTGAGGGAGTTGGGGTTGTTCAGTCTGGAGAGGAGAAGGCTCCAAGGAGACCTAATTGTGGCCTTCCAGTATGTGAGGGGGCTGCAAGAAATCTGGGGAAGGGCTTCTTGGGGTATCAGGGAGTGATAGGAGTGGGGAGATGGAGCAAAACTAGAAGTGGGGAGATTGAGATTGGATGTTAGGAAGAAGTTGTTCCCCATGTGGGTGGTGAGACCCTGGCACAGGTTGCCCAGGGAGGTGGTGGAAGCCTCATCCCTAGGTGTTTTTCAGGCCAGGCTCGATGTGGCTGTGAGCAAGCTGCTGTAGTGTGAGGTGTCCCTGCCCATGACAGGGGGTTGGAACTGGCTGATCCTTGAGGTCCCTTCCAGCCATAACAATTCTATGATTTTGTCTCCCAGCATGTTGGTTGGGAGGCAGCAGTAGCTGGATGGGCAGCGAGACCAGCTGAGAGTGTATGTGTGTGCGGAGGGTGACAGAGGTGCTGAGGAGGCTGTCACTGCTGGGAAGCTGAGCCAGCTCACCTGCTGTGTTTGGAGGCTCACCTGCTGTGTTTGGAGGCTCACCTGCTGTGTTTGGAGGCTCACCTGTTGTGGTTGGAGGCTCACCTGTTCTGTTGGGTGGCTCACCTGATGTGTTTGGCTGCAACAGACCTGTCCCCTCCTGTGGGCTTGGAAGTGAGGCTGGATCTACTGGATCCATGGCTGATGCTTTGCAAAGGTCTAGGCTTGATCCTGTACTGCAGAAGAACATCCCCACAGGCATCCAGCAGCTCCCCTCAGAGCAGTGTCTACAGCAGGAGCACAATTCAGTCCCTTGCTCTGAGCTGACAGCAGGCAACGCTCATTGGGTTTTATTTGCCTTTTTAAATTTTCTTTCTTTTTTTTAAAGCTTGAGTGCTGAGAAGGTCTGTTTGTGTTGTCTTCCCTTCATCCTTCCTTTCCTTGCCTGCCTTTCTGTCTCCTGGCAGGCAGCAGCGTGGAGTTTGACTGGTGTGCCGTGTCCAGCATCCGCACGCTGCGCCGGCTCGGCAGCAGGACCGTCGTAGTGAACTGCAACCCGGAGACGGTGAGCACGGACTTCGATGAGTGTGACAGGCTGTACTTTGAGGAGCTGTCCTTGGAAAGGATCCTGGACATCTACCAGTATGAGGTAAAGGAAAGCAGAAGTGCAGCAAAAAGCCAGGAAGCAGACCAAACTTTTCAGAATTCACAGGCTCAGAGGATGTTAGGCGTTGGAAGGGACCTCTGGAGGTCATCGAATCCAACCCCTGCCAGAGCAGGACCACAGAATCCAGCACAGGTCACACAGGAACACATCCAGATGGGTCTTGAATGTCTTCAGAGAAGGAGACTCCACAACCCTTCTGGGGAGCCTGTTCCAGTGCTCTGTCACCCTCACAGCAGTGTGCCCTGGTGGCCAAGAGGTCCAATGGGATCCTGGGGTGCATTCAGAGGCGTGTGTCCAGAAGATGGAGGGAGATTCTCTTCCCCCTCTACTCTGCCCTGCTGAGACCTCACCTGGAATATTGCATCCAGTTCTGGGCTCCCCAGCTCAAGAGGGACAAGGATCTGCTGGAGAGAGTCCAACAGAGAGCCACAAGGATGCTGAAGGGACTGGAGCACTGCCTGGTGAGGAGAGGCTGAGAGCCCTGGGGCTGTCTAGTGTGGAGAGAAGAGGGCTGAGAGAGGATTTAATAAATGTTCATAAATATCTGAGGGGTGGGGGTCAAGAGGGAGGGGACAGGCTCTGCTCACTTGCACCCTGGGATAGGACAAGAGGTAATGGACATAAGCTACAGCACAGGAGGTTCATGTCACTAGCTTGCTTCTGGCAGAGCAGCTGGGGGCGAGGCAGGGAGAGAGCTTGCTAGCGAAAGCTGTTTGGTTTGGATCCCAGTGTTGCATTTCACACATTGATGATGTTCCTAGCAGACTGCTCAGTCATGATTGCCAAATAAATATGAAATTGTTTTGCAAGATGCCATATTGTGCCATATTTACAAGCAGATTTAATTTGCTGCTCATCCATTTACTGCACAAATGGTTCTGCCCTGGCAGCACTGAGCTTGAGCACTTCAGCCTATCCTTGACTTTTAGCACAAGCACTCCCCCGAAGCAGCAGAATAAACGATGTGCACAGCACTAACACATGCTCAGGAACTTGCAGCCTTGGCCTGGTGACACAGTGGCAATGTGGTGGCTGTGCTCCAGCAGGCAGGCAAACTGGAAAGGGGCTTTTGAAACTGCCATCAAAGCAAAACATGTTCAAGGGGGATAGGGATCTGCTGGAGAGAGTCCAAGGGAGTGCTCCACGGATGCTGACGGGCCTGGAGCACTGCCTGGTGAGGAGAGGCTGAGAGCCCTGGGGCTGTTTAGTCTAGAAAGGAGAAGGCTGAGATGGGATCTGAGCAATGTCTATCAATAGCTGAGGGCTGCATGTCAGGAAGGAATGGACAGGAACAGGCTCTGCTCAGTAGCACCCTGTGATGGGACAAGGGGCAGTGATGGAAACTATAGCACAGGAGGTTCCACCTCAACATGAGGAAGAACTTCTTTGCTGTGAGGCTGACAGAGCACTGGAAGAGGCTGCCCAGAGAGATTGTGGAGTCTCCTTCTCTGGAGCCTTTCCATCCCGGTCTGGATGTGTTCCTGTGTGACCTGTGCTGGATTCTATTGTCCTGCTGTGTCAGGGGCTTTGGACTGGAGGATCTGCAGAGGTCCCTTCCAACCCCTAACATCCTCTGATCCTCTTCCAGCTCCTGACCCAAACACTACACTCCTCTGTTAAGGATTTTCAGGTGCTGAGAAGTGCTGATATCAAGAGTCCTATGCAGATTTGTTATTGGGGGGATGTATAACATTATCAAGTTGGTTGCCAAGTGGAAAAAGCTGATTTCTGACTGATTTCACACTCAGCTTGGATTTGTGGCTGAAGCTCTCCCTTGAAATTCAGAGCGAGCTGGCCCTGTAACTTGCTGAAGCAGCTTTGCAGAACACAGGTGTCTTGGGTTGAGCTGGACCTGCTGATGCTATCCACACCAAGTTGCAGTCATGCCAGCTTCAGAGATGAAAGTGTTGGCTGGAGCAAAGTGTTATGGGGCTTGAAGTTCAGATTGCAAGATGGGAGGCTTCCTGTGCTGGTTCCAGCTTCTGGGATTCCATGGTATTGGCTCTTATCCACTGGGATGGTGGCAGGACAAGGAGGGATGGTGGAGCAGTTTTGTGGCTTGGGCTTTTGGCTCCCTTGCTTCTGCTTGCAGCTGCTTTGTGTGGTGCTTTCCCTGCCAAAAGGCTGAGGGAATTGTGCATTTTGTACTGTCATTGGCTGATTCTGATCAGTAAACTCTACTCTTAGATCACTTTGTGTGTGTCTCAACCCTGGCTTTGTGTGTGTTACTTTTCCCTCACTTCTGTGTTGGGGGAACAGCCAGGTTAACCTACTGATCCAGTTTCAACTGTTTGTGCTGATTCACAGAATCTCAGAGGTTGGAGGGGACTTCCAGAGATCATCCAGTCCAACCCTCCAGCCAGAGCAGCATCACCAAGGGCAGTCTGCACAGGAATGCATCCAGGTGGGGTTGGAAAGGCTCCAGAGAAGGAGACTCCACAACCTCTCTGGGCAGCCTGCTCCAGGCCTCTGGCACCCTCACTGCAAAGAAGTTTCTCCTCATGTTGAGCTGAAACTTTCTCTGTTCAAGTTTGTCTCCATTGCTCCTTGGCTTATTGCTGTGCAGCACCCAAAAGAGCTTGGCCCCCTCCACTTGACCCCCAGCCCTCAGCTCTTGATAGACATTGATCAGATCCCCTCTCAGCCTTCTCTTCTCCAGACTAAACAGCCCCAGGGCTCTCAGTCTCTCTTCACAGGGGAGATGTTCAAGTCTCCTAAGCATCCTCCTGGCTCTCCTTTGGACTCTCTGCAGCAGGTCTCTGTCTCTCTTGGCCTGGGGAGCCCAGAACTGGACCCAGTATTGACAGCAGGGCAGAGTAGAGGGGAGAAGAACCTCCCCAGCCCTGCTGGCCACACTTTTCTTGCTGCCCCCAGGATCCCTTTGGCTTTCTTGGCCACAAGGGCACATTGCTGTCCCATGCAGAACTTGCTGTCCATCAGCACTCCAAGGTCTTTCTCCATGGAGCTGCTCTCCAGCAGGGCATTCCCTAACCTGTCCTGGTGCCTGCTGTTACTCTTCCCCAGATGCAGGACCCTGCACTTGTCCTTGAACTCCATGAGGTTTTAGTGCAGGCAGCTCTCAGCCTGTCGAGCTCTGGTTGGAAGGCAGCACAGCCTGGCAGGTGTCAGCCACCCCCAGCTCTGTATCATCAGGGACTTGCTGAGAGTGCACTCAATGCCCTCAGCTGAGTCATTGATAAGGATATTGACCAAAACTGGGCCCAGTACTGATCCCTGGGGAACACCACTGGCCACAGGTCTCCAAGTTGACCTTTTGCCACTGATGAAAACCCTCTGGACTCTGCTGTTAAGCAGTTTCCAATCCACCTCACAGACCAAAGGCATCCTGTCTGGGATCAGAAATGCTGTGTCCAGCAGCAGCAGGGAGGGGATTGTCCCATGGGACTCAGCTCTGGGGAGGCCACACCTCGAGTGCTGTGTCCAGTTTGGGGCACCTCAAGACAAGAGAGATGTGGAGGTGCTGGAGCCAGGGCAGAGGAAGGCAAGGAAGCTGGGAAGGGCCTGGAGATGAAATCTGATGAAGAGCAACTGAAGGAGTAGGGTATGGTTAGTGTGAAGCAGAGGAGGCTGAGGGGAGACCTTCTGGCTCTCTACAGCTCCCTGAAAAGACATTGTGGAGAGATTGGTGCCAGTCTCTTCTCACAGGTCATTTGTGATAGAACAAGAGGGAGGATCCTCAAACTGCAGCAGGACAGGTTCAGACTGGACAGGAGTAAGAATTTTTTCCCATCCAGAGTGGTCAGGGCTTGGAATGTGCTGCCCAGGGAGGTGGTGGAGTCCCCAAGGCTGGATGTGTTTCAAAGTGGTTTGGATGTGGTGCTTGGGGCTCTGGTTTAAGGGTGGGCTTTGTAGAGTAGGGTTCTGGGTTGGATTTGGTGATGCTGAGGGTCTTTTCCACCCTGAATGTTCCTGTGAGTCTGTGAACCAGATGATTGGAGTTTTCCACGGTGCCATCACCATTTAGTGCTGTTCCCTTCCTTGGACCTGGCGAACTTGGCGACGCTGAGGGTCTTTTCCAACCTGAATGTTTCTGTGATTCTGTGCTTCTTTGGAAAGTCTCTGATGGCTCTCTGGGCTCTTAAAGGCTTATTTTTGAAGGCTTCAGGATTATCCAGAAGGCTCAGCTCTGTAAGCATTGAACTCCTGTTTGCGTGAGCAAAACTGAGGAGGAAACTGGCGTGACAGTTCGTCAGACAAATCCCACTGATGAAACACAACATCTAATTACTGCAGGATGAAAGGGAAGGTAGAAACAGGTGATGAGGGAGCAACTGCTCATTTAAAGATGCAGTGCCAGTAATTAGCAAGTTGGGTAGGAATAAATATGTGCAAAGCATAATGCGTGCCTGTGGTGACTTGCATTATCCTGCTCCCCACAGCAGGGCTTGGGGGGGTGGATGAGAGGGGCTGCAGGTCTCAGTGTGTAGCAGCTGCATCCTCTGTGTCTTGGTCCAGAGTGGGAGAGAGGCATGGGGCTTTTTTTAAACATTTCTGTGTTGTGGCATTAAGGCACCAATGAGGCCACATATCAAAAGCAAGGCTGTTTATTAACAGAGGAGAGAGAGAGAGAAAATGGAGAAAAGAGAGAGCAGGAAAGGAATTATATCACTACCACCACCCCACCCAAGACGATTTAGGTCCAAGGAAGGATGCTGCTGCTTTGGCTTGGAGGAGAAGTCATCCTTGTTGACTTGTGCTGTCCTCAGCCTGGAGGAGAGGAGGGAGAGATCCCAAAGTCCAAGTCCTTTTGAGTTTGTGTTGTGCAGGGGTGTAGTTCTACTCTCTTGTCCAGGAGTTCTTTTCTTCTTCCAGCAGGCAAGCTTAGGGCACAGCATGGTCCTTCCGAGGAAGGATGCTGGTGGAGCATGGTGAAGAGAGGGTTCCTGGGCCCTCCCTGTGAGGGTGACAGAACACTGGAGCAGGCTGCCCAGAGAGGTTGTGGATTCTCCTTCTCTGGAGGCTTTCCAGCCCTGTCTGGATGTCTTCCTGTGTGGCCTGTGCTGGATTCTGTGGTCCTGCTCTGTCAGGGGGCTTGGACTGGAAGATCTCCAGAGGTCCCTTCCAACCCCTAACATTCTCTGATCCTGTGACCCTGTGACTCACTGAAGCCTGAGCTCTCCACAACAGACTCATGCTTTGGAAGACAGTTTCATTTACTGTGATTGTGCACAGTTGGGTGGGCAATAATTAAAAAAGAAATCCCTTCCCTCAGGTTTATTGGCTTTTTGTTTCCAGAGAAGATGTTCTCTTCCCATTTCAATATCTGTCTGCTTGAGGGCCTCTTCTGCTTCTTTTCCAGTTGCCAGGATCATTCTGACACAGTTCAGAAAACCAAAGGAGGCTCTTAGGTACCATTTTAAGGGCCTTAATTTGCTTTCAGACTCAGGGAGGAAGAAAACCCAACTCCATTCCTAATAGCATAAGAGCAAGGTAGGAATAAAAAAGACTGATTTTTGTCATCAAGAGGAAAACAATTCCCTCCAGGCTTCTTTCACTGGACTGTGGATAGCTTCGATTTTAAAGGCATCTAATGGCAAGGAGGTTATTCATTTTCTCTATGATTCAAACAGGGCTGAGGACAGAGTGATGTGCATGGGAGTCCCTTTCTGTCCCTGTTCCCTAGCAGGGCAGTGGGAGGCTCTTTGGGAGATATGAGCTGAGTTTGAAAGGCAGAATTAAGCAGCAGCTGGGTCTCAATGTAAGGCTCTTTCTGTGTAAAAAATGAGTCTATGATTCTTGGCTATCTGCCTGAGTGAGCCATCTCCTCTGTTTCCTTGGGGCTGGAATGCCTAACACCACCCCAGCTTTGCTGCAAGCAGGATTTGCATTTTCAAGCTCAGTGGCCGGGGTGGTTTGAGAGGAAAGGATGAGTGACAGCTGCAGAGCAGCCCTTAGCCAGGACATTGGCATTTCAAATGTGCTGAGGACAGATTAAGATGTTGGTTGACCTTGGCAGCAAAGCCAGGCTGACTCCTTAACAAACAGGAGCCATGCTAAGCTGCAAGAAGGACTTGGATTTATTCACTCATTGGATGCTGTCCATGTGGGATTGTAAAGCACCTGGAGATAAGTGCTGTGTTTTGAGTGCCAGTGGAGGCAGCAAGGAACATATTTGGAGCTGGAGAGGGTGAGCACTGAAGTCATGAGAGATGGTTGAACAGGTTGCCCAGGGAGGTGGTGGAAGCCTCATCCCTGGTGGTTTTGAAGGCCAGGCTGTATGTGGCTGTGAGCAAGCTGCTCTAGTGTGAGGTGTCCCTGGCCATGGCAGGGGGTTGGAACTGGAGGAACTGGCTGGAGGCTGAGCCCAGAGAGTGGTGGTGAATGGTGCCACATCCAGCTGGCAGCCAGTCACTAGTGGTGTCCCCCAGGGATCAGTGCTGGGCCCCATCCTATTCAATATCTTTATTGATGATCTGGATAAGGGTCCATCATCAGTAAATTTGCAGATGACACCAAGCTGGGGGCAGGAGTTGATCTGATGGAGGGTAGGAGAGCTCTGCAGAGGGACCTTGGCAGGCTGGACAGATGGGCAGAGTCCAAGGGCAGGAGATTGAACACATCCAAGTGCCAGGTGCTGCACATTGGCCACAGCAACCCCAGGCAGTGCTACAGGCTGGGGTCAGAGTGGCTGGAGAGCAGCCAGGCAGAGAGGGACCTGGGCGTCCTGGATGATAGTAGGCTGAACATGAGCCAGCAGTGTGCCCAGGTGGCCAAGAAGGCCAATGGCATCCTGGCCTGGATTGGGAACAGTGTGGCCAGCAGGAGCAGGGAGGTCATTCTGCCCCTGTACACTGCACTGGTTAGGCCACACCTTGAGTCCTGTGTGCAATTCTGGGTTCCTCAGTTTAGGAAAGATATTGAGATGCTGGAATGTGTCCAGAGAAGGGGAACAAGGCTGTGGAGGGGTCTGGAGCACAGCCCTGTGAGGACAGGCTGAGGGAGCTGGGGGAGTGTTTAGCCTGGAGAAGAGGAGGCTAAGGGGAGAGTCTCAAGCTTCTTGCTGTCTCCAACTCCCTGAAGGGAGGTTGTAGCCAGGTGGGGGTTGGTCTCTTTTACCAGGCAAGCAGTACCAGAACAAGAGGACACAGTCTCAAGCTGTGCCAGGGGAGGTTTGGGCTGGATGTGTGGAAGAAATTCTTCCCCGCTTCTTTTCTCAAAGAGAGATTGGCCATTGGAATGTGCTGCCCAGGGAGGTGGTGGAGTCACCATCACTGGAAGTGTTTAGGAAGAGACTGGATGGGGTGCTTGGTGCCATGGTTTAGTTGATTAGATGGTGTTGGGTGATAGGTTGGACTTGATGATCTCAAAGGTCTTTTCCAACCTGGTTAATTGTATTGTATTCCATTGCATTCCATTGCATTCCATTGCATTCCATTGCATTCCATTGCATTCCATTCCATTCCATTCCATTCTATTCTATTCTATTCTATTCTATTCTATTCTATTCTATTCTATTCTATTCTATTCTATTCTATAGGTCCCTTCCAATCCTGACAGTTGTGTGATCCTATGGGCACAATACAGCCTCTGTGCTCACTCCACCCTCTACTAATGAGGCATTTTTCACTCCTTGTCCTGAGATCTTTCAGCTAGCTGCTTTTGGCCAGCAGCATCATGCCATCCCATAAATGACTGCATAGCAAAAAGGAACAAAAAAAAAACTCCTCTAGTACTCTATATTAGCAGCAAATTGCAATCTTGCAGGCCTTGGGATAATAAATGTTTCTTAAAGGGCAGACTTTTTTAGTGCCTTTTCATTGTGGAAGGAAATGAACCACATTATAGCTGACCAGGGTTTGTACTGGCACTCATCATTTGTGTGGGTTTTTTTACTCTTCAGTCACTTTTAGTCCATCCAGCTCTCAGATTACAGATCTGCCATTCTTCATCCCTCTAAATCCCTCATTAAGGAGGTTCCTCTCCCAGGAAGGCCAATGGGGCAACCCTCCTTCAGGAACAACATAGATGTTAATTAAAAGAGCCATTGGTGCTCTGAAAGATAGACCCAAACCACAGATCATTGGTGTCTTGTTTGGTAGAGGTGGGGAAAGCTCTGCAAACAACATCTGGTTCTTCAGAACACAGCAGCCATGCTGTGCCCATGGCTGTCCTGTGGGCAAAGCTTCACCAGTTTTAACTTGGAGCCGAAGTGCCCCTTATTCAGTTTCCCTTAATCATCACAGAGTGGTCTGGGTTGGAAGGGACCTCCAAAGTTCATCCAGTTCTAACCCCTCTGCAGTCAGCAGGGACATCCCCAACTAGATCAGGTTGCCCAGAGCCCTTTCCAGCCTCACCTTGAATATCTCCAGGGATGGGGCCTCAACCACCTCCCTGAGCAACCTCTTTCAGTGTTCCACCACCCTCATAGTGCAAAACTTCTTCCTCACATCCAGTCTAAATCTGCTCTGCTTTAGTCTGAAGCCGTTGTCCCTGGTCCTGTCCCTGCAGGCCTTTGCAAACAGTCTCTCTGCAGCCTTCTTGTAGCCCCCTTCAGGTCCTGGCAGGTTGCTCTGAGGTCTCCCTGAAGCCTTCTCTTCTGCAGGCTGAACACCCCCAGCTCCCTCAGCCTGACCTTGGAGCAGAGCTGCTCCAACCCCCTGATCACTTTTGTGGCCCTCTTCTGGACCTGCTCCATCAGGTCCATGTCCTTCCTGTGTTGAGGGCTCCAGAGCTGTACACATTACTCCAGGTGAGATCTCATCAGAGCAGAGCAAAGTGTCAGAATCACCTCTCTGGCTCTGCTGGCAATGCTGCTTTGGATGCAGCCCAGGCTGCCCTTGGCCTTCTGTGCTGCAAGCTCACCCTGCCTGCTCCTGTCCAGCTTCTCCCCTCACCAGTACCCCCATCCTTCTTGTAGCTCTCTTCAGGCCCTTGAAGAAGGATGTGTGTTTGCAAGTGAGCTCACCTGTCTCTTGTTATTTGCTGTTTATTGTTTCCTCCCTTAAAATGTTGTGGTCATTCAGTGATGAACATGAAATGTGCCATTGTGACTGGAGGATGCTGTTCCACCTGTCCTGGCTTATCTACTTCTGGGACTGAAGCACTTGCACATAACCTGTGTGGAAATGAGCATATGTGATAGGTTGGCTGAAATACTTGTTGCTGTCTAAAAACTGCCTGGCGGCCAGGCCCAAAAGAGTGATGGGGATGGAGCGAAGTTTGGTTGGTGCCCAGGCACCAGTGGCTCAGGGCTGGGGCCTGACCTCTTTAATGTCTTTACCAATGGTCTGGATGAAGAGATTGAGGCAGCCTCAGTAAGTCTGAAGATGGCACCAAGCTGGGTGGCTGTGTCCATCTGATGGAGGATAGGGAGGCTTTGCAGCAAGACCTGGAGAGGTCAGACCCATGGGACAAGGCTAACTGTATGAAGTTTAACAAGGCCAAGTGACAGGTCCTGCAGCTGGGTCACAGCAACCTCATGGTGAGCTACATACTTGGGGATGTGTGGTTGGAAAGCTGCAACTCAAAGAGGGACCTGAGGGGTCTGGTTGACAGTCACTGAACATGAGTCAGCAGTGCCCAGGTGGTCAAGAAAGCCAATGGCATCCTGGCTTGGATCAGAAATAGCAGGGACAGGAAGTGACCATCCCTCTGTGCTCAGCAATGCTGAGGCCACAACTTGAGTGCTGTGTTCAGCTCTGGGCCCTCACTCTAGGAGGGAGGTTTGGAGAGTGTCCAGAGAAGGGCAATGAGGCTGGAGAAGGGCCTGGAGCACCTGGGCTATGAGGAGGGGCTGAGGGAGCTGGGGGTATTGAGGCTGGAGAAGTGGAGGCTGAGGGGAGACCTCTTTGCTCTCTACAGCTCCCTGAAGGGAGGTTGGAGCAAGGAGGGGACGGCCTCTGCTCCTTGGTGGCAAGGGATGGGAGCAGAGGCAATGGTTCCAAGCTGCATGAAGGGGAAGCTCAGGCTGGATGCTAGGAAATCTTTCTTGCCAGAGAGCAAGGTTCTAGCAAAAGCGGTCCTAGCAGGAGCGAAAATCTTGGCTTGTGAGCAAGGTTCTAGCAGAAGTGGTCCTAGCAGGAGCGAAAATCTTGGCTTGTGAGCAAGGTTCTAGCAGAAGTGGTCCTAGCAGGAGCGAAAATCTTGGCTTGTGAGCAAGGTTCTAGCAGCAGTGGTCCTAGCAGGAGCGAAAATCTTGGCTTGTGAGCAAGGTTCTAGCAGAAGTGGTCCTAGCAGGAGTGAAAATCTTGGCTTGTGAGCAAGGTTCTAGCAGCAGTGGTCCTAGCAGGAGCGAAAATCTTGGCTTGTGAGCAAGGTTCTAGCAGAAGTGGTCCTAGCAGGAGCGAAAATCTTGGCTTGTGAGCAAGGTTCTAGCAGAAGTGGTCCTAGCAGGAGTGAAAATCTTGGCTTGTGAGCAAGGTTCTAGCAGAAGTGGTCCTAGCAGGAGTGAAAATCTTGGCTTATGAGCAAGGTTCTAGTAGAAGTGGTCCTAGCAGGAGCAAAAATCTTGTCTTGTGAGCAAGGTTCTAGCAGTTTGTAGTTCCAGCAAAAGTGAAAATCTTGGCTTGTGAGCAAGGTTCTAGCAGCAGTGGTCCTAGCAGGAGCGAAAATCTTGGCTTGTGAGCAAGGTTCTAGCAGCAGTGGTCCTAGCAGGAGTGAAAATCTTGGCTTGTGAGCAAGGTTCTAGCAGAAGTGGTCCTAGCAGGAGCGAAAATCTTGGCTTGTGAGCAAGGTTCTAGCAGAAGTGGTCCTAGCAGGAGTGAAAATCTTGGCTTGTGAGCAAGGTTCTAGCAGAAGTGGTCCTAGCAGGAGTGAAAATCTTGGCTTGTGAGCAAGGTTCTAGCAGAAGTGGTCCTAGCAGGAGCGAAAATCTTGGCTTGTGAGCAAGGTTCTAGCAGAAGTGGTCCTAGCAGGAGTGAAAAGCTTGGCTTGTGAGCAAGGTTCTAGCAGAAGTGGTCCTAGCAGGAGCGAAAATCTTGGCTTGTGAGCAAGGTTCTAGCAGAAGTGGTCCTAGCAGGAGTGAAAATCTTGGCTTGTGAGCAAGGTTCTAGCAGAAGTGGTCCTAGCAGGAGCGAAAATCTTGGCTTGTGAGCAAGGTTCTAGCAGAAGTGGTCCTAGCAGGAGCGAAAATCTTGGCTTGTGAGCAAGGTTCTAGCAGAAGTGGTCCTAGCAGGAGCGAAAATCTTGGCTTGTGAGCAAGGTTCTAGCAGTTTGTAGTTCCAGCAAAAGTGAAAATCTTGGCTTGTGAGCAAGGTTCTAGCAGAAGTGGTCCTAGCAGGAGCGAAAATCTTGGCTTGTGAGCAAGGTTCTAGCAGCAGTGGTCCTAGCAGGAGCGAAAATCTTGTCTTGTGAGCAAGGTTCTAGCAGTTTGTAGTTCCAGCAAAAGTGAAAATCTTGGCTTGTGAGCAAGGTTCTAGCAGCAGTGGTCCTAGCAGGAGCGAAAAGCTTGGCTTGTGAGCAAGGTTCTAGCAGAAGTGGTCCTAGCAGGAGTGAAAAGCTTGGCTTGTGAGCAAGGTTCTAGCAGCAGTGGTCCTAGCAGGAGCGAAAAGCTTGGCTTGTGAGCAAGGTTCTAGCAGCAGTGGTCCTAGCAGGAGCGAAAAGCTTGGCTTGTGAGCAAGGTTCTAGCAGAAGTGGTCCTAGCAGGAGTGAAAAGCTTGGCTTGTGAGCAAGGTTCTAGCAGAAGTGGTCCTAGCAGGAGCGAAAATCTTGGCTTGTGAGCAAGGTTCTAGCAGAAGTGGTCCTAGCAGGAGTGAAAATCTTGGCTTGTGAGCAAGGTTCTAGCAGCAGTGGTCCTAGCAGGAGCGAAAATCTTGGCTTGTGAGCAAGGTTCTAGCAGAAGTGGTCCTAGCAGGAGTGAAAATCTTGGCTTGTGAGCAAGGTTCTAGCATTTGTAGTTCCAGCAAAAGTGAAAATCTTGGCTTGTGAATGAGGTTGTAGCAGCAGTGGTCCTAGCAGGAGCGAAAATCTTGGCTTGTGAGCAAGGTTCTAGCAGAAGTGGTCCTAGCAGGAGTGAAAATCTAGGCTTATGAGCAAGGTTCTAGTAGAAGTGGTCCTAGCAGGAGCAAAAATCTTGTCTTGTGAGCAAGGTTCTAGCAGTTTGTAGTTCCAGCAAAAGTGAAAATCTTGGCTTGTGAGCAAGGTTCTAGCAGCAGTGGTCCTAGCAGGAGTGAAAATCTTGGCTTGTGAGCAAGCTTCTAGCAGAAGTGGTCCTAGCAGGAGCGAAAATCTTGGCTTGTGAGCAAGGTTCTAGCAGAAGTGGTCCTAGCAGGAGCGAAAATCTTGGCTTGTGAGCAAGGTTCTAGCAGAAGTGGTCCTAGCAGGAGTGAAAATCTTGGCTTGTGAGCAAGGTTCTAGCAGAAGTGGTCCTAGCAGGAGTGAAAATCTTGGCTTATGAGCAAGGTTCTAGTAGAAGTGGTCCTAGCAGGAGCAAAAATCTTGTCTTGTGAGCAAGGTTCTAGCAGTTTCTAGTTCCAGCAAAAGTGAAAATCTTGGCTTGTGAATGAGGTTCTAGCAGCAGTGGTCCTAGCAGGAGCGAAAATCTTGGCTTGTGAGCAAGGTTCTAGCAGCAGTGGTCCTAGCAGGAGTGAAAATCTTGGCTTATGAGCAAGGTTCTAGCAGAAGTGGTCCTAGCAGGAGCAAAAATCTTGTCTTGTGAGCAAGGTTCTAGCAGTTTGTAGTTCCAGCAAAAGTGAAAAGCTTGGCTTGTGAGCAAGCTTCTAGCAGAAGTGGTCCTAGCAGGAGCGAAAATCTTGGCTTGTGAGCAAGGTTCTAGCAGAAGTGGTCCTAGCAGGAGCGAAAATCTTGGCTTGTGAGCAAGGTTCTAGCAGAAGTGGTCCTAGCAGGAGTGAAAATCTTGGCTTGTGAGCAAGCTTCTAGCAGAAGTGGTCCTAGCAGGAGCGAAAATCTTGGCTTGTGAGCAAGGTTCTAGCAGAAGTGGTCCTAGCAGGAGCGAAAATCTTGGCTTGTGAGCAAGGTTCTAGCAGCAGTGGTCCTAGCAGGAGTGAAAATCTTGGCTTGTGAGCAAGGTTCTAGCAGAAGTGGTCCTAGCAGCAGTGGTCCTAGCAGGAGTGAAAATCTTGGCTTGTGAGCAAGGTTCTAGCAGAAGTGGTCCTAGCAGGAGCGAAAATCTTGGCTTGTGAGCAAGGTTCTAGCAGCAGTGGTCCTAGCAGGAGCGAAAATCTTGGCTTGTGAGCAAGGTTCTAGCAGAAGTGGTCCTAGCAGGAGCGAAAATCTTGGCTTGTGAGCAAGGTTCTAGCAGAAGTGGTCCTAGCAGGAGTGAAAATCTTGGCTTGTGAGCAAGGTTCTAGCAGAAGTGGTCCTAGCAGGAGTGAAAATCTTGGCTTATGAGCAAGGTTCTAGCAGAAGTGGTCCTAGCAGGAGCAAAAATCTTGTCTTGTGAGCAAGGTTCTAGCAGTTTGTAGTTCCAGCAAAAGTGAAAAGCTTGGCTTGTGAGCAAGCTTCTAGCAGAAGTGGTCCTAGCAGGAGCGAAAATCTTGGCTTGTGAGCAAGGTTCTAGCAGAAGTGGTCCTAGCAGGAGCGAAAATCTTGGCTTGTGAGCAAGGTTCTAGCAGAAGTGGTCCTAGCAGGAGTGAAAATCTTGGCTTGTGAGCAAGGTTCTAGCAGAAGTGGTCCTAGCAGGAGCGAAAATCTTGGCTTGTGAGCAAGGTTCTAGCAGAAGTGGTCCTAGCAGGAGCGAAAATCTTGGCTTGTGAGCAAGGTTCTAGCAGAAGTGGTCCTAGCAGGAGCGAAAATCTTGGCTTGTGAGCAAGGTTCTAGCAGAAGTGGTCCTAGCAGGAGCGAAAATCTTGGCTTGTGAGCAAGGTTCTAGCAGCAGTGGTCCTAGCAGGAGTGAAAATCTTGGCTTGTGAGCAAGGTTCTAGCAGAAGTGGTCCTAGCAGCAGTGGTCCTAGCAGGAGTGAAAATCTTGGCTTGTGAGCAAGGTTCTAGCAGAAGTGGTCCTAGCAGGAGCGAAAATCTTGGCTTGTGAGCAAGGTTCTAGCAGAAGTGGTCCTAGCAGGAGCGAAAATCTTGGCTTGTGAGCAAGGTTCTAGCAGAAGTGGTCCTAGCAGGAGCGAAAATCTTGGCTTGTGAGCAAGGTTCTAGCAGCAGTGGTCCTAGCAGGAGTGAAAATCTTGGCTTGTGAGCAAGGTTCTAGCAGAAGTGGTCCTAGCAGCAGTGGTCCTAGCAGGAGTGAAAATCTTGGCTTGTGAGCAAGGTTCTAGCAGAAGTGGTCCTAGCAGGAGCGAAAATCTTGGCTTGTGAGCAAGGTTCTAGCAGAAGTGGTCCTAGCAGGAGCGAAAATCTTGGCTTGTGAGCAAGGTTCTAGCAGAAGTGGTCCTAGCAGGAGCGAAAATCTTGGCTTGTGAGCAAGGTTCTAGCAGCAGTGGTCCTAGCAGGAGCGAAAATCTTGGCTTGTGAGCAAGGTTCTAGCAGCAGTGGTCCTAGCAGGAGCGAAAATCTTGGCTTGTGAGCAAGGTTCTAGCAGCAGTGGTCCTAGCAGGAGTGAAAATCTTGGCTTGTGAGCAAGGTTCTAGCAGAAGTGGTCCTAGCAGGAGTGAAAATCTTGGCTTGTGAGCAAGGTTCTAGCAGCAGTGGTCCTAGCAGGAGTGAAAATCTTGGCTTGTGAGCAAGGTTCTAGCAGAAGTGGTCCTAGCAGAAGTGGTCCTAGCAGGAGTGAAAATCTTGGCTTGTGAGCAAGGTTCTAGCAGCAGTGGTCCTAGCAGGAGCGAAAATCTTGGCTTGTGAGCAAGGTTCTAGCAGAAGTGGTCCTAGCAGGAGTGAAAATCTTGGCTTGTGAGCAAAAGGTGAGTGAATAGTGAAGATGCCTTTGTTTTCCCAGGCAGTTTGAACTCAGGTTAGTGCTGTCTGCTGAGTGCCATCCAGGAGAACCCTGCTGGTTTAGAAAGGCTGCTTACCCTGCCTCACACCTGCAGCCTGGGTGCCTCCAGCCCAGCACAGTTCTGATTTGCCTTTTCCCCACGGCCAGTTTAGCAGTGATGTCATCTAAGCATTGCCTTCCTCCATCCAACAGATTCTAACCTTAAGCTAAGAGGGCCACGGCCATGCTCCTTTCTCTCTGCCAACAGGGGTGCAGTGGCTGCATCATTTCTGTAGGTGGGCAGATTCCCAATAACTTGGCAGTGCCGCTGCAGCAGAGCGGAGTGAAGATCCTTGGCACAGAGCCTTTGCAGATTGCCCGGGCTGAAGATCGCTCCGTGTTCTCCACTGTTCTGGATCAGCTGCACGTGGCCCAGGCTCCCTGGAAGGCAGTCAGCACACTGGTGAGTTCCAGCTGGAAATGATGGAGCTGCTGGAAGTTGTTATGAGTTATTATAAGTTTGCTGATGACACCAACCTGGGAGGCTTGGCTGATACAGCTGAAAGCTGTGCGGGCATCCAGCCAGGCTTGGACAGACTGAGAGCTGGGCACAGAGGAACCAAATGAGGTTCAACAAGGACAAGTGCAGAGTCCTGCACCTGGGGAGGAAGAAGAAACTGCAGCAGGACAGGCTGGGAGGTGATCTGCTGGAGAGGGACCTGGGAGTTGTGGTGGGTAACATGTTATTCATGGGACAGTAATGTGCCCTGGTGGTCAAGAAGGCCAATGGAATCCTGGGGTGCATTGAGAGGAGTGTGTCCAGAAGATGGAGGGAGGTTTTTCTCCCCGTCTGCTCTGCCCTGCTGAGACCTCACCTGGAATCTTGCATCCAGTTCTGGGCTCCCCAGTTCAGGAGGGACAGGGATCTGCTGGAGAGAGTCCAAGGGAGGGCTACAAGGATGCTGAAGGGACTGCAGCACTGCCTGGTGAGGAGAGGCTGAGGGACCTGGGCTGTTTAGTCTGGAAAAGAGGAGACTGAGAGGGGATTTAATCAATGTTTAGAAATATCTGAGAGCTGGGTGTCAGGAGGGAGGGGACAGGCTCTGCTCACTTGCTCCCTGTGGCAGGACAAGGACCAATGGATGTAAGCTGCAGCACAGGAGGTTCCACCTCAACACAAGGGGGAACTTCTTTACTGCAAGGGTCACAGAGCACTGGAAGAGGCTGCCCAGAGAGGTTGTGGAGTCTCCTTCTCTGGAGACTTTCAAGGCCCCTCTGGATGTGTTCCTGTGTGACCTGTGCTAGATTGTATGGTCCTGCTCTGGCATGGGGGTTGGACTCAATGATCTCTTCGGGTTTCTTCCAACCCCTGACATCCTGTGAGCCTGTGATTATGTCTGCTCAGGGGGCACTGACTCACTGATATCTTCTAAAGACATTTGGCAGCATTTTTACTGCCAGTGCCGGGGAACCTTTCTCAATCCTTGTAAAGCGATGCTGCAGCATCGCTGGGAGTGGGATGGGAACGCAGGGGAAGCCTTTAAATCACCTTTGCACAACGTGAGGTAGAAGCTCAGCAACCTAGCACCACTGTCAAGCTGTTTCATCCTGTACTGATAGGACTAGGGGGAATGGAATGAAGCTGGAGGTGGGGAGATTCAGGCTGGAGGTGAGGAGGAAGTTCTTCCCCATGAGAGTGGTGAAGCCCTGGAATGGGTTGTCCAGGGAGGTGGTTGAGGTCCTGTCCCTGGAGGTGTTTAAGCCCAGGCTCGATGAGGCTCTGGCCAGCCTGATCTATCACAGTATCACAGTATAACCAAGGTTGGAAGAGACCCCAAGGATCATCAAGTCCAACCCGTCCCAACAGACCTCACAACTAGACCATGGCACCAAGTGCCATGTCCAGTCTCCTCTTGAACACCTCCAGGGACGGCGACTCCACCACCTCCCCGGGCAGCACATTCCAATGACGAATGACTCGCTCAGTGAAGAACTTCCTCCTCACCTCGAGTCTAAACCTCCCCTGGCACAGCTTGAGACTGTGTCCCAGTGTGAGTCTAGTGTGAGGTGTCCCTGCCTATGGCAGGGGGGTTGGAACTGGATGATCCTTGTGGTCCCTTCCAACCCTGACTGATACTATTAGGCCTAGCCAGGCATGAGAGGCTTTGAGATACTCCTCCAACATTCCCTGATAGGCAGCATCTCCCACGGGAGCAGCGAGGAAAGAAAAAGGAAGAGAAGGACTTTGCAGATGGATTTATAGGGTGCAGGATTTATGGGTATGAAATACACTGTTTCCTGTGTCCACCTTACTGGGTTGGACACTCAGGACACCGGAGGTGTAACTGATGTGGCAGTGACAGGAGGCACCCAGCCTGAACTGCTGCACCTAGACATTATGTCCAGTGCCAATGCATACTGGGTGGGAAGAACCCAGCCCATCACAGTTCCAAACCCCAGTGCGGGCTTCCCCCTGCAGGTGAATACATGTGAGGGGCTCCAGCTCCCAGCGGGAAGAATGGAGCCTTTTACCTGTCCCCCAGGGGGAGGGGAAGGCAATTTCCTGCCATTGTCTTCCCCCATCAAACCTCCGCTGATGGAGGTGGGGGAAGGGGTTTTGGAGCACCCTGTAACACAGGGAAAGTCTGAAGATGAGGGAAAGTCTGAAGGTGACAACCCTGAAACCAAGAAGTTGTGATTTATGCTCAAGCCCAGGCTGCAGTCCCTGACTTTGCCCCCCTGCCCCTTCCACACGCTTCCTGGCTGGTGAAGTGCACATGCAGGCAGAAGGAAAGTCTGCTAATGGCTCCAGCAATGTTCTTGTTCACAGCCTGCTTTTCCTTCTTTCATTCAGAGTGATGCCATTGAATTTGCCAGCTCCGTGAGCTACCCGTGTTTGCTGAGGCCTTCCTATGTTCTGAGGTAAGGCTCAGCTGCCAGAGCTCCCCAGCTCGAGGTTAACAGCTGCCAAAGGTCCTCTGAGGCCTGGGACAGTTCATTTCAGGGGATGTGTGGAAAGCGCTGTGCTAGGTGCATGCAGCACCAGGCTGCCCATCTCGATGAGTGGGATGGCTGCTCAAAGCAAGACAGGAAACCAACTGATCCCTGATGTCCATCAGGCAGAGATCAGAAGTAGAACAATAATCATAGGAATGGCTAATTAGTTGCATTAAAGGATCACAGAATGGTCCAGGCCAGAAGGGACCTCCAAAGCTCATCCAGTCCAACCTCCTCTGCAGTCGGCAGGGACATCCTCAACTAGATCAGGTTGCCCAGAGCCCTGTCCAGCCTCACCTTGAATATCTCCAGGGATGGGGCCTCAACCATCTCCTTGGCAACCTCTTCCAGTGTTCCACCACCCTCATAGTAAAGAGCTTGTTCCTAACATCCAATCCAAATCTGCTCTGCTCTAGTTTGAAGCCATTGTCCCTGGTCCTGTCCCTGCAGGCCTTTGCAAACAGTCTCTCTGCAGCCTTCTTGTAGCCCCCTTCAGGTACTGGAAGACTGCTCTTAAGTCTCCCTGGAGCGTTGTCCAGGCTGAAGACTCCCAGCTCCCTCAGCCTGTCCTTGGAGCAGAGCTGCTCCAACCCCTGATCATTTTCATGTCCCTCCTCTGGACCTCTAATCAGGTCCATGTCCTTCCTGTGTGGAGTGCTCCAGCCCTGCACACAGCACTGCAGGTGAGGTCTCAGCAAAGCAGAGCAGAGTGTCAGAATCACCTCTCTGGCTCTGCTGGCAATGCTGCTTTGGATGCAGCCCAGGCTGCCCTTGGCCTTCTGTGCTGCAAGCTCACCCTGCCTGCTCCTGTCCAGCTTCTCCTCCACCAGCACCCCCAAATCCTTTTCCTCAGGGCTGCTTTCTATCCTCTCCTCCCCCAGCCTGTATTGACAGTGAGGATTGTTGCAGCCCAGGTGCAGGACCCTGCTCTAGCTCTTGTTGAACCTCATGGGGTTCACTGGTGCACCACCTCTCCAGCCTGTCCAGGTTCCCCTGGATGCCATCCTGTCCCTCTGGTGGATCATTACCTTTTCCATATCTCACAGCTAACAAGCTGAACCTCTTGCAATGTGCCTTAAGGTTGTTGGGAATCCTACCTGTACCATTAAGGCAAAATATATTTTGTCACCAGGAAAAGCAGAAGTGAGGAGGCTGAGCCCATTTAGTGGGCTTGGCATCTGTTTTCAGCCTCTTGTTTGCTAAGCTTCTGTGCTTCTCAGCATGTTTGATGTCCCTCTGCTGCAGCAGCTGCTTCCCTTTAACCAGCCACGAGGCAGAGGCACACATTTCTAGCAGCTGGACATTCTGAAGCTGTTACACCACTCCATGCACACAACAAACTCCCTGCAAGGAGTTTCTTCACGGCTGGGGGACACCAGAGAGGCAGTTTTGGGGCACAATGCACCAGTGAAAAAATTGCAACAGGATCCTCTCCACATATCTAAGTCAAGAGGCACAAAAGTAATTTTTAGGTTAGAAAATAAACCCCCCAAATCAACCTTTTTATTTAAGAAGGATTTACTTGGTGTGCTCCACACTCAAGGGAATACCCTTTAGAAGAGGCTGCTAAATGTGGCCTTTCAATCTGGTTTTGGGAGCTTGCAAGCAAGCTTCAGATCAGAAGGACAAGCCAGAAACTGCTCCTGATGTCATTCCCCAGGGTTTTGGGGAACCCTTCTTCCAGCTTGCTGTTTCCAGCCACATTAATTTCAGGGCAGGACCTTTCTGTGTAAGGATTTGCTAAAAGGTGTGTGGATAGGTGAGGGAGAATCATAGAATCAAGCAGGTTGGAAAAGCCCTCAGAGCTCATCAAGTCCAAACTATTCCTTAATACCTAACACCTCCTGACAACTAAACCATGGCTCCCAGTGCCACATCCAATCCTTTTTGAACACCTCTAGGGACAGGGACTCCACCCTGGGCAGCACATTCCAATGGCCAATTACTCCTTCTGGGAAGAACTTTCTCCTCACCTCCAGCCTAAGCTTCCCCCTGGCACAGCTTGAAACTGTGTCCTCTTGTTCTGTTGCTGCTTGCCTGGGAGAAAGATGAAACTGCAGAATGTCAGACTTGGAGACAGAAAATGAAAAGCCACAGCACAGTGTCTGGCCTCTATTTGCAGAACAGCAGCAGGTCCACAGCTAGGACTTCTTCATCCTTTGAACAGATGCAGCCTTTAATATTTGCCAGTTGCCTTGGAAAACTACCATGCATTTCCCCACTGCTTATCTGCTTTGGGCACCAGCTCACATCCTCAGTGCTGCTGCAGGCATAGGTCCAGGGATTTAATTGAACTCTATTGATTTACATCAGCTGAAGGGGTAGTCTGCTAAGTATAATCACCTAGGTACTTGTGTCTATTTATTTTAGGCTACAGTGACTGATTTCATGGCATAGACTCTGCCTCCACTTTCCCCCACAGCCTCCATGGGCTTGTCCACAACAGCAAAGGGGAATGAGAGCACCAGTGGTGGAGATGACCACACTAACACAAAGGGGAAGGAGAGCATCAGTGGTGGAGAGGGTCCAGAGGAGGGCCACGAAAGTGATCAGGGGGTTGGAGCAGCTCTGTTATGAGGACAGGCTGAGGGAGCTGGGGGTGCTCAGCCTGGAGAAGAGAAGGCTCCAGGGAGACCTAACAGCAACCCCTGAAGGGGATCTACAGGATGCAGAGAGGATGTTTACAAGGGCCTGAGGTGACAGGACCAGGGGCAATGGCTTCAAAGTAGAGCAGAGCAGATTTAGGTTGGATGTTAGGAACAAGTTCTTTACCATGAGGGTGGTGGAGCACTGGAACAGGTTGCCCAGGGAGATGGTTGAGGCTCCATCCCTGGAGATATTCAAGGTAAGACTCGATGAGGCCCTGGGCAGCTTGATCTGGTTGGGGATGTCCCTGCTGACTGCAGAGGGGTTGGGCTGGATGAGTTTTGGAGGTCCCTTCCAACCCAGACCATTCTGTGATTCTATGATTCTGTGAAATGACCACACTGACCCAAGGGGGAAGGTGAGCATCAGTGGTGGAGATGACCACACTGACCCAAGGGGAAAGGTGAGCATCAGTGGTGGAGATGGAGATGACCACACTGACCCAAGGGGGAAGGTGAGCATCGGTGGTGGAGATGACCACACTGACCCAAGGGGGAAGGTGAGCATCAGTGGTGGAGATGACCACACTGACCCAAGGGGGAAGGTGAGCATCAGTGGTGGAGATGACCACATTGACACAAAGGGGAAGGTGAGCATCAGTGGTGTAGAGGACCACACTGACCCAAGGGGGAAGGTGAGCATCAGTGGTGGAATGGATCACACTGACCCAAGGGGGAAGGTGAACATCAGTGGTGGAATGGATCACACTGACACAAAGGGGAAGGTGAGCATCAGTGGTGGAATGGATCACACTGACACAAGGGGGAAGGTGAGCATCAGTGGTGGAGTGGATCACACTGACCCAAGGGGGAAGGTGAGCATCAGTGGTGGAGATGACCACATCAACACCTTTATAAAAAGGTTCTTGTCTTTAAACAGACCTGAATGGTTCTTGGCCCATGTCCTCCCAGTTTCTCCTCTCTGTTATTACTGATAGCTCCTTTTCAGGGGGCTTTCAGACATGGTGTTTATATCTGCTGTGCCTCTCCCTTAAGGACTAAGACATTGGGGGAGGGGAGGGGGGATCAATGTCTATCAATATCTGAGGGCTGCATGTCAGGAAAGAAGGAACTGGGACAGGCTCTGCTCACTTGTGCCCTGGGATAGGACAAGGGGCAATGGATATAAACTACAGCACAGGCGGTTCCACCTTAACATGAGGAGGAACTTCTTCACTGTGAGAGTCCCAGAGCCCTGGAACAGGCTGCTCAGGGCAGTTGTGGAGTCTCCTTCTCTCGAAGCTTTCCAGCCCTGTCTGGATGTGTTCCTGTGTGATCTGTGCTGGATTCTATGGTCCTGCTATGGTCCTGATCCTGGGCTGTGCTGTCTGGCACCCTGATATCTCCCTTGAAGTCGGGAGGGAGGCTGACCTGCTTTCCTTTCTCTGCCCTTCTCACAGTGGGTCTGCAATGAATGTGGTGTTCACTGCAGAGGAAATGAAGAAGTTCTTAGCAGAAGCCACCAGAGTCTCCCAGGTACCACCAGTCTTTGTGCTGCTACTGCCTTTTCCTTCTGTGCTGCTTTACTTGTTTCTCCTCCTCCGTGTTTTCTATCTCTTCTGTCTCTGTGTTATGTCTTCTTTGCTCCTTCCCTTCCTTCCTTGGGAAGGAGAGGGTGAGATTTGAGTCTGATTGAGAGAGTTGGGGCTGTTCAGTATGGAGAAGGGAAGGCTCTGAGGAGACCTTCTTGTGGCCTTCCAGTATCTGAAGGGGGCTACAGGAAAGCTGGGGAGGGACTTCTGAGGGTGTCAGGGAGTGATAGGACTGGGGGAATGGAGCAAAACTAGAAATGGGTAGATTGAGATTGGATGTTGGGAAGAAGTTGTTCCCCATGAGGGTGGTGAGAGACTGGAAGATGTTGCCCAGGGAGGTGGTAGAAGCCTCAACCCCTCAACTGTAGGTTTTTCAGGCCAGACTGGATGTGGCTGTGAGCAAGCTGCTCTAATGTGAGGTGTCCCTGGCCATGGCAGTGAGGTTGGAACTGGCTGATCCTTGAGGTCCCTTCCAACCCTGACAACTCTGTGGTTCTGTGGGCAGCCCAGGGGAGCCTGTGCAAGCACCCTTGATGATACCACTGTGTCACCTGCATGGAGCATGGACAGCAGGTGGCTGTTGCACCCAGCCACCCATTTCTGGCCAGTTACTTATGTAGATAGGGGCAGACTGATGGGCTGGGCACCCTTCCTACCCAAGCTTGCTAGTAGCAGGCTGTGCCGACCAGCACAGGACAGATCTATCACTTGATTTGTGAACTGCTTTGCCCTGCTCCAGGCCTCTTCTCTCTCAGCAATGACTTTCCCCCTCCCCCGCTCCCTTTTCCCCCTTCCCCCTCCCTTTTCCCCCTTCCTACCATTTTAAGTGCAGGAACATTTGCAAGGTTTTGCTTTGACATTTGACTCTCCAAATCATGTACTGAGTTTCATTTTCCCTCTGATACAAATGCAGGACTGCTGCCTGCTGCATGTTAATCCAGTTGGATTATTGATCTGCAGAGTGCAGGAGATGAAAGCTCTGGATTCTATTTTAAATGGGGTTTTTTTGAAGCTAATTTGGGTTTTTTTTTGTTTGCTTGTGTTTTCTTCTGAAGTGTCTTTTTTTTTTTCTAGCAAAGGGTAAGATTTTGTCCAGCACATGGAAATTTAGTAAAGAAGGATCAGAGCCATTTCCCAAAGTCAGGGATGCTTCAGAACATAGTACACAGTTCAGAGCCTGACATGGGACAGCAATGTGCCCTGGTGGCCAAGAAGGCCAAGGGGATCCTGGGGTGCATTGAGAGGAGTGTGTCCAGCAGATCCAGGGAGGTTTTTCTCCCCTCTACTCTGCCCTGATGAGACCTCACCTGGAATATTGCATCCAGTTCTGGGCCCCTCAGTTTAGGAAGGAGGTTGACTTGCTGGAAGGTGTCCAGAGAAGGGCAACAAAGTTGGGGAGGGCTTTGGAACACGAGCCCTATGAGGAGAGGCTGAGGGAGCTGGGGTTGCTTAGCCTGGAGAAGAGGAGACTCAGGGGTGGCCTTATTGCTCTCTACAACTACCTTAAGGGAGGTTATAGCCAGGCAGAGGTTGGTCTCTTCTCCCAGGCGGCCAGCACCAAAACAAGAGGACACAGTCTCAGACTGTGCCAGGGGAGGTTTAGGCTGGAGGTTAGGAAGAAGTTCTACACAGAGAGAGATTGCCCATTGGAATGGTCTGCCTGGGGAGGTGGTGGAGTCACCATCACTGGAGGTGTTCAGGAGGAGACTTGATGGGGTGCTTGGTGCCATGGGTTAGTTGTTTAGGTGGGTTGGATTGGTTGATGGGTTGGACGTGATGATCTTGAAGGTCTCTTCCAACCTGGTTTATTCTATTCTATTCTATTCTATTCTATTCTATTCTATTCTATTCTATTCTATTCTATTCTATTCTATTCTATTCTATTCTATCTCCAGAGGTTCCTTCCAAGCCCTAACATCTTGTGATTCTTTTATACCTTTCATCAGTGTTAATTGCACAAGGAATGTTTGGAGAGATGGGAATATGGGAGGACAAGAAAGGTAAACCATTAAGGTTGAACAGAGAACACACAGGGCTCCAAGTCTGACCTTTCAGCAGTTTGGCCTCATCTTTTGGTCAGTTTTCTCCTCGGGTTTTACAGACACCCCCCACCTTTTTGTTCTAAATTGGAGTGGTCACTGTGCAGAACAGTGCTGTAATACCATGAACACTACCGTCACAGGAATCCTGGAGGGAAAGTCCAAAAGGAACTCTTTGGAAGCACCATCAAATAATAGAATCATAGAATCAACCAGGCTGGAAAAGACCTCAGAGATCGTCAAGTCCAACCTATTACCTAATACCCAACACCTCCTGACAACTAAACCATGGCTCCAAGTGCCACATCCAAGCCTTTTTTGAACACCTCCAGGGATGGTGACTCCACCACCTCCCTGGGCAACACATCCCAATGGGCAATCACTCTCTCTGTGTAGAACTTCTTCCTAAGCTCCAGCCTAAACCTCCCCTGGTGCAGCTTGAGACTGTGTCCTCTTGTTCTGGTGCTGGTTGCCTGGGAGAAGAGACCAAGACCCTCCTGTCTACAACCTCCCTTCAGGTAGTTGTAGAGAGCAAGAAGGTCTCCCCTGATCCTCCTCTTCTCCAGGCTAAGCAACCCCAGCTCAATACAGAATACAGAACTGTAATACAGAATTAACCAGGTTGGAAAAGACCTCAGAGATCATCAAGTCCAACTGATCACCCAACACCATCTAATCGACTAAACCATGGCACTAAGTGCCTCATCCAGTCTCTTCCTAAACACCTCCAGTGATGGTGACTCCACCACCTCCCTAGGCAGCCCACTCCAATGGCCAGTCTCTCTTTCTGGGAAGAATTTCTTCCTAACATCCAGCCTAAACTTCCCCCTGCACAGCTTGAGACTGTGTCCTCTTGTTCTGGTGCTGGTTGCCTGGGAGAAGAGAGCAACCCCCTCCTGGCTACAACCTCCCTTCAGGGAGTTGCAGACAGCAGTAAGGTGTCCCCTGAAACTCCTCCTCTCCAGGCTAAACAGCCCCAGCTCCCTCAGCCTCTCCTCACAGGGCTGTGCTCCAGACCCCTCCCCAGCCTTGTTGCCTTTCTCTGGACACATTTGATTATCTCAATGTTCTTCTTAAGTTGAGGAGCCCAGAACTGGACTCAGGACTCAAGGTATGGCCTAACCACTGCGAGTGGAATGCAGATGTATTGCTGCTTGGCCTGTGAGTGGCTCCACAGCCCCTGACTCTATTAGTTGTGAGGATTCAGCTGCACATGAACACCTCTGTGGGACACAAGTTTCATTTTTCTAGTTACAAAGCCTTGCTTAGCTTCTGCTCCATCCAACAGAGCATCCCCAGGTAAAGTCTTGTTCTGTGGTTCCAGCTGCTTTTGGCTGTCCTGGTGTTGTGGTCCTTCTGGCATTTCTCTTGTCAATAATGTTCAAGACTTCTAGTGTGAGCTGAGACAGGTTGGAGTAAACAAGGTTGTGTGCTCATATAAAATCTGCTGGTGAATAACTGCTGCCAGACAGAAAGTGAAAGGCCAGAAGCCACTAAATTTATGGAAGAGTGCAGGCTGTGGCATTGTCCTTGCCTGTGAATTTACCCTTGCACTGATGAATGTAAGAAATTGTGTCTTGGAACTTTCAGAGCTGCTTTATGTATTTTTTTTTCCAAGAGGAGCCCTTTTGAGCTTGCACAGACTGTCATTTCCCCCCTTTTTATTCTCTAATAAATAACAGGCAGTTAATAGTGGATGGGACAGGTAAAATGTTGGGACATAAAGCTGGCCAGGAAGAATAAGGATTGGATTTTTAACCGCCTGTGGGAGCAGGTGGCTGGAAGGAGAAAGCATTAGAGGAGAGTGGGAAGTGTGTGCTAGCATCCCAGAGACAGGCAGGAAGCAGAGGAAGGCATCATAGAATCACAGAATTGTCAGGGTTGGAAGGGACCTCAAGGATCAGCCAGTTCCAACCCTTCTGCCATGGGCAGGGACACCTCACACCAGAGCAGCTTGCTCACAGCCACATCCAGCCTGGCCTGAAAAACCTACAGTTCAGGGATGAGGCTTCCACCACCTCCCTGGGCAACCTCTTCCAGTCTCTCACCACCGTCACCGGGAGCAACTTCTTCCTAACATCCAAACTCAATCTACCCATTTCTAGTTATGTTCCACCCCCCCAGTCCTATCAATCCCTGACACCCTAAAAAGCTTTCTTGTAGCCCCCTTCAGATACTGGAAGCCCACAAGAAGATCTCCTCAGAGCCTACTCTTCTCCAGACTGCACCACCCCAACTCTCTGTCTGTCTCCATAGCAGAGCAGATCCAGCCCTCTGCTCATCCTCATGGCCCTTCTCTGGACACATTCCAGCACCTCCAGATCCTTCCTGTGCTCCAGGTTGGGTCTCAGCAGAGTGGAGCAGAGGGGGAGAATCCCCTCCCTGGCCCTGCTGGTCACACTTCTCTTGCTGCAGCCCAGGCTCTGCTTGGCTTTCTGGGCTCTAAGTGCACACTGCTGGCTCCTGTTGAGCTTCTCCTCCCCCAGCATCCCCAAGGCCTTTTGTTCAGGGCTGCTCTCAAGCCAGTCCCTGCCCAGCCTAGATCAGTGACAGTGCCAGGAAGGCAGCATCAGCCATGGAACACGCTGAGAGTCAAGGATAGGTTGTTCCTGGACAGATATAATTACTGGGAGCTTTTGCCTAGGAGACTTAGGAAAGCAGGCAGAGAAATGAGAAAGGAATTGCTGAGCTGCACAGAGCACATGACTCTTCAGCAAACAGCCTTTGGACAAAGTCATTAAGTATGCCAGGAAGCATTATGTCTAGGAAGGTGGCTGGGAGGCTTAGGGGTAGGTGGAACAGAAAAGCTTGAAAGTCTTTGGGAGACAGGATAAGAGGTCACTGGCTCAATGCACAAGTCCCAGATCTCACTGAATAGCACTCTGTGATTTTAGCACCTCTCCAATGAGGACAGACTGAGAGAGTTGGGGCTGTTCAGTCTGCAAAAGAGAAGGCTCTGAGGGGACCTTCTTGTGGCCTTCCAGTACCTGAAGTGGGCTACAGGAAAGCTGTGGAGGGACTTTTAGGGTGTCAGGAGTGATAGTACTGAGGGGGGAGTTGAGGTGGTGATAGAGCACAACTAGAAGTGGGTAGATTCAGATTGGATGTTAGGAAGAAGCTTTTCACCATGAGGGTGGTGAGACACTGGCAGAGGTTGCCCAGGGAGGTGGTGGAAGCCTCATCCCTGGAGGTTTTGAAAGCCAGGCTGTGAGCAACCTGCTGTAGTGTGAGGTGTCCCTGCCCAGGGTAGGGGGTCTGGAACTGGATGATCCTTGAGGTCCTTTCCAACCCTGACAATTCTATGATTCCATGATTTTGCTTAAATTTCCCTGTCATGGTGACCTTAATGGTTGCTCAAATGCATGCATCAGTGGCTTTGGGGAAGTCAATCATGCCAAGTTTTCTCTCTTTATTTCTCTTCCAGGTTCACTTCTCTGTGCAAATAAGGATGCAAATAGATTGCTCTTGTTGGATTCTCCTCCCATAGGTTTTCCAGTGAGGATTAGTGGAGTACCTGGATGATCCCCCCAAATGTTCTCAAACACCACCTTTTATTCTTTTGCCTTCTCTTGTGGACAGGATCACCCTGTGGTACTCACAAAATTCATTGAAGACGCCCGTGAGGTGGAAATGGATGCTGTAGCCAAGGCAGGAAGAGTAAGACCTTCACTTTGCTTACTGCTAAACCTGGGAAAAAAATCATGTGGTTTGAATGATTCACTCTACAGCCATGGACTGGGACCTTGCCAGGCTGGACAGATGGGCAGAGTCCAAGGGCATGAGGTTTAACAAGTCTGAGTGCTGGGTTCTGCCCGCTGGCTACAACAACCCCAGGCAGTGCTCCAGGCTGGGGACAGAGTGGCTGGAGAGCAGCCAGGCAGAAAGGGACCTGGGGGTACTGGTGGACAGCAGCTGAACGTGAGCCAGTAGTGTGCCCAGGTGGACAAGATGGCCAATAGCATTGTGGCCTGCATCAGGAATAGTGTGGCCAGCAGGAGCAGGGAGGTCATTCTGCCCTGTGCTCAGCACTGGTTAGGCCACACCTTGAGTCCTGTGTCCAGTTCTGGGCCCCTCAGTTTAGGAAAGATGTTGAGGTGCTGGAATCTGTCCAGAGAAGGGCAACAAAACTGGGGAGGGGTCTGGAGCACAGCCCTGTGAGGAGAGGCTGAGGGAGCTGGGGTTGCTTAGCCTGGAGATGAGGAGGCTCAGGGGAGACCTCTCTGAAGGGAGGTTGTAGCCAGGTGGGGGTTGGTCTCTTTTCCCAGGCGGCCTATGACAGAAGGAGAGGACACAGTCTCAAGCTGCACCAGAGGAGGTTTGGGCTGGATGTGAGGAAGAAATTCTTCCCAGAAAGAGAGATTAGCCATTGGGATGTGCTGCCCAGGGAGGTGGTGGAGTCACTGTCACTGGAAGTGTTTAAAACCAGCCTGGATGAGGCACTCAGTGCCATGTGTTAGTGTTGGGGGATAGGTTGGACCTGATGATCTCAAAGGTCTTTTCCAACCTGGTTAATTGTGTATGATTCTGTATAATTCTGGGTTCATGCTGAGTAGAGAAACAAGAAAAGATTAATTCATCTTTGCTTTAAAACCCCTGTGCTTGGAAAGCTCAACCTACCTTATTTTACACACCTAAACAGTTCTTGGTTTAGGCAATTCTTAGCCATGTGAACCCTTTAGAGGATAATTTTGGCTGGATTTACAAATCACTGCCTTCACAAATGGCTTTTAGCAGAGTTGCATCAGCAGGTGTTACCATCTTACCACTGTTATTTTGTTAGTACAGCTTCACCTTGCTTTTCATTATTAATCAAAGGCTGTTCTCTCTCTCACACACACAAAACTCAAACCAACCCCACACAGAAAAATCACAAACTCCTCATGGAATAGAAATAGTCTGGTTTCAATTTTCATCTTTAACTAGCAGACAGCATCACTTTTTCTTTGGTTATGGAGGTGGTGCACCTTGATGGAATTCATTCAGTTGAAACCCCCTGGGCCTGAATTGCCTCTGCTTGCTTTTCTCTGTAGAATCACAGAATCACAGAACTGTCAGGGTTGGAAGGGACCTCAAGGATCAGCCAGTTCCAACCCCCCTGCCATGGGCAGGGACACCTCACACTAGAGCAGCTTGCTCACAGCCACATCCAGCCTGGCCTGAAAAACCTCCAGGGATGAGGCTTCCACCACCTCCCTGGGTAACCTCTTTCAGGGTCTCACCACCCTCATGATGAAAAACTTCCATGATTAAAATAAACCAAAGGGATAGTGGGGTGGGGGGGGGAAATACAGGGGGTGGTTTTGAAGGCCAGGCTGGATGTGGCTGTGAGCAAGCTGCTCTAGTGTGAGGTGTCCCTGGCCATGGCAGGGGGTTGGAACTGGCTGATCCTTGAGGTCCCTTCCAACCCTGACAATTCTGTGTTTCCCTGATTCCAAACTTTATCCTAGTCAGTGAGCCAATGGAATACAATACAATAATAGAATAGAATAGAATAGAATAGAATAGAATAGAATAGAATAGAATAGAATAGAATAGAATAGAACAGTATAGACCAGCTTGGAAGAGACCTTCAAGATCATCACGTCCAACCCATCAACCAATCCAACCCACCTAAACAACTAACCCATGGCACCAAGCACCCCATCAAGTCTCCTCCCAAACACCTCCAATGAAGGTGACTCCACCACCTCCCCAGGCAGCCCATTCCAATGGGCAATCACTCTCTCTGTATAGAACTTCTTCCTAACCTCCAGCCTAAACCTCCCCTGGCACAGCCTGACACTGTGTCCTCTTGTTCTGGTGCTGGCTGCCTGGGAGAAGAGACCAACCCCCACCCGGCTACAACCTCCCTTCAGGGAGTTGTAGAGAGCAATAAGGTCACCCCTCAGTCTCCTCCTCTCCAGGCTAAGCAACCCCAGCTCCCTCAGCCTTCCTCATAGGGCTTGTGTTCCAAACCCCTCACCAACTTCGTTGCCCTTCTCTGGACACCTTCCAGCAAGTCAACATCCTTCCTAAACTGAGGGGCCCAGAACTGGACACAGGACTCGAGGTGGGGCCTAATTGACATAGAAAAGTCAGTTGTGATTCTTTTTTATCTAATGCTAATGGTTTTTATCCTTTATCCTCTACTCAAAGATGTCCAGAAAGTTCCTGCTCTTGTTTATGACTGAGACACTAAGCTCAGCTTCCAGCTCCAAAGCACAAGAGGTGGCTAACTGCTCTCTTGTTACTGCACACAGGTTATTTCCCACGCCATTTCCGAGCACGTCGAGGATGCAGGCGTCCACTCTGGTGATGCCACCCTGGTGTTACCCACACAGACTATTAGCCAGGGAGCCTTGGAGAAGGTAGGTGTTGCACTGGCACTGAAAAGAGAGACAAAACGAAGAGCTTGACTCTGCTTTACCCCTTAGCTTGGGAGAACTGAGTAACTGAGTCACCAGTGCGTCCTTGCTACTGAATTTCCCAGAGATGTGTTTAACTGCACACGGATTGGTGATGGCAGGTTGGGATTGGATATCTGTGTGGCAGTTCAGGCTGGGTGCCTCCTGTCACTGCCACATCAGTTACACCTCCAGTGTCCTGAGTGTCCAACCCAGTAAGGTGGACACAGGAAACAGTGTATTTCATACCCATAAATCCTGCACCCCTATAAATCCATCTGTAAAGTCCTTCTCTTCCTCTTTCTTCCCTCTCTGCTCCCGTGGGAGATGCTCCCTATCAGGGAATGTTGGAGGAGTATCTCAAAGCCTCTCATGCCAGGCTAGGCCTAATGCCAGGAGGAGAAGTGTGTGTGTGTGGGAGAGGCAGTCTCAGACCTGGCCAGCCTGAGACTTGCCTAGCAGTGTGGGGAGGGAAGAAAGAGCCCTTTGGGTTTTGGGTAGACCCTCAGGTGGGGAGAAGGGAAGTGTTGGGAGGCCTGTGGGTGTGCTGGAAGGCACTCTGTATGCTTTGGGTATCTTTGTCACTATGCTTTGTAGCTTCTGTAAAACACTTACTGCTGTTCCATTTTAACTTTCCATTACTTTTGCCATCCATTTGTGTGAGTGTCATCCTTTTGTCCCCCTCAGGGGCAAGAGAGGATCTGCCTGGCCTCAGACCGGTGCAACCAGGCCTTGAGATACTCCTCCACTGTTACCTGATAGGGAGCATCTCCCACAGGTGCAGAGAAGGAAGAAAGAGGAAGAGAAGGACTTTGCAGATGGATTTATAGGGTGCAGGATTTATGGGTATGAAATACACTGTTTCCTGTGTCCACCTTACTGGGTTGGACACTCAGGACACCGGAGGTGTAACTGATGTGGCAGTGACAGGAGGCACCCAGCCTGAACTGCCACAATCAGGAAGAAGTTCTTCACTATGAAGGTGGTGGAACACTGGAACAGGTTGCCCAAGGAGGTGGTTGAGGCCCCATCCCTGGAGATATTCAAGGTGAGGCTGTGCAGGGCTCTGGGCAACCTGATCTGGTGGAGGATGTCCCTGATGACTGTGGGGAGGTTGGACTGGATGAGCTTTGGAGGTCCCTTCCAGCCAGGACCATTCTATGAATCCGCTCAACAATAACTTCTGCTTTGTCCAGTTAAGAGCATGCTAAAACCAGTGAATAGAAGGTGTCTAAGAGGAGATGCTGTGTTGCCTTTAGATGCTGCCAAAGCACTGTTAATACTGTCTCTGGATTGCATGGCAGCTTGGTGCTGAGGAAGGGCTGGAGACTGTTAGATACTGCACTCTGCTGCCATCGTGGTAATTGAAGGGCTGTCTGCTAAGAGGTCTTCCCTACCTCAGTGCTTTGTTTCTGGAGCATGGAAGGTGAAAGGAACTTGATTATGGGGACAACACACTCCACAGATGAATTTTATAGCAGTAACTTGATAATCAGGGTGACCTGATCTAGTTGAGGATGTTCCTGCTCAGTGCAGGGAGGTTGGACAACGTGAGCTTTAGAAGTCCCTCCCAAGCTGGATATATGATTCTATGATTCTATGGAGAGAAATAGCAATTGCTTTTCTAAAATGGCCACCAGAGCACACTGCTGGCTCATTGTCAACCTCCTATCCACTAGGACCCCCAAGGCCCTTTCCCCTTCACAGCTCTCTAGCAGCTCAGTCCCCAACCTATCCTGTTCCATGAGGTTGTTCTTTCCCAGGTGCAAGACTCTCCCCTTGCCCTTGTTGAGTTTCATTCAATTTCTCCCTGCCCAGCTCTCAGCCTGTCCAGGTCTGGCTGCATGGCAGCACAACCCTCCTGTGTCAGCCACTCCTCCCAGTTTGGTGTCCTCAGCAAACTTGCTGGCAGAGCCCTCTGTGCCCTTATCCAGGTCATTGATGAATATATTGAGCCTGGATGTGGCTGTGAGCAAGCTGCTCTAGTGTGAGGTGTCCCTGGCCATGGCAGGGGGTTGGAGCTGGATGATCCTTGAGGTCCCTTCCAACCCTGACAATTCTATGATTCTATGATATTGAACAGCTCTGGCCCCATTACTGACCCCTAAGGGACTCCAGTAGACACAGGCCTTCAACTAGACTCCAGGTTCCCAGGCAAATTCAATGCTTGGTTCTGAGAGAGAATGTTGTTGCCACAGCAAACTGCTGGCTAAGCTGTCAGCTCGTGGCTTGGACAGCAACACTGTGTGCTGGGTTAGGAACTGGCTGGAGGGCTGAGCCCAGAGAGTGGTGGTGAATGGTGCCACATCCAGCTGGCAGCCAGGCACTAGTGGTGTGCCCCAGGGATCAGTGCTGGGCCCCATCCTCTTCAATATCTTCACTGATGATCTGGATGAGGGGATGGAGTCCGTCATCAGCAAATTTGCAGATGACACCAAGCTGGGAGCAGATGTTGATCTGTTAGAGGGCAGAAGGGCTCTGCAGAGGGACCTCGACAGGCTGGACAGATGGGCAGAGTCCAACAGGATGGCATTCAACAAGTCCAAGTGCCAGGGGCTGCACTTTGGCCACAGCAACCCCATGCAGTGCTACAGGCTGGGGTCAGAGTGGCACTGGTTGGGCCACACCTTGAGTACTGTGTTCAGTTCTGGGCCCCTCAGTTCAAGAAGGACATTTGGACTCTTGAAGGTGTCCAGAGAAGGGCAACGAGGTTGGGGAGAGGCCTGGAGCACAGCCCTGTGAGGAGAGGCTGAGGGAGCTGGGGTTGCTTAGCCTGGAGAAGAGGAGGCTCAAGGGGAGACCTTCTTGCTCTCTAAAACTCCCTGAAGGGAGGTTGTAGCCAGGAGGGGGTTGGTCTCCCAGGCAACCAGCACCAGAACAAGGGGACACAGTCTCGGGCTTCACCAGGGGAAGTTTAGGCTCGAGGTGAGGAGAAAGTTCTTCACTGAGAGTGTTGTTAGCCATTGGAATGTGCTGCCCAGGGAGGTGGTGGATCCACCATGCCTGGAGGTGTTCAAGGGGGGATTGGACGTGGCACTTGGAGCCATGGTTTAGTAGTCACGGGGTCTGTGGTGACAGGTTGGACTTGATGATCTTCGAGGTCTCTTCCAACCTTGGTGATACTGTGGTACTGTGATACTGTGAATGAGGGTAGGGAGGAAAACAAGCTAGGGCAGAGCCACACAACCTTGAAAGGAATCTACCTGTGAGAGGATTGACTGCCAGGATGCTGTTCCTCTTGAGGCGTTGGTTGATTGATAGATACACACATTTTAACTGCAGCTGTTGGTTTTTACAGGTAAAAGCTGCTACCAAAAAGATTGCAAAAGCCTTTGCCATCTCTGGTCCCTTCAACATTCAGTTCCTGGTGCGAGGCAATGATGTGCTGGTAAGAGCTCTGTTGGATGCTGAAGGACTTCAACCTCTCAGTTTGGATCACCAGGTGCATGGTTCCTGTCCTGCCAGCCACGGGCACACTGTGGCAGTGGCACCTGTGGGTTACTAACCTGCCTTGTCTGACAATATGTAGCTCACCTATGCCACTCCTAGGCCCCCAGCAATCCCTCCCTCTGGGCCAGAGAGCATCCTCCACTGCCTTCATGCTGAGGGTACAGGGAGTCTGGTGGCACTACCTGTCAGGCCCAGCTTTCTTGCACTGTGGGCTGCTGTCCTTCCCAAAAGGAAGGAGGAGAGGAAGAGAAGAGAAGAGAAGAGAAGAGAAGAGAAGAGAAGAGAAGAGAAGAGAAGAGAAGAGAAGAGAAGAGAAGAGAAGAGAAGAGAAGAGAAGAGAAGAGAAGAGAAGAGAAGAGAAGAGAAGAGAAGAGAAGAGAAGAGAAGAGAAGAGAAGAGAAGGAGAAGGAGAAGAGAAGAGAAGAGAAGAGAAGAGAAGAGAAGAGAAGAGAAGAGAAGAGAAGAGAAGAGAAGAGAAGAGAAGAGAAGAGAAGAGAAGAGAAGTAGACTAGACTAGAACAGAATAGAACAGAATAGACCAGGTTGGAAGCCACCTTCAAGATCATCACATCCAACCCATCATCCAACACCATCTAATCAGCTAAACCAAAAGGATCAGTTTTGGTCACAATGGGCAGCAGTGGGACCTGTGGCTCATCCTATGAACCGAATGGCATCGCTTTTAGGTCTCTGATATCTTCCATCTTCAGCTATTTTCATCACTAAAATGAGGGCTTTATAGGCTTTGTAGGGTGGTTCTCCTCCCCCTCTACTCTGCCCTAGTGAGGCTCCACCTGGAATATTGCATCCAGTTCTGGGCTCCCCAGTTCAAGAGGGACAGGGATCTGCTGGAGAGAGTCCAAGGGAGGGCTGCAAGGATGCTGAAGGGACTGAAGCACTGCCTGGTGAGGAGAGGCTGAGAGCCCTGGGGCTGTTTAGTGTGGAGAGGAGAAGACTGGGAGGGGATTTGAACAATGTCTATCAATATCTGAGGGCTGGGGGTCAGGAAAGAAGGGACAGGGACAGCACAGGATGTTCCAGTTCAACATGAGCAAGGACTTCTTCACTGTGAGGCTGACAGAGCACTGGAACAGGCTGCCCATGGAGGTTGTGGAGTGTCCTTCTCTGGAGCCTTTCCAGCCCTGTCTGGATGTGTTCCTGTGTGACCTGTGCTGGATTCTATAGTACTGCTCTGACAGGGGGTTGGACCTGGAAGATCTCCAGAGGTCCCTTCCAACCCCTAACATCCTCTAATCCTGTAAAGAGAGGAATACAATTTCAATGTTTAAGCCTTTACTATCAGCCATTGAGATCATTATCTAAATAGCATCATTAACAGAGAATGTCTAATCCTTTATGAGTGACAATCAGATTTCTGTTGCTAATGGAAGGAGGTCAGAGGAGTGTCAGTAGAGTATGACTGAGAAAGTGGTGAATGGAAAGAAAACCTGAGGTGGTATAGAAGAGATGCATCATTGCTGAAAGATCCTGGGTTAGGGATATTGTTTGAGGAAAACATACTCACTGCTCTTCACCTTTGTTCTGCTTCACACATAGAAAGCTACAGGAAAGCTGAGGAGGGACTTTTGAGGGTGTCAGGGACTGATAGGATTGGGGAAAATAGAGCAAAAAATGGGTGGATTCAGATTGGATGTCAGGAAGTTCTTCCCCATGAGGGTGGTGAGATACTGGAAGAGGTTGCCCAAGGAGGTGGTGGAAGCCTCATCCCTGGAGGTTTTTCAGGCCAGGCTGGATGTGGCTGTGAGCAAGCTGCTGTAGTGTGAGGTGTCCCTGGCCATGGCAGGGGGGTTGGAACTGGCTGATCCTTGAGGTCCCTTCCAGCCCTGACAATTCTATGATTCTACAGATACTCAGAAACTCCACAGAGGGCCAGAATGGAGTTTCCCCTTCCTTTCTTTCCCACAGCTGTGCTTACCTTTTCTCTCAACAAATCCCCTTTTTCATTTTGTCTTGACTCACCCCTCCATGCCCACCTTCATCCTGCCCTCATTCTCACAGCAGTTGCTCTTTTGCTGATGGGCTCCATGGTGCACTTCCCAGCAGGAGGCAAAAACTCTGTTTCTTGCTTGGATCACTGAGTGACTTCTGCATGTAGATGAGGAAAGTTGGTAAGGGCAGCCCATTCATGCAAGAGGCATCACTACCATGGAAGAAGAACAAGATGGTCTTCTAGAGGTTGTACCTAATGCCTGTGCATAGGTTTCCATGCCTCTGGCACATTAGAGTTGCAGAACATCATAGAGTCATAGCATCCCCTGGGTTGATTCAGGCTCCTTGTGCCTCAGGCTGGCTGCTACCCATCTCTTCTGGGGATCTCAGGTAGTGACAGGACTAGGGGGAATGGAATGAAGCTGGAGGTGGGGAGATTCAGGATGGAGGTGAGGAGGAAGTTCTTCCCTGTAAGAGTGGTGAAGCCCTGGAATGGGTTGTCCAGGGAGGTGATTGAGGCCCCGTCCCTGGAGGTGTTTAAGCCCAGACTGGATGAGGCTCTGGCCAGGCCGATGTAATGTGGGGTGTCCCTGCCCATGGCAGGGGGGTTGGAACTAGATGATCCTTGTGGTCCCTTCCAATCCTGACTGATACTATGATAGGAGTCTGAAGCACAAGCTCTATGAGGAGAGGCTGAGGGAGCTGGGGTTGCTTAGCCTGGAGAAGAGGAGGCTCAGGGGAGACCTTGTTGCTCTCTACAACTCCCTGAAGGGAGGTTGTAGCCAGGAGGGGGTTGGTCTCATCTCCCAGGCAGCCAGCACCAGAACAAGAGGACACAGTCTCAGGCTGCACCAGGGGAGGTTTAGGCTGGATGTTAGGAAGAAGTTCTTCACAGAGAGATTGGCCTTTGGCATGGGCTGCCCAGGGAGGTGGTGGAGTCACCATCACTGGAGGTGTTCAGGAAGAGACTGGATGGGGCGCTTGGTGCCATGGTTTAGTTGATTAGATGGTGTTGGATGATAGGTTGGACTCAATGATCTCAAAGGTCTCTTCCAACCTGGTTAATTCTATTCTATTCTCAATGAAGAGGAAACTGATAATGAAAAATAACTTGGGTTCAGCTTGCAAGTAGAGAGGCAAAGAATTTTTCTTTAAACACTATCTATATCTATATCTGTATCTATATCTGTATCTATATCTATATCTATATCTATATCTATATCTATATCTATATCTATATCTATATCTATATCTATATCTATAACTATATATCTATATTTATATATCTATATCTATATCTATATCTGTATCTATATATCTATATCTATATCTATATCTGTATCTATATCTGTATCTGTATCTGTATCTGTATCTGTATCTGTATCTATATATCTCTATCTCTATCTCTATCTCTATCTCTATATCTATATCATATTTATGTAACAGTGACAGGCAGGGTTCACAAGGGTAAGGAACAAGGATGTATGGGAAAAGGAAAAGAAATATGAGATACAGAACCAGTCCTTTGCAAAGTGTGGAAGCAGCAGGGAGGACCATGTGGCAGGGGAGCAGCAAGCCAACAGCAACTCTCTTTTGTCCCAACGAAGCAGAAGGAAGAGAGAATAATGGCTGCAATGTCCTCCCCTTTATACCCCTGCTGGACAAGGAGGGGGAGTGGAACAGACCAAGTCAGTTTCCCAGGGGGAAAACACCCTCCAGGGTGGGCAAAAAGTCCCACAAGCTCTCTCCCCCCTGTTTTCAGGATGGGCATAGCCCACCACACCTCACTGCTGTTTGTGATACTGAGCACCATTTCTCCGTCTCTTCTGTGGCAATCTGAAGAGCCTCCCTGCCAAGAGGAATGAGGGCTGACTGGCAGAAATATGAATCACTCTGTTTCCTCACTGCTCAGTGCCTGATATTTCTCCTTTCTGATCCCTCCCTCCCCCCAGGTAATCGAGTGCAACCTGCGTGCCTCACGCTCCTTCCCATTCGTGTCGAAGACTCTGGGTGTGGACTTCATCGACGTGGCCACAAAAGTGATGATTGGAAAGGAGGTTAATGAGTCATCCCTCCCCACACTGGAACATCCCATTATTCCATCCAAATATGTTGGGATTAAGGTATGGTTTCCAGAAGAACACCAAAAAAAACCCCAAACCCATAAAACAGAGCCAGCACCTGACGCACTCACAGCCAAGTTAGTGCCTCTGTACCCAGAGAGAGCAATTTACTCACTGGCCAGAGGCCAAACTGACCTTTTGGAGTTGCTGTCAAGATGAAGTATGTTGGGAATTTCAGAGAAAAAACTCAGAGGAAAATGATCCAGTGATTATTAAGAAAGTCAGCCTTCCTTTATTTCTTCCTTCTGACCTCCTATGCATCATGCTTCTGAACTGCATAACAAATCACAGAATCACAGGAACATTCAGGTTGGAAAAGACCCTCAGCATCACCAAATCCAACCCAGAACCCTACTTTACAAGGATCACCCCTAAACCAGAGCCTCAAGCACCACATCCAAACCACCCTGAAACACATCCAGCCTTGGGGACTCCACCACCTCCCTGGGCAGCACATTCCAAGGCCTGACCACTCTGGATGGGAAAAATCCTTCCTCCTGTCCAGTCTGAACCTGCCCTGCTGCAGGCTCTTCCCTCTTCTTCTATGGCTAATGACCTATGAGAAGAGACCAGCACCAACCTCTCCACAACCTCCTTTCAGGGAGCTGTAGAGAGCCAGGAGGTCTCCCCTCAGCCTCCTCTGCTTCCAAACTAACCATCCCCAGCTCCTTCAGTTGCTCTTCATCAGATTTCTTCTCCAGGCCCTTCCCAGCTTCCTTGCCCTCCTCTGCACTGCCTCCAGCACCTCCACATCTCTCTTGTCTTGAGGTGCCCCAAACTGCCCACAGAACTTGAGCTGTGGCCTCCCCAGAGCTGAGTGCCAGGGGACAATCCCCTCCCTGCTGCTGCTGGACACAGCATTGCTGATCCCAGCCAGGATGCCTTTGGCTTTCTTGGCCCCCTGGGCACACTGCTGGCTCCTCTTCAGCTGCTTGTCCCTTAGCACCCCCAGATCCCTTTCTGCCATCAGCTTGCCAGCCACACTGCCCCAAGCCTGGAGCACTGCTTGGGGTTGTTGTGCCCCAAGTGCAGGCCCTGGCACTTGGCCTTGTTGAAGCTCCTCCTGGTATTGCTGGCCATGTATCCATGCTATCCAAGTTCCTGTGTAGAGCCTCCCTTCCCTGGTGCAGATCAACACTGCCACCTCACTTGGTGCCATCTGTGAACTCACTGCTGATCCACACTATGTGCTCTTGCAGAACTGAGCACTTCATTCAGTCTATTTCATTATACAGTCTCTCATATATGGAGATTGGACCAAGTTTGTGTTTTGAGTTCTCCCCCTGCCCCGGATTTTATCTTGGGACATGGGCTTTGGAATGCATAAAATCCTCTTTGTATGCACCACCAGTTCAAACTGATCTGGAGAAGAGAAGGCTCAGAGGAGAACTAATTGTGGCTTTCCAGTATGTGGAGTGGGCTACAGGAAAGCTGGGGAGGGAGTTTGTAGGGTGTCAGGGAGTGATAGGACTGGGGGATGGAACAAAACAAGAAGTGGGGAGATTCAGATTGGATGTCAGGAAGAAGTTGTTCCCCATGAGGGTGGTGAGACACTGGAAGAGGTTGCCCAGGGAGGTGGTGGAAGTCTCATCCCTGGAGGTTTTGAAGGCCAGGCTGGATGTGGCTGTGAGCAAGCTGCTGTAGTGTGAGGTGTCCCTGCCCATGGCAGGGGTTGGAACTGGCTGATCCTTGAGGTCCCTTCCAACCCTGACAATTCTGTGATTCAATAAATGGGGTGACCCAGCAGGGCCAAGAGTTTGCTTTTCATAATTATTAAACTTCTCCAGCACTCTGGAAACCAAAGTGTACTGCAGTACTGTTTCCTGGAAGAGAGGAAAAAAACTAAGTCATTAGAGTTTCAAATCATCACAATCTAGAACAGCAGTGCAGAAAATACAGTGGGGAATGAGAGCTGTTGCTACAGAAACTTTCAAGCTTTGGTGGTTTCCATATCAAGTGAGCACTGAGGCAACATCTTTGCTAACATCTTTCCTAACATCAGCCAACATCTTTGTTCCAATAAAATATTCAGACCTTCTAAAATGCAAGCCTGATGGGTGGCACAAACCAGCTCATCTTATTGGGGAGTCTACAAGTAGCTTTGTACTTTACTTTGCTGCCACAGATGGGCATTCTAATTTATTTATTTATTTATTTAATGTTACAGGAGCATAGTATATTGCAGGTTGGATGGGACCTCAAAGGATCATTGGGTCCAATCCCCCTGCCAAAGCAGTTTTGTCCTGCTCATATTAACACGAATCATAGAATTGTTAGGGTTGGAAGGGACCTCAAGGATCACTGACTTCCAATCCCCCTGCCATGGCCAGGGACACCTAACACTAGAGCAGCTTGCTCACAGCCACCTCTAGCCTGGCCTTCAAAACCTCCAGGGATGAGGCTTCCACCACCTCCCTGGGCAACCTCTTCCAGTCTTTCACCACCCTCATGGGGAACAACTTCTTCCTAACATCCAATCTCAATCTACCCATTTCTAGTTATGTTCCATTCCTCCCAATCTTATCACTCCCTGACACCCTAAAAAGTCCCTCCCCAGCTTTCCTGTAGCCCCCTTCAGATACTGGAAGGCCACAATTAGGTCTCCTTGGAGCCTTCTCTTCTCCAGACTGAACAACCCCAACTCTCTCAGTCTGTCTCCAGAGCAGAGCAGCTCCAGCCCTCTGCTCATCCTCGTGGCCCTTCTCTGGACACCTTCCAGCACCTCCAGATCCTTCCTGGAATAGAGGCTCCAGAACTGGACACAGTGCTCCACAGTGGAGTAGAGGGGGAGAATCACCTCCCCTGACCTGCTGGCTATGCTTCTCTTGCTGCAGCCCAGGATGTGATTTGCTCTCTAGCAAGCCTTATTTATTTTTATAAATGTCTGTTTAGACCTGGGGCTTCCATGCTGTTGTTAGCTAAACTGTCAAAAGAGTTCTTTCTGTCTCTCCTGGGAGTGCTGGCTGCAGAGCAGAAAACCCAGCTCCACTCCTCAAAACTGCCCCACAAAGCCTTTTATGCTGCCTGTGTTCTGTGTGGATTTGTCAGGTAGAAAAACCCTGCTAATACCTTTGGAAGCGCTAACCTTTGAAAAGACATTCCAGTTGAACCTGCCTCACCCTGCTAGCTCATGCAGCCTATTTTCTGTCCTTAGATGTTTTATTGCTAGGAATATTTGCATGGAAATGGGATTTTGTTTCTTCAGCAGGTCTTAAATGCTCGGAGAATGCAAAACTCTCTTTCATAGAATCACAGAATTTCAGGGGCTGGAATGGACCTCAAAAGCTCATCCAGCCCAACCCCCCTGCTAGAGCAGGAGCACCTAGGATAGGTCACACAGGAACACATCTGGGATGGTTTTGGATATCTCCAGAGAGGGAGGCTCCACAACCCCCCTGGGCAGCCTGCTCCAGGCCTCTGTCACCCTCACAGGCAAAAAATGCTTCCTCCTCTTTCCATGGAACTTCCTCTGCCTCAGCTTCCACCACTGCCCCTTGTGCTGGCATTGGGCATCCCCCAGCAGAGCCTGGCTCCAGCCTCTGGGCACTCACCCTGCACATCTTTAGCAACAGCAAGGATGTCACCTCTCAGGCTCCTCCTCTCCAAGCTGCAGAGCCCTCAGCTCCCTCAGGCCCTCCTCAGGAGGAAGATGTTCCACTGCCTTCATCACCTTTGTGGCTCTGTGCTGGACTCTTTCAAGCAGTTCCCTGAAGTCTTTCCTGAACTGAGGGCCCCAGAACTGGACACAATATTCCAGATGTGGCCTCACCAGGGCAGAGAAGAGGGGGAGGAGAACCTCTCTTGACCTACTCACCACAGCCCTTCTAATCCACTCCAGGATGCCATTGGCCTTCTTGGCCACCAGAGCACATTGCTGGCTTGTGGTCAACCTCCCATCCACCAGGATCCCCAGGTCCCTTTCACATTCACTGCTCTCCAGCAGGTCCATCCCAAATCTATACTGGTGCATGGAGTTGTTCTTTCCCAGGTGCAAGACTCTCCCCTTGCCCTTGTTGAACTTCCTCTAATTTCTCCCTGCCCAGCTCTTCCTCAACAGAGCTGCTGCTCCTGTGTGGATTTCAATGTCCCAGCCTCCTAGCTTTGAGTGCCTGACATATTGTCTTGCCATGTTTGCTTGCAGAGTGACACAAGCATTGTGGTCTGAGCAAGGTTAAATCCTGGACAGAGCACAACTGACTAAATCTTGAGTAGGATTTATCTGCCACGCCAGAATCTGCTCCTGTTCATGTATTTTCATGCTGCTGGCAGACCAAAGTTAGGGAGCTGGTGGAAGGCTTTGTTGCTTGTTACCTCTGGGGGCAAGATGTGCATTAAAAATAATCCACCTTGACTGCTGGAGCTCAGCTTGAGACTGAGGAGCTGGCTGCTGTAAAAATGTTCTCTTTACATACAGCAGCAGCAGGACTGATCTAAAAGTCAGGAAGACACATGACCTTTTTGGAGAAACCTTTTGCAAGGAGTTTCTGCTGTCACATTGCACTTGGTCACTGTTAGGTGTCATGAAAAAAAGGAGCTGTCTCATCTGCAGTTTTACCCTCAGAGACACCCAAGAGCAAAATTATGTGTTTGCTGTTAAAAATAGCTGCACTTGCCTTGCCTTGCCTTGCCTTGCCTTGCCTTGCCCTGCCCTGCCCTGCCCTGCCTTGCCTTGCCTTGCCTTGCCTTGCCCTCCCTCCCCTCCCCCTCCCCTCCCCTCCCCCTCCCCTCCCCTCCCCTCCCCCCTCCCCTCCCCTCCCCACCCCTCCCTTCCCCTTCCCCTCCCCCCCCTTCCCCCCTTCCCCTCCCCTTCCCCTTCCCCTTCCCCTTCCCCTTCCCCTCCCCTCCCTTCCCCTTCCCCCTTCCCCTTCCCCTTCCCCTTCCCCTTCCCCTTCCCCTTCCCCTTCCCCCCCTTTCCCCTTCCCCTTCCCTTTCTCCTTCCCTTTCCCCCTTCCCCTTCCCCCTTCCCCTTTCCCCCTTCCCCTTCCCCCTTCCCCTTCCCCCTTTCCCCCTTCCCCTTCCCCTTCCCCTTTCCCTTCCTCTCTATTTTGGGTTGTCAGGGACTATTTAGAGTGTCAGGTAGGGATAGGACTGGGGGAATGGATCCAAGCTCGAGGAGATGAGATTTGGATTAGACATTCTGAGGAAGTTCTTCCCCATGAGGGTAGTGAGACACTGGCACAGGTTGCCCAGGGAGGTGGTGGAAGCCTCATCCCTGGAGGTTTTTCAGGCCAGGCTGGATGTGGCTGTGAGCAAGCTGCTCTAGTGTGAGGTGTCCCTGGCCATGGCAGGGGGTTGGAACTGGATGACCCTTGACAATTCTACAGTTCTCTACTCTGTTGCTTATCAGCCTTGACCAGTGCATTTTTTGGGAATGAATCAACATCTGTCCCTTTCTGCAACTTCCAAGAGGAGGTGGATATTAGCTTTTTCAAATGATACACTCAATTTCCATTCTCTTTCTCCCTCCTCCCTCTTCCTCCCACCAGGCCCCCATGTTTTCATGGCCACGGCTGAGAGGCGCTGACCCTGTTCTCCGATGTGAAATGGCCTCTACTGGGGAGGTAACTTTGACACTTGCTATTTATTTGTTTGTTGGTTTCCTGTTTTTTAAACCAAGTTGCCTTTGAACATTGCTTACTGCTGTCTGGATGAGGGCACAGAGGCCACTGCCAGCAAGTTTGCTGAGGACACCAAACCGGGAGCAGTGGCTGCCACAGGAGGGTTGTGCTGCCATTCAGCCAGACCTGGACAGGCTGAGAGCTGGGCAGGCAGAAATGGAATGAAATTCAACAAGGGCAAGGGAGAGTCTTGCACCTGGGAAAGAACAACCCCATGGAGCAGGAGAGGTTGGGGACTGAGCTGCTAGAGAGCAGTGAAGGGGAAAGGGACCTGGGGGTCCTGGTGGATGGAAGGTTGACCATGAGCCAGCAATGTGCTCCGGTGGCCAAGAAGGCCAATGGCATCCTGGGGTGGATTAGAAGGGCTGTGGTTAGTAGGTCAAGAGAAGTTCTCCCCCCCCTCTACTCTGCCCTGCTGAGGCCACATCTGGAATTTTGTGCCCAGTTCTGGGCCCCTCAGTTCAGGAAGAACCTCAGGGAACTGCTTGAAAGAGTCCAGAGCAGAGCCACAAAGGTGATGAAGGCAGTGGAACATCTTCCTGATGAGGGGAGCCTGAGGGAACTGAGGGCTCTGGAGCTTGGAGAGGAGGAGCCTGAGAGGAGACCTCCTTGCTGTTGCTAAAGATGTGCAGGATGAGTGCCCAGAGGCTGGAGCCAGGCTCTGCTGGGGGATGCCCAATGCCAGCACAAGGGGCAGTGGTGGAAGCTGAGGCAGAGGAAGTTCCATGGAAACAGGAGGAAGAATTACTTCCCTGTGAGGGTGACAAGAGCCCTGGAAGAGGCTACCCAGGGGGTCGTGGAGTCTCCTTCTCTGGAGATATTCAAAGCCCACCTGGATGTGTTCCTGTGAGACCTGCTCTAGGTGCTCCTGCTCTGGCAGGGGGGTTGGACTGGATAAGCTTTTGCCACCTTTCTTAAGAGTAAAACCCACATTGTCCTGGAACACTCGGTTCATTCAGCCACTGGATGTCCCTCTTTACCTGCATGTCGTATCCTGGACTTGGATCTGGTAGGTGTGATGGCCTGAAGTGAGTTTGTCTTAGAGCTGTCAGGTTCTGGGAGGTTCTTGAGGCACCAGTCTGCTTTATGACTCAGCTGCTTCTAGATGGACAGCTTCTTGCAGCTTTCAAACCCCACACTGACGCATGCCAGAGCAGCAATATTGAGACTCCAGGGCATGAGTGTTTGGGCTTGGAACGTGCTACTTGCTTAAAGGCAACAAATATTCCTGCTGATGTGTTTGCTGTTGCCTGGTAACCATCAAAGCATGTCCCAAGGTGCAAAAGGTGAGGAAGAGTGAATAAAATGTAATGGCTGCAGCACTGATTGATGGTAGGCTAGGGGGAAGACTTTACATTCTCCTTCTACAGCAGGGCTGTGAGGGGCTTCTTGAATGTCTCTCTGATGTACACATAGAATCATAGAATCATCACAGAAATGACTGGGTTGGAAGGGGCCTCCAAAGCTCATCCAGTCCAACCCCTCTGCAGTCAGCAGGGACATCCCCAGCTAGATCAGGTTGCCCACAGCCCTCTCCAGCCTCACCTTGGATATCTCCAGGGATGGGGCCTCAACCACCTCCTTGGGCACCCTGTTCCAGTGTTCCACCACCCTCATGGGGAAGAACATGTCCCTAACATCCAATCTAAATCTGCTCTTCACACCCTAAAGGCACAGAGCTGTTTCTCTTCCTGCATAGTCTCAGTGCTGATGGGAGCCCTTGTCCCTTGAGGGGTGCAGGTTTCCATCTGCATTATATGAAGATATTAACTCATCTAGAGCAGAGAGGTTTGTTCATGAGCTGCCAATAGCTTCTGCAGATATACCCAAGTTACCTTTATACTTCATAGAATCATGGAATTCAGGGTTGGAAGGGACCTCAAGGATCATCCAGTTCCAACCCCCTGCCATGGCCAGGGACACCTCACACTAGAGCAGCTTGCCCACAGCCACATCCAGCCTGGCCTGAAAAACTTCCTACTCTGCAAGCTCCAGAACAGTATTACAGTAGCAAGAAACTTCTTCTGGGCTAAAAAGCCCATCTGGGAAGTGGTTAAATACTAAGGTAATTAGATTGGGTTTTAACTCTGCTCTACCATAGCTATACAGGTGGCAGAGCCTGGGCTACTCTATTTAATGGGAGCTTGAGTATGTCTATGAGAGCTGTTTTCGTTAGACGAGACACAGAATTTCTCAGGATCACAGGATAAGAGGGTGTTTGGGGTTGGAAGGGACCTCCAAAGATCTTCCAGTCCAACCCCCCTGCCAGGGCAGTACCACAGAATCCAGCACAGGTCACACAGGAACACATCCAGACAGGGCTGGACAGGCTCCAGAGAAGGAGACTCTATGACCTCTCTGAGCAGCCTGCTCCAGGGCTCTGAGACCCTCACAGTGAAGAAGTACTTCCTCATGTTGAGGTGGAACCTCCTGTGCTGTAGTTTCCATCCCTTGCCCCTTGTCCTACCCCAGGGTGCAACTGAGCAGAGGCTGTCCCCTCCTCTTGACCCCCAGTCGTCAGATATTGGTAGACATAGACCAGATCCCCTCTCAGTCTTCTCTCCACACTAAACAGCCCCAGGGCTCTCAGCCTCTCCTCACCAGGCAGTGCTCCAGTCCCTTCAGAATCCTTGTAGCCCTCCCTTGGACTCTCTCCAGCAGATCCCTGTCCCTCCTGAACTGGGGAGCCCATGACTGGATGCAATATTCCAGGTGAGGTCTCAGCAGGGCAGAGTAGAAGGGGAGGAGAACCTCCCTGGATCTGCTGGACGCACTCCTCTGAATGCACCCCAGGATCCCATTGGCCTTCTTGGCCACCAGGGCACATTGCTGTCCCCTGCAGAACTTGCTGTCCACCAGCACTCCCAGGTACAGGACTCCCAGTAG